>OZ010579.1:29112800-29167800 GCA_963932145.1 Acanthosepion lycidas
TCAGTGAAAAATCGCGATAAATGTCTTGAGGGAAATTCAGCAAAATTAAAAACGTAAACATAATTGCGATTTTAAAACATTAGCAAAAACCTTATCTCAAAAATAAGAAGAAAATATCATTAAACTAATTGAGAAAATGAGTCTAGACATATTTGACATCATAATGGAAAGGTTTGATGGTGCTGAAACCTGTGAACTTATAGGTATACATTTACTACATGAACCAAATAAAATAAGCAATAAAAATGATAGTGTAATAGATAAAATAGCAGACAAAACAGAAAAATTAATCATAAAACTTTCAAACATAAGAGATGAGGCATAGACATAAAAAACTAACCTAAAAGTAATTGTTTTCCTCGATGTCACATTCAACATAAGATATGTACATATCCATCATACAGAAAGTATATTATATCTTTAACCACTTTCTATACACACACATTCGAACGACATGCCATCTCATAATGACGCAGATCTTACAATAAATTAACACTATCTTATCAGAAAATACTTCCAGTGATACCATTTTCAATGAAGGCAAAAAAGATTATGAAACAGCCCTAAAAGATAACGCATTTGCGGCAAAGATCTCATAAATACCATAGAGCACATAACAAGCCAATTGAAAAATAATCTTCATCTGGTTCAACGCACCGTTCAAACAAATCCGTAAAAGAAATCATCATTAAACTCATATTCAAACAACTCCAACCATAAGATATTCGACAAAACGCCGTAAAAACCAGCTACAGTTGCACCGAGAACATGACACAAAAAACAGAAAAGCACAAAAGAAACAATAGCTAACAAGCCACCTGCGCAAAAGAAACCCGCATGTAACTTCAAAACAAGTACATCCCGTAAAAGGTAATTGCTTATTTGCAATGTAATATACCAAGCCACTGTAAAATCGACAGATAAAGAATAAAAGTATATACATAAGAGGACCTGAAGTATCCTAGAATCAAATAAACTACGCACATAAAGCATCATTTCCAAATAGTAAATAGGTAAACAGCAAAGTGTTTATAAACATATATGGAAAATTAAAAACAAAATACAGATCAGACCAAAAATATCATCGAAAATAAGAAAAGAGCTTAACCCACCAAACATAAATAAAAAACTCTGAAGTAAATAAAAATAATGGATAAGAACTTATCTCAGAATGCAGACATTAAATCAAATTTTTACTACTTAACTTAAAAATCGAAAAATCAGAACGCCAAAAATAAGCAAAATAAAATAATCAAATTCAATAAATAGGTAAACAAATTAAGTAAATAAGAATTTAACAAACAACGAATGCATGTATGAACACAAATAGGTATAATAATAGCCATCGACAAAAATTCAGTTAATCAATAATAAATACTGAGTAACAATGTTAAACAACTCTATAAAGTAGCAACAAAACTGAATTCCTATTCACAAATGCTAACCACGAGAATAATTTGAAACATAGCCATTACAATATTACAATCGACATAATCTACTATAGCGTACCTTAGATTAATACAATAACATATCGATAATGAACATTTGACTAACATATAAAAATCGTCTAGCCAAAACACAACGCAAATGGCCTGAAAATTGCGTTTAAGCATTAAACTGACTGGCAAACTCAATATCCATTTTTATATTTGCATACGCTCTCTCCATTATGTACATTGCTTTAACATAGCATAAATTAAATCAGTTTTATCACACACACAAACACATGCACACACACATATATATACACACATATAAATACACACATACATATATAAATACCCCCCCATATATATATATATATATATATATATATATATATATATATATATATATATATGTATATATATATATATACACGTATATATATATATACATATATATACGCTTTTGCATACGCTCTATCCATTATGTAAAACGCTTAGCCTAGCATAATTTATAATATTTTTATCACACATGCACACACACACACACACACACACATATATATATATATATATATATATATATATATATATATACAAACACCCATATAAATACACACATATGTATACACACATATATATGTATATAAGCATACACACACACGCACACACACACACACACACATATATATATATATATATATATATATATATATATATATATATATATATTTCTCAAGAAGTAATATATATTTTTATTTATACATCCAACAGATGTTATCACTTTATACCTTACTGATATCCATATTTGAGAAACCGTTCTTATTTATTAAAATGTGTATTTATTTATTTTCGTTTCCCGACCTGAATCTTCAAAAGTCTTATCAAAGAAAAATATGTTTTTTTCCGCATATTTTCCTTTAATATGATTTCTCGAATTATCAGACCGCTAAACGAAAATAATTAAATATACTGTTAAATAAATAAACAAATCTACTCAAATGTGTGGATTCACTGAAAATAACGTTTAAAATGACATCGAATATTACACTCTATATATCTTCCTTGTTCTCTTCTGGTGGCTTCCATAGTTTTGTATTTTTTGGTTTCGTTGAAGATGCAGTACTGATCTCAGGCTTGTATTTTTTGGTTCCCGTGAAGATGCAATACCGGTTTCAGGCTTGTATATTTTTGTTCCGGTGCAGATGGAATAGCGGTCTCGGGTTTGTAATTTTTGGGTTCAGATAATGATGTAATACAGATCTCGGACATGTATTGTTTGGTTCCGATGATGATGCAATAGCAGTCTCGAACTTGTACTTTTTACTTCTGGAGAAGATGCAATACCGGTCTCGCGCTTGTATATTTTGGTTCTGCTGATAATGCTTTACTAGTCTATACTTTGCAAGTTTGTTCTGATGATAATGTAATAGCGGTGATGGGCTTATATTTTTTGGTTCCGGTGAAATTTCAATACCAGTGTTGGTCTTGTATTTTTTTGGTCTAGATGATGATGTAATAACGGTCTCGAGCTTTTTTTCTTGTTGTACTGATAATGATGCAATACCGGTCTCGGGTTTGTATTTTTTGCTTCTGATAATGATGGAATACCGGTCACGGGTTTGTATTATTTATTTCTGATAATGATGCAATACCGGTCACGGGTTTGTATTTTTTGATTTTTGATAATGATGCAATAGCGGTCTCAGGCTTGTATTTTGTATTTCTGTTAATGATGCAATACCGGTCTCGGGCTTGTATTTTTTTATTTCTGATAATGATGAAATACCGGTCACGGGTTTGTATTTTTTGTTTCTGATAATGATGAAATACCGGTCTCGGGCTTGTATTTTTTATTTCTGATAATGATGCAATACCGGTCTCGGGCTTGTATTTTTTATTTCTGATAATGATGCAATACCGGTCACGGGTTTGTATTATTTATTTCTGATAATGATGCAATACCGATCTCGGGCTTGTATTTTTGTTTCTGATAATGATGCAATACCGGTCTCGGGCATGTATTTTTTGTTTCTGATAATGATGCAATACCGGTCTCGGGCTTGTATTTTTTTTTCTGATAATGATGCAATACCGGTCTCGGGCTTGTATTTTTTGTTTCTGATAATGATGCAATACCGGTCACGGAATTGTATCTTGTATTTCTGATAATGATGAAATACCGGTCTCGGGCTTGTATTTTTTTTCTGATAATGATACAAAACCGGTGTCAGGCTTGTATTTCTTGTTTCTGATAATCATGCAATACTGGTCACGGGTTTGTATCTTTTATTTCTGATAATGATGCAATACCGGTCTTAGGCTTGTAATTTTTGTTTCTGATAATGATTAAATAGCGGTCTCGGGCTTGTATTTTTTATTTCTGATAATGATGCAATACCGGTCTCGGGCATGTTTTTTTTGTTTCTGATAATGATGCAATACCGGTCTCGGGCATGTATGTTTTGTTTCTGATAATGATGCAATACCGGTCTCGGGCTTGTATTTTTTGTTTCTGATAATGATTCAATACCGTTCACGGGTTTGTATTTTTTGTTTCTGATAATCATGCAATACTGGTCAAGGGTGTGTATCTTTTATTTCTGATAATGATGCAATACCAGTCTTAGGTTTGTATTTTTTGATTCTGATAATGATGCAATACCGGTCGCGGGTTTGTATCTTTTATTTCTGATAATGATGAAATACCGGTCTCGGGCTTGTATTTTTTGTTTCTGATAATGACGCAATACCGGTCACGGAATAGTATCTTGTAATTCTGATAATGATGAAATACCGGTCTCGGGCTTATATTTTTTTTCTGATAATGATGCAAAACCGGTGTCAGGCTTGTATTTTTTGTTTCTGATAATCATGCAATACTGGTCACGGGTTTGTATCTTTTATTTCTGATAATGATGCAATACCGGTCTCGGGCTTGTATTTTTTGTTTCTGATAATGATGAAATACCGGTCTCGGGCTTGTATTTTTTATTTCTGATAATGATGAAATACCGGTCTCGGGCTTGTATTTTTTTGTTTCTGATAATGATGCAATACCGTTCACGGAATTGTATCTTGTATTTCTGATAATGATGAAATACCGGTCTCGGGCTTGTATTTTTTTTCTGATAATGATACAAAACCGGTCTTGCGCTTGTATTTCTTGTTTCTGATAATCATGCAATACTGGTCACGGGTTTGTATCTTTTATTTCTGATAATGATGCAATACCGCTCTTAGGCTTGTAATTTTTGTTTCTGATAATGATTAAATAGCGGTCTCGGGCTTGTATTTTTTATTTCTGATAATGATGCAATACTGGTCTCGGACTTGTATTTTTTTATTTCTGATAATGATGCAATACCGATCTCGGGCTTGTATTTTTGTTTCTGATAATGATGCAATACCGGTCTCGGGCATGTATTTTTTGTTTCTGATAATGATGAAATACCGGTCTCGGGGCTGTATTTTTTGTTCCTGATAATGATGTAATACCGGTCTCGGGGTTGTATTTTTTGTTTCTGATAATGATACAAAACCGGTCTTGCGCTTGTATTTCTTGTTTCTGATAATCATGCAATACTGGTCAAGGGTGTGTATCTTTTATTTCTGATAATGATGAAATACCGGTCTCGGGCTTGTATTTTTTGTTTCTGATAATGATGCAATACCGGTCACGGAATTGTATCTTGTATTTCTGATAATGACGAAATACCGGTCTCGGGCTTGTATTTTTTTTTGTGATAATGATGCAAAACCGGTGTCAGGCTTGTATTTTTTGTTTCTGATAATCATGCAATACTGGTCACGGGTTTGTATCTTTTATTTCTAATATAGATGCAATACCGGTCCCGGGCTTGTATTTTTCGTTTCTGATAATGATGAAATACCGGTCTCGTACTTGTATTTTTTGTTTCTGATAATGATGAAATACCGGTCTCGGGCTTGTATTTTTTGTTTCTGATAATGATGAAATACCGGTCTCGTGCTTGTTTTTTTGTTTTTTCTGATAATGACGCGATACCGGTCACGGGCATGTATTTTTTGTTTCTGATAATGATGCAATAGCGGTCTCGGGCTTGTATTTTTTGTTTCTGATAATGATGAAATACCGGTCTCAGGCTTGTATTTTTTGTTTCTGATAATGATTCAATACCGTTCACGGGTTTGTATTTTTTGTTTCTGATAATCATGCAATACTGGTCAAGGGTGTGTATCTTTTATTTCTGATAATGATGCAATACCAGTCTTGGGTTTGTATTTTTTGATTCTGATAATGATGCAATACCGGTCACGGGTTTGTATCTTTTATTTCTGATAATGATGAAATACCTGTCTCGGGCTTGTATTTTTTGTTTCTAATAATGATGCAATACCGGTCACGGAATTGCATCTTGTATTTCTGATAATGATGAAATACCGGTCTCGGGCTTGTATTTTTTTTCTGATAATGATGCAAAACCGGTGTCACTCTTGTATTTGTTGTTTCTGATAATCATGCAATACTGGTCACGGGTTTGTATCTTTTATTTCTGATAATGATGCAATACCGGTCTTAGGCTTGTAATTTTTGTTTCTGATAATGATTAAATAATGGTCTCGGGCTTGTATTTTTTGTTTCTGATAATGATGAAATACCGGTCTTAGGCTTGTATTTTTTGTTTCTGATAATGATGAAATACCGCTCTCGGGCTTCTATTTTTTGTTTCTGATAATGATGAAATACCGGTGTCGTGCTTGTATTTTTTGTGTCTGATAATGATGCGATACCGGTCTTGGGCTTGTATTTTTTGTTTCTGATAATGATGAAATACCGGTCTCGGGCTTGTATTTTTTGTTTCTGATAATGATGAAATACCCGTCTCGGGCTTGTATTTTTTGTTTCTGATAATGTTGAAACTCGGGCTTGTATCTTTTGTTTCTGACAATGATGAAATACCGGTCTCGGGGTTTTATTTTTTGTTTCTGATAATGATGGAATACTGGTCACGGGTTTGTATCTTTTATTTCTGATAATGATGCAATACCGGTCTTGGGCTTGTATTTTTTGTTTCTGATAATGATGAAATACCGGTCACGGGTTTGTATTTTTTGTTTCTGATAATGATGAAATACCGCTCTCGGGCTTGTATTTTTTGTTTCCGATAATGATGAAATACCGGTCTCTGGCTTGTATTTTTTGTTTCTGATAATGATGAAACTCGGGCTTGTATCTTTTGTTTCTGACAATGATTAAATACCGGTCTCGGGGTTTTATTTTTTGTTTCTGATAATGATGGAATACCGGTCACGGGTTTGTATCTTTTATTTATGATAATGATGCAATACCGGTCTCGGGCTTGTATTTTTTGTTTCTGATAATGATGAAATACCGGTCTCGGGCTTGTATTTTTTGTTTCTGATAATGATGCAATACCGGTCTCGGGCATGTATTTTTTGTTTCAGATAATGATGAAATACCGGTCTCGGGCTTGTATTTTTTGTTTCTGATAATGATGCAATACCGGTCTCGGGCTTGTATTTTTTGTTTCTGATAATGATGCAATAGCGGTCACGGGTTTGTATTTTTTGTTTCTGATAATGATGCAATACCGCTCTCGGGCTTGTATTTTTTGTTTCTGATAATGATTCAATACCGTTCACGGGTTTGTATTTTTTGTTTCTGATAAGCATGCAATACTGGTCAAGGGTGTGTATCTTTTATTTCTGATAATGATGCAATACCAGTCTTGGGCTTGTATTTTTTGTTTCTGATAATGATGCAATACCGGTCACGGAATTGTATCTTGTATTTCTGATAATGATGAAATACCGGTCTCGGGCTTGTATTTTTTTTCTGATAATGATGCAAAACCGGTGTCAGGCTTGTATTTTTTGTTATTGATAATCATGCAATACTGGTCACGGGTTTGTATCTTTTATTTCTGATACTGATGCAATACCGGTCTTAGGCTTGTAATTTTTGTTTCTGATAATGATTAAATAGCGGTCTCGGGCTTGTATTTTTTGTTTCTGATAATGATGAAATACCGGTCTCGGGCTTGTATTTTTTGTTTCTGATAATGATGAATTACCAGTCTCGGGCTTGTATTTTTTGTTTCTGATAATGATGAAACTCGGGCTTGTATCTTGTGTTTCTGACAATGATGAAATACCGGTCTCAGGGTTTTATTTTTTGTTTCTGGTAATGATGCAATACCGGTCACGGGTTTGTATCTTTTATTTCTGATAATGATGCAATACCGGTCTTGGCCTTGTATTTTTTGTTTCTGATAATGATGAAATACCGGTCACGGGTTTGTATTTTTTGTTTCTGATAATGATGAAATACCGCTCTCGGGCTTGTATTTTTTGTTTCTGATAATGATGAAATACCGGTCTCGTACTTGTATTTTTTGTTTCTGTATATGATGAAATACCGGTCTCGTGCTTGTATTTTTTCTTTCTGATAATGATGAAATACCGGTGTCGTGCTTGTATTTTTTGTTTCTGATAATGATGCAATACCGGTCTCGGGCTTGTATTTTTTGTTTCTGATAATGCTGCGATACCGGTCTTTGGCTTGTATTTTTTGTTTCTGATAATGATGAAATACCGGTCTCGGCCTTGTATTTTTTGTTTCCGATAATGATGAAATACCGGTCTCGGGCTTGTATTTTTTGTTTCTGATAATGATGAAACTCGGGCTTGTATCTTTTGTTTCTGACAATGATGAAATACCGGTCTCGGGGTTTTATTTTCTGTTTCTGATAATGATGCAATACCGGTCTCGGGCATGTATTTTTGTTTCTGATAATGATGCAATAGCGGTCTCGGGCTTGTATTTTTTGTTTCTGACAATGATGAAATACCGGTCTCAGGCTTGTATTTTTTGTTTCTGATAATGATGAAATACCGTTCACGGGTTTGTATTTTTTGTTTCTGATAATCATGCAATACTGGTCAAGGGTGTGTATCTTTTATTTCTGATAATGATGCAATACCAGTCTTGGGTTTGTATTTTTTGATTCTGATAATGATGCAATACCGGTCACGGGTTTGTATCTTTTTTTTCTGATAATGATGAAATACCTGTCTCGGGCTTGTATTTTTTGTTTCTGATAATGATGCAATGCCGCTCTCGGAATTGCATCTTGTATTTCTGATAATGATGTAATACCGGTCTCGGGCTTGTATTTTTTTTCTGATAATGATGCAAAACCGGTGTCACTCTTGTATTTGTTGTTTCTGATAATCATGCAATACTGGTCACGGGTTTGTATCTTTTATTTCTGATAATGATGCAATACCGGTCTTAGGCTTGTAATTTTTGTTTCTGATAATGATTAAATAGCGGTCTCGGGCTTGTATTTTTTTTCTGATAATGATGAAATACCGGTCTTAGGCTTGTATTTTTTGTTTCTGATAATGATGAAATACCGCTCTCGGGCTTGTATTTTTTGTTTCTGATAATGATGAAATACCGGTGTCCTGCTTGTATTTTTTGTGTCTGTTAATGATGCGATACCGGTCTTGGGCTTGTATTTTTTGTTTCTGATAATGATGAAATACCGGTCTCGGGCTTGTATTTTTTGTTTCTGATAATGATGAAATACCGGTCTCCGGCTTGTATTTTTTGTTTCTGATAATGATGAAACTCGGGCTTGTATCTTTTGTTTCTGACAATGCTGAAATACCGGTCTCGGGGTTTTATTTTTTGTTTCTGATAATGATGGAATACCGGTCACGGGTTTGTATCTTTTATTTCTGATAATGATGCAATACCGGTCTTGGTCTTGTATTTTTTGTTTCTTATAATGATGAAATACCGGTCACGGGCTTGTATTTTTTGTTTCTGATAATGATGAAATACCGGTCTCGGGCTTGTATTTTTTTTTCTGATAATGATGAGATACCGGTCTCGGGCTTGTATTTTTTGTTTCTGATAATGATGAAATGCCGGTCTCGGGCTTGTATTTTTTGTTTCTGATAATGATGAAACTCGGGCTTGTATCTTTTATTTTGGTAATGATCAAATACCGGTCTCGGGGTTTTATTTTTTTTTCTGATAATGATTCAATCCCGGTCACGGGTTTGTATCTTTTATTTCTGATAATGATGCAATACCGGTCTTGGGCTTGTATTTTTTCTTTCTGATATTGATGAAATACCGTTCACGGGTTTGTATTTTTTGTTTCTGATAATGATGAAATACCGGTCACGGGCTTGTATTTTTTGTTTCTGATAATGATGGAATACCGGTCTCGGGCTTGTATTTTTTGTTTCTGATAATGATGAAACTCGGGCTTGTATCTTTTGTTTTTGATAATGATCAAATACCGGTCTCGGGGTTTTATTTTTTGTTTCTTATAATGATGCAGTACCGGTCACGGGTTTGTATCTTTTATTTCTGATAATGATGCAATACTGGTCTTGGGCTTGTATTTTTTGTTTCTGATAATGATGAAATACCAGTCTCGTGCATGTATTTTTTGTTTCTGATAATGATGCAATACCTGTCTCGGGCTTGTATTTTTTGTTTCTGATAATGATGAAATACCGGTCTCGGGTTTGTATTTTTTTTCTGATAATGATGAGATACCGGTCTCGGGCTTGTATTTTTTGTTTCTGATAATGATGCAATACCGGTTACGGGTTTGTTTTTTTTGTTTCTGATAATGATGCAATACTGCTCTCGGGCTTGTATTTTTTGTTTCTAATAATGATGCAATACTGGTCTCGGGCTTGTATTTTTTGTTTCTGATAATGATGCAATACCGGTCTTGGGCTTGTATTTTTTGTTTCTGATAATGATGAAATACCGGTCTCGGGCTTGTAATTTAAACGACTTTTACTCAAATCCACTCGCTTTTAGTTGAGCTGGCCCTTGTATTTTCTATGAGGACAAACACTGCGATAATTTACTCTTCTGTGAATGCACATTGAACATGTCTTCGAGTAGAAACCTTGAAACTTCCATTCCCGCTACATTTCCTTATCACCGAAGACGGTGTGTAACAATCGTAAAATCAGTGCTACTGCTAATAAAATGTGCTTGAGGTAGAATAACAGAGCTATAATTTATATATTAACAATAAGTATGTAGATTCTTCAGCGTTTCATGAACACCACATTCTTCAGGCGCTGATTGAAAACTCACCTGAAGAGCGCCTTGTGCATGAAAACACAGAACAACATATATATATATATATATATATATATATATATATATATATATAGAGAGAGAGAGAGAGAGAGAGAGAGAGAGAGAGAGAGAGAGATATATAGAGAGAGAGAGAGAGGTAATTCGCATGTTTATACCAAAGAATGCTGAAAAGTTTACAGTCGCCCAATAATATCTTCCAAAATAATTTGATTTAGGAAATTATTTCGATCCGGGAAATTTAATTTTCATCACACTCAAAGACACAAATATATATATGTGTGCGTGCGTGTTTGTGTGTCTGTGAATGTTTTTGCAATTACTATGTACAAATGGCTACATATATACATGTATATACCTGTATGTGTTTATGATGTTTAACAGAATTTAGATACACGAAAACATCCCTCACGATTAATTATCGGCATTAATTCTATTAACGATTTCGCAAAAGAAAAAAAAACATCATTCACATGATTTGCAATGCCCATAATAAAATGAGCAAATTTCTGTTTTTGACAGTTTTCTTTTTTTTTCTATTATTTCTAATCACGTTTACTGATCACAGTCTTTTTTGATTTGATTGTAAGTGATGTAGGATTGCTCTTGTGGATAAATAAATACTCGTGCCACAGCAAGTCCCTGCCGGTGGTGAGTTTCTTCTACTATCTCTCATAACCCTTCATACAACGCTATAATCTCCTGTCTTTTGTAGCCCTGAGCAATAATTGCCTTTTTGCTGGCCTTTCTATTCGTTGTTCTTCCATCCATTTACAAAGGCACGTGATGCAAATTTTGTGTCTTTTTTCTTTGATATGTCTTTTGAGTAACGAAATTTGCAAGTGGTCCTTCCTCATTCTGTCTTCAATAACTTCCATCTGTCTCTTTCCGATTCGAAGTAAGCGTTTTGTTTTTTCTTTCATTACTTACACGTTCCGTCTATGAGTTTCGCAGTCTTATACCGTAGAATTACATTTCTGTACATTCTTCATCTGAAAGGAGATTGTCTAGAATTCTCTGGCACATCTAAGTATTGCTATTAGATAGCAGGTCAACACAGTTTGTTTCTCAATAGGTTTTACTGTTTCATAGAACTTTCATTAATATTTGTAAGGCAACTTTTGCTATTCCAATACACATTCGGATTTCGGAATCATATTTTCCATATTCTGATAAGAGTTTTTATACATATTTAAATACCTGAAGTTTTTTTTAATGTTTGGTATCGCCTCTTGCAACTTACATACACAATGAAATCTTAGAATTGATAGTTATTGCTTTTCTTGTTTTTTTTTTTACTATTAGGTCGGTGCAAAAATAAGGACGTAATAATGTCGTTTGTTGACGTTAAAAATACGTCAAAAAACGACATTATTACGTCATTATTTTTGCACCAGCCTAATACATTGTCTCGGAGATTCTATAGGTTCCTTTCTGTATCTATCATCATCACATACTAAAGTTGTTGTCATATATTTTTAAGATTATGCCCCCCGATAATAAATACTGTTTGGCCTTCAGCTACTTTTGGATACCTATGCTGTAGTCGTTTTATCGAAACTGTAAGATGACCCCTTTTTTGTCTTTCTCCGATTTCTGTATTTGTGTAAATACTCAATTAAGTTTCACTCAGTATGGCGGTTGATTGCTTTCAGCATGAATTCTGGAATATTCTAATATCCTTCTCAAATAAACCTAATTTTCCAAAACAGTTCAAATAGTTCCTTGCTCCGCAACTTATCGAAGATCTAAAACCATGCTCCTTTCTTATTCATGCTTATGGCCACATAACGTTGAAACACCGGTTCCCGTACGATAAGCGAACTTAAGCAACGTCAAACCTGGACAGAAACATAGATAGGTGACCGCTTAGGAATACGAGGTGCTGTATTCTTGGATGCGTGTGTAGTGTAAAGGATAATGGCTCGGAATTATTGATATGAGAGCCGAGTTCTAATTCCGGTTGCGTTCATTATATTCATTTACACGCAAATACCCTTTGGAAAGTGATGAATTCACCACTTCACCCCTCACCTATAGATTCATTTTTAAGAATAAACGATCCTTATCTAAAAAAAAGTTTCTCACAAGTTAAAAATATTTTATGGCTATAAATACCCTGCAAAGGGTTGATCAGCCGTAGAAAACAACATTTTGGCTTTCAGAGCAGATGATTTGTAGAACATTAAGTGGGTGTGTAGCATTGTTGTTATATCTGTTAACTCAAACTTGATTTAATGTTTTATCTAAGCGATGGAATCTTGGTTAAATTCTTCCTACGAGGGCAAATTATGGCATGCGTTTGATTTAAATTGGACCTCATACAGAGTGCGAGCGAATAGGACCATTTCCATATGAATTTGTCTTTGGAACGCCTCAAGCATAGGCGATTGTCCCTGAAACTAAATCCATTAAGTGCAACGTGGACGTATAGTCTGGGTTAGAGCACCCACTCTTAACTGGGGCTTAACAATATTTTCTTTTAATATAGCAAGATGGTGAACTGAATATTTTTTTTTTATTTTAGGATATGTAACTTCTCGTCCTGTGTATGACGATAAACTATTTACGGTAGCGAGGATTCTGACTGGGAGATTGGAGACTTTGAGGAGCATGGAACCACATCTTAACTACTGTCGTTTCAAGGTCCACCCAACGCCGGTGTTGTATCACTTGCTAGGTTCTCTATGCTATGGCAAATAGGGAACACCCCCAAAAATGAACAGTACAGTTTTTTAATAAAATGTCTAAAAATGTATTTTTATAGCAAAATGACAATGAAATAATCTAAAAAAATATAAAAATACATTTTTTGTAAACTTACCAAAAATATATTTTATGATTTACAAAATATATTTTAAAAAAAATAAAAAAAAATTACCCTGAGAGTAAGCAATTAAATACAATATATATGTCGTTGTAAGCATAAAATTACGTACAAAATATTTAGTTTTCTGGTATTAATAACCTATAGATGTTGATATGCCGCTAAAAAATCTATCATTCAACATATATAAGTTCAAGATATATAATTTCAGAAAAATAACCATCAATTATTGTTTTGGAGTCTAGATTTAGATTACGTTTTGTAATAGTTTGAAATGAGCTTATTTAAAATACATTTTAGGGATTATAGTATGTTGAATTCTTTTCCAAGTTTGACCAGTCATCGTTCTTCACAAATAAGGGACTTATGATTTGTCAGATTAATTTTTTTATTTTAATACCCATTTTTTGTTTTTGTGCTATCTGTTCCCTCACCTGACCCTACTTCTTTTTCTTTCAGTTTTTCTTCAGAGTTAGTTTTTTTTATTATTAGGTGTATGCCCTTATCATAATTACAAGACATTACAAATCTCTGTTTCTCTTTGACAGGTGCAGTTTTTCAGCTCCTGTTCCATTTAATTATTTATTCATTTCACATTATCTCCCCAGAATATTATCATCATTCGATTGTTGCGTAAAGTATCTGCCAATATATTGTCCAACATTCATTATCATATAGACATTACAACGCATTCCAGTAATGTTCGATTTGATTATTAAGAACATTACTGTAATCATTAATATAATGAAATATTTTTTAAGTCGTTTTTAATTATTCACATCCGCCTTTGGGTTTCTCCGTCACATTTTCCGTTTAATTTCTGTAGCAGTTTGAAATACTTTGAAACATATCATTTATATTAGTTTATTAGTTTATAGCTATAGAGACTATTGTCACTACTGTTTAACATGATATCTAGAAATGATAAGTACTGGTTCTGTTTCATAAATGCATTCTATCGTCTTTGCGCTTTTGATACGTTTATCTACAAGGCCAGGTAAAATCATCTATCGCAAAGTTCAGGTAAAGTAATAAAACAGATTTGTCCATCGCAATTCATCGAATTGAATTGATCTCAAATTTCAGTTCTCACTATTAAAAGAAAAAAAAAATATCAGGAATAATCATCGGATTTTATTTAAGAGCACTCAGAATTTATAGATCGCAATAATTATGTGAAAAAACAAATACATTGAAAAAACATTTAAACAAATCTAATTAATTGTATCATCTTTAATACAAAACATCTTACATAATATTCAAAATAATGTGGTCCATTCTGACAAACACAACGAATCAAAATGTGTTCTCCCCTCCAATTCTATCACAACTAACATTTAATAGCATTTCTGTAAGCTTAACATGAAAAAGTGTTATATGTTATTTAAAAAAAAAGACAATTAAGACAATACAAAATAATTAACGAAAAATTTAAGAGATATTTTCTCTATTAGCTGTCGTAAATGCATCAAAGAATACATAGGAGAGACATAAAGGAATTTAAATCAAATATATGCTCACAAAAGAGATATTTTCCAAATCAACACATTGCATTAGTTACCTCACTGTAATACGCCTGAACATAATTTTGACATAAATCATGGCACAAATCATAAAATGGCATTAATTATAAAAGTTAAAGCAATTTATTTAGAAAGACTAAAATATGAAGAAAGTGCTTCAATCACTAGATCACCCGCAGTAAATTTATATTTTTCTTACAAAATTGCCCTTTTCTCGAAATATATTTTATCACACTATGGGATATTTAATAACAAATGTGATGTATACATATACAAAAAGAATCAACATTGAATCAGTTAGATTTTATAACCACAGCATATATATAAAAATATAAATTAACGTTAAAATTCTTAATGTCCTTCTCCTTCGTGTGCATGTGCATTTGTATCACAGTAAACATAAGTTTAGTCCGATGAACTCCTAAAATTCAAAATGTTTCACACGAAGATATTTTTCATAGATTTCCATAAAATTATTTTTGTTATATACAATAGTTTTTATATATATATATATATATATATATATATATATATATATATATATATATATATATATATATATATATATGTATATATATATGTATATTAATAAAAAGAAAGAACAGTAAGATATATAATCCGGTGTTCTTATAGATATTTTTATTTTTACAAGATAGTGCTCAATGTAAATTTACAGAGCATTAATATTATAAGTTAATAGACTTAAAATATGGTTTATCGCTACACAGTTCCAACCATGTTTCAAAAATGGAAGCTAAAAGCCTCGAATTTAATTTTGTACTTAAATTATTACGATTTTTAAACATTTTATATTTAAATATTAATTTTTTTTGTTTTTGTTCGTATATTTAAAGATTTTTGGTAGGTGTCTACGTCAGACTACATTTTATTTAACTACGATTTGAAATATTTTTACTTTTAATTTTTTAATATACTATATTTCTTTCAAGAACAATTATTTAAATGGAATTAGAATCCCTTACAGTTTGTAGAATTATTTTTCAGTAAATGTATTATATATAGTTTCACCTGTATGTACAAAGTTTATAAAAAAAAAAAATAAATAAACAAAAAAAAAATATTTAAATAAATATTTAAATATAAAATTGTAAAAATCGTCATATACTTATACCTGATATAGAAATTAAATGTAATATAGTCTATAAAAACTAACAATATTTTAAATTTGTATTTATAATTGTAGTTAATTAAAATGAATCCTAACCTAAACTTCTTTTAAATTGAAATTAAATAAATAAATTAAGTGTACTAAATCAGTGAAATGAACTAGCTATTTTTGCCATAAAAAAAAAAAAAAAAAATTGGGTTGGTACAGAGGTAGTGGCGCGGTGATGTCGTTTTTTGACGTATTTTTAACGTCAAAGAGCGACGTTATTGCGTCATTGTTTCTGTACAAAAAAAGTTGCAGAAAAGAATACTACGGGACTTTCATATGGGTCACCCGGGGGTTAATAGAACAAAAAGCTTAATGCGAATCTTTGTATATCGGAAAGGAATGGATGTGGATATCGCAAACATGGTTCATCGATGTAAAGTGTGTGCGTTAGCAGCTAAGGCACCACCTATAGTACACAAACCATGGCCCAAGACGGATCATCCGTGGACAAGATAACACATTGATTTCGCTGGTCCAGTAGAAGATTATTACTACTTAATAGTGGTAGATAGTTTTACAAAATGGCCGGAAGTACTACGCTGCAAAAAGCCTACGTCCAATACCACAACAACTTTTTTGCATTAACTATTTGCACGGTTCGGTGTGCCAGAGTGTATTGTGAGTGACAATGGTACACAATTCACTTCTGAAGAATTTAAGGAATTTTGTGAGTTATATCAAATTAACCCCATAACGACGCCGCCGTATCTGCCGAGGTCCAATGGACTTGCAGAAAGATTTGTCGATACTTTAAAGCGCGCGCTGAAGAAAGCCTCAGGAGTTCCAACGGAAAAGGCGCTTCAACAATTCCTACAGGTATACAGAATTACGCCAAACCAGAGAACACACTCAAACATGGCACAAGCTGAACTAATGTTCGCTAGGAAAGTTAAGTCAGTGTTTGACAAGCTTTTGCCAGGAAATAATAGAGTAAAGAATACTATGTATACAGCGAGAAAAAGATACACTTCCGGAGAGAAGGTGTTTTTCAAGTGCTACAAAAACAACGTTGAGTTCTGGGAGCGAGGCATAGTGGAAAAGAGAATCGGTGACCTGATTTACATAATTAAAGGGCCGAAGAATACTCATAAAAGGCACCAGAACCAACTTAAAAAATGCTACGTTCTAGAGCATGAAGAGAGTATACCGGATGAGGAGGAAGATCCCATTGATGTAATGTATGATATGTTTCAAGTAGAACCTCAGCAAAATATTCCTGAACCGAGAAGATCCGGTAGGAAACGAAAGTTCACGCACCCATGGGACGTGAATCCAAAACGAAAACATATTAAAAGTATGCAAATGGATCTACAAAGAAATAGCCATAATCATCAACCCATATAGGAAGCCAGTTTGAAATCCAAAAGGGATTCCAAGGCTTGGGAGTGGGGTGTTGTGGTAGGATCCACCTAATTTGCATAGTGGAGTACCGACCATATAAATATGGTTGGTACCAGGAAGGAAGAGATTGAACCAGAGACTCTGCCCGACTGCGACTCAGTCAACACACATTCCAGGAACGGTCTTCCCAGGAATATACAAAAGACTATATGTAAATATTGTGTACACTTTCTTGTTTCAATACATTTTGTTCTAAGTACATTTTGTGTTGCATTATTATTCCATGCATTAGTCAAGTTTCAACATTAACCTTCACTGAAAAATATCACATTAATCCAAAATGTTCATACAATGTAAAGAATGTTAATCAGTGGTGACTGAAATGCACCCAAAAAGAACGGAACAACATGAAACATACCCTTCAGAATAACTACCGGGCAAACATGACATCAGTTTCTGTGGTCAGTAAAAAAGGGGGATTATGAAAGAGACACGGGAAACTGCGATGTTCTATATTCTTTTCCACAGGTTGGGCGTGTCTAGTCGATTAAAGCTTTGGCTCGTGAACTTGCTGAATTCAATCCCTCGTGCGCAGTGTGTGTAATTGGATTTAATGGAAACAGAGCGATAAACAACTTACCGGTACTAATATATATATATATATATATATATATATATATATATATATATATATATATATATATATATATATATATATATATATATATATATATGTATATATACTCCTTGAGATGTACAGGGGAATAAGAACACTTTACTCCTATAGATTAGATAAAGGGATCCATTTGAAATTCCACGATGTTTAACTGAGTTGACAACCACCCAATATGGTCTGGATAATATAAGTTCCGAACTGCTGTAATAAATATATAAATAAAAGAATAAATAAAAACATAAAATAAGCATAATATTCCGCGTCTAAAAGTCGTAAATAATAATTAATCCTCATACCAGAAAGTCAGATTAAAATAACAATAACAAAATAAAAACAAGTAAAAATAACAAGGCTATGAATTTCATGTTGGAGAATATATATTTCCCAAGATTTGTTTTGTATTAGATGAAGACAAATTTGTGATTTCCGTGTTTGTAATTCAATTATAATGACGAGTATATCATCCCAAATATCTTAAATTCCTTAAATACCACAAGAAAGGTTGTAGAAATATAGTTACATACGACGGTTTTCAATGTAAAAATAATGGTTTGACAAAGATAAAACTCTACAACATTCCCTAAAATCTCACTTCCATGGAAGAAAATAATGGAATTATGGAAGAATAATATTTTGCGTATGGTGGGAAATCCATTCATTTAGAGTTTTTAAAACGCGACTATATTCACCTTTATACGTTCAGCAGTTGCAACATGTCAATGAAAATTTTGATAGTAAAGGGCATTGTACTCGTCACTAGGAAAATGTGGTTTTCCACGATGACAACGCAAAGGCAACAATAACAGAGGAAAAAGAATATTTGGGAACTCGGTTGGTCTCTTCTACACTACTAGCCAAATATATCTGACCTTGCAACAATTATTTCATTTCGCTGCAAAACGCCTAATGGATTAAACTTTCTTTAATGAAAACTAGATTCAAGACATCGGGGTAAACCTGTTCAAAACAAAACCTGAAGAATTTTCATATGAAGGTATCGAATAGCTGTCTGATGAGTAGCAGTATATCGTTGCAAATAATAGTCAACGTATATTAGGTTGGTTCAAAATAATGTCGTTTTTTGACGTTCAACTTCAAAAGATCATAACTCCTTTCATAATAAACTTTATTAATCGAAATAAGAACCATTAGAATCGACACATTTTTGCCAACGAGAAACAAGTTTATTTATCCCATTAGCATAGAAATCCGGAGTTCTGGAAGCGATGAAGTCATTGAAGGCCGATTCGGCATCATCTCGGCTTTTGAAGCATTTTTCGCGCAGGAAGTTGTCGAGATGCTTGAAAAAGTGATAATTGGTGGGCGAGAGGTCCAGTGAATATGGCGGATGAGGCAGAGTCTCGTAGCCCAATTCGTTCAGCTTTTGCAGGGTCAGTTGAGCAACATGGCGGCGAGCGTTGTCATGGAGGAGAATTGGTCCCTTCATATTGACCAATCTCGGGCACATACGTTGGAGCTTCTGGTGCATTTCGTCAATTTGTCGGCAATACCTCTCCGCCGTAATCGTTTCGCCCGGATTGAAGAAACTATGATGGAGGAGACCGGCCGCAGACCACCAAACATTCACCATAACCTTTTTCTTGTGCAATTTCGGTTTCGGGAAGTGTTGTGGAGCTTCTCCGGCATCCAACCACTGTGCCGAACGTCGCCGGTTGTCGTAGAGGATCCACTTCTCATCACACGTCACAATCCGCTCGAGAAATGGGTGGTTTTTATTGCGCAGAAGGAGCGTAGATGACACCTCAAAACGACGATTTTTTTTATTATCGTTCACTTCATGTTGCACCCATTTATCCAACTTTTTTGACTTCCCTATTTGCTTTAAATGGCGAACGACTGTTGAGTGGTCGACCTCAAGTTCAACAGCAACTTCTCGTGTGGTTTTGCGAGGATCGGCTTCAATTAAGGCTTTCAAATGTTCGTTATTAACCGCAGTCGGCCGGCCGAGACCGTCTTCATCTTCGAGACTCTCGTCACCATTGCGAAATTTCTTGAACCACCGTTGTGCCACACGTTCGTTAGTGGTTCCTGGGCCAAACGCATCATTGATATCACGAGCTGTCTCGGCAGCTTTTCGGCCTATTTTGAACTGGAACAAGAAAATCGTGCGGATTTGAATTTTGTCCATGCTGAGAGATTGAGAACGGTAACGAATAACACGATTCGATAGAGCGAAAAACGTGCTTCAAAATTATATATAACATGGCTATATATATATATCAATGAATTAATTCAGAATTCATATATGAGAGTAACATATGTGAGAAAACGACATTATTTTTGCAACCTAATAGTTCAACATAATGTAACTTTATTCATTTATTGAAGAATAACGTTGTATGTAAAATCCGGATTTATTCATTGTTCAGCATAATAAAATACAATGCGATGCAATACATACACATAAAGGTTTCATTTCTGCTTTTATTATGGCCTTTTTGCCTGACGATTCGGGATCGTTTTGGGAAAAAAAAAATAGAAAATAAATGACTATAAAATCGCTGGCAATGATTTTTCATGGGCGAAAATATTTCTGTTTGTATCAGATACTTCGTAATGCAGTCTAAGCTGAACGACATACCCAACACAAAATATAATCAAATAATTACAAAATCTCATAAAATACGTCGCAAAACAGAAACGGTACATATTGGATTCCACAATATGTCGACATTGGTTTGAAAATAGTAATACTAATTGCTTTTTAGTTAATAGCATAAACAGTGTTTTCAAAACATATATCACAATAAGCAATGAAAAATATATAAATGAATATGTGTACGCCTACAGCAGCGGATGTGTTAAGCACCTGAGTTTTTTTTTTCTTTTTTGGTCATTTATTACAAATAGATAGGTTTTATTCATGTAGGTATACGCAAGTGAACATTCTTCTTTCAATGTATTTTTAATTATCTTAATTTCCTGTATAATTAATTTATTTTCTGGATTTTTAATAGATAATTTTTTTTTAAAGAGATAACATCAGGACATATTTCCCCAATTATCAAAATGGCATTGAAGTTTTGGTTGATTTTCAGATAAGTGCTCATCAGCAAATTAAACGAAGTGACAAAAGAAAGAAAAATAACGATTTCACTGTGTTTTACAGTTTCTATTTATCTTCTCTTTTAATTTGTCAAAAAAAAATTGCCTGAAGATTCGAGAAAAAAAGTAATTATTCCGTCTCATATCTTCATTGATTTTTTATATAAAAATGTTTCCATTCCATGTATTCTACGTATATTTCCGTGTCTGTATAAAATCTGCGATTTAACCCTTAGAAACGAAGTGTCATTTGGAATTTCAGAGCCAAGACGGAGCCCTTTTTCATATGCCTTCACCTGGAACACAAAAAATCGATCTAAAATCACAGAATACAATAAACTATTTTAGAAGCTGCCATCGAACGGCCCAGATATTCAAGAAATACGAGAAGCAATCTGATTGGCTGGTACGAGACAGCCATCTACTCTCGAAGCCTCTATTATCGGGCAAATGTATCCGTCCTATCCTCTCCTAAGGGTTAAAATCCATGTTTAAATGCGGCTTAAGCATTTTCATAAATTCTGTTAATTTTATTGCACTCATAATTTTATTTACGTTTTGTTTTACTAGTTTATTATTGTTTTTTCGCCAATTATCTCGTGTATATGTTAAATGGTACAAAATGTATAGGTCAACTTAAACTGATAAGACCCTACAGTTATGGTCAGAACTTTGACGACAGGTTCTAAGTGTGGGTGGTTTAAAACGCAGTGCACGGGAAATTCTTATAGTCATAGATTGTCCGTGTTCATGTATTAATATTATGCCAAAGACTCGCGGAGAGAGTACGCTCGAAACAACAGAAGAGTGGTGATGCCTCTCCGCTCATAATTTTCTTGGCGTGCCTGACTTAAGACTAACGACCAGTTCGTTCGTGATATCTAGTCGCGGTTGGATCTATCTATCTATCTATCTATCTATCTATCTATCTATCTATCTATCTATCTCTTTCAAACTATTCCCAAGATAAAAAAAAATGATACTAATGTTTTGCACCGGCCAACTAAAACAAAACGAGGAAAACAAAACTAATAAATCTGAATGTTATTCTTTCAGAATATGATGCAGCACTGGGGACTGAAGTATTGCCTATAAAACTCCACAAATGGAGAATAATATGTCATAAGCAAAAAAAAAAATCTTAATCCTAATCGAACAAACTTAAAATTGGGTTGCATCAGAGAAATACCATTAAAACGGCCTTGTGCCACATTCGATCCTCGTGGGTGGATTGATAAATATAGAGAAATACCATTAACGTGATCAATTTGGTGTGAATGTACAACAGGAGCGCAATAAAACTAAAAATTATTCTTAGCAATCAAATTGGCAGAATATAAGATGTTGAATGATGTTTATTGATGTGCGTATAATATCTTTGATCTGTTCATTTTTGCTAGACTTCACAATTAGTTTGTGCACATTTTCCGCTTAAATTTCTGCTTAGGAAATGTTATAACTACATATTATGTTGAACTTAATTTTTGGTTTTTTATCCACATTAGAAATTATACTCTTCTTAAAGAAATGCTTTGGAAAACGTTTTGCCCCCAATACTACTGCACGGGATTTTGTCATTGTAGAGTAGATTGGATCATTTTCAAATATTTGTCTTTAAGTACATCACAAGCGAAGTATGTCTTAAAGTCTAAAAGTCGAATAAAATTATCCTTATTTATTAAATTTTATTTCACTGAGCGAATTAGAAAACATTTCTATGTACTATTATTGCTTTCGACCAACCCCGAGCAGATTTAAATTGCGTACTATCTATTATCTGTTGCCACCGGCAACAGAGATTAAAAGCAAACCATCAGAGTATACTAACCTCTCTAATAAAATACATATAATATCTCTCTCCCCCGCTCCATATATATAATATATATATATATATATATATATATATATATATATATATATATATATATATATATATATATATATATATATATATATATATATATAAAGAAGCGTTTAAGACCAGCAGACTTTGTGGTATTGTATTGCTCAATATCGAAGATAGAACTTTAATAGGAAAAAATGCTTTCACTTTACGCAGCTTTGATTCAAAGGTCGGTGCTTGCATAGATGCGTAATAGTGTCAAACTGTTAATATATCTCGATTTCTTTGTGCTGTTATTGTGGGGTGGGTGAGTTACTTTTATTTTCGATCGATGGCATTGATTGGTTGTTGATTTTCATTTCCTCCCCCTTTAATTTTCTTTTCTTTTTTTTAATTTTTTAACTCTTTCATTCGTTTCTAACGTAATGCCCGGAGTATGCCTCTGTTCCGAAGAGTGATTCCATCTCTTTAACCAAGAATCTTTGAAGTAAGCATGGGTTAGGCGAAAAAAAACTTTTCATGTTAATATATATATATATATATATATATATATATATATATATATATATATATATATATAAAGATTTATATATAAATATATATATATATATATATATATATATATATATATATATATATATATATATATATATATATATATATATAAAGATTTATGCATAATGAGGTTAAAACTGAAACGAAGTCTAAAATGTGCCCACAGCAAACAACAGGTTTAATGCAGAGTAAGAACTTCATCCTTCCATTCAAAGCGTGTCTGCCGTTTGCTTCGGTTTGAAATAGAAAACAGTTAAAAAAATAAATTTAAAATGATTTGTTAAATGTCTGGGCATAGGATTTACATTGTCACACCCTGCAAATGACGACCTGGCAACGCCCATAACTATTGGTTTTCATGAAAGAAAATCCTCTTTTATATTCATATTTCCTCCACTTCAGTCTGTGCTCTGACTACAATTTAAATGGCTGTAGAATAAATATTTTTAAGTTTATTTTTGTGTCAGAATCCTGATTAATTCGCAGTTTATCACAAATGATAGATTAAATATATGTTCATGTAAATTGTGATATAACATGTTTACAACAGATATCTATCTATCTATCTATCTATCTATCTATCTATCTATCTATCTATCTATCTCAGTCTGTTTCTATCTTTTCCTGTTCATACCTATATATCTTCCTATCTCAGTTTTTATTTTAAGTTTATCACCCAAGGCAAGGCGGGAGTGCCACAATCACGTAAGGAGTTACAGAAAGTGAGAGCAGGAGTAAATAAGGTGTTTGAGCAAAGAAATCAGATAAGGACGGGAATGAGGGTCAAGGCCACAGAAGATGTCGATGGTTATCACATTTGAATATTTGATGGTCATAGTTTTCTGGGTAGCAAGTAGGAGGGAGGTAGTTCCGCTGACGGGGAGTGCGAGCGAAGAAGCTCTTGGAGTAGAAGCGACGGCTATATTTAACCGTTTCGAGATTGAAAGGGTGGGGCCGAGATGTCAACCTAGTAGCACCCTTAAATTCATGCAGTTTTTGTACCAGTGAAAGTAGTTCGTCAGTGCAGTTACCATGAAAATACTTGCAGAAAAGACAAAGGGAAGCCACAGCACGTCTGTGAGAAAGTGACTGTAGACGAGGCGTCAGATCTTTATAACTTAATTTGTTCACAGCTATCGATACCAGTCATTTCATGGCTAACTATTAGGTTGGTGCAGAAATAATGACGTAATAATGTCGTTTTTTGACGTATTTGTTTACTTCAAAAAACGACATTATTACGTCATTATTTTTGCACCAACCTAATATTTCAGTCTGTTTATATTTATCGAATGACAAATACTATTTTGGAGAAAAATTCTGATGGAAATATCGATTTTATTTTAAAACGTTTAATTTTGTGCAATGAAAACATTTTACATTTTATTGTCATATTCCGCAAATGAAGCACGGTCATATTGTAAATATCTATTTCTTCTTGTTGATATAAATATGATATTAAAAATAACAGCTTAAGTCAGCGTTAAAACCAATGTTCTCTCTTAGTAAATTCTCTTATTTTGTGGATGGAGGATTATGCTAAATTTTTGTTAATTGCGAGTTCGTAGAAGATCAGGAAGTTTCAGGAATTTATTGCTAAAAAAAAGATAGAAAGATTCCAGCAAAACTGATGCTGATGTGATCAATAGAATGTCTGTAATTCTTTTTTTGTTGTTTTAGAATGACAATTGGACATTTACGAACGGATTTTTATTTCGCATAAAATGCGATGTTTTTTTTTTCCTTAATTACTCCACAACTGAACAATAACATTTATAGATCTTTGTATCGAAATCATGTATTTCAATGTGCGTAAATGGCCGACAAAATGTGTAAGACGAGTTCATATGTACTTTAACTGTAACATTTTCCTGAACAGTTCTGTCGCATGAGCCTTGATTTTGTTATGAACAAAAGACCAGGTTTCCGCTTTTCTCAGCAAAATGCATCGTAAGAGGATTTTATCAGAGAATGTATTATTAAAACAAAAATAAATGTTCTATTGTCTGAAAGACAAATATACATTAGAGGAAATTGAATTTGATCTGTGACATACAGTAGTAAGTTGTAACACATTTATTAAGTTTAGGCATATATATATATATATATATATATATATATATATATATATATATATATATATATATATATATATATATATATATTCATGTATGTATGTATAGGAAATGAAGAAATAAGTAACATGACTATATTTTATATCTTAACATAAATTTAATTAAATATACAAGTTTCAATTTGTATAATACAAACGCACAGATATGCACACACACAGGAGCGCGCACGCGCGCACACACACACATACACACACACACATATATATATATATATATATATATATATATATATATATATATATATATATATATATATATATATATTGATGTATATTTGAGCAGCAAACTTTTTAAAACGTATTTCGTTAAATATGGCGGACATGATGTTATTTTTTTTCAGCATCCTTACATATTTTTTCCTTTCCTGGGAGTGTGTATATACTAAAAATGTCGATTGTCCTAAGCACTTTCGGTCACTTCATTAGCCATTTTCAATTGTGTGTGGGATAGGTTTTTTTTTTAGTTTCTGTTCATGTTCTCACTGTTTGAGTTGTATTCTTTTATGTTGTTTTGAATACTAGAAGAGGAGTTATTTCCGAACCTTCGCGTGGTGAGCGCGTCAGCAATTCATGTAAACGTATTTCAGCACGGCACTTCTTTTGTTAAACAAGGCGAGGTTGATAGTGGGAGAAAAATGTGCAATATACAAGACATTTTTCTTAGGAGTTCTTGTAGATTGTGGGTGAATAGATTTTTGTTTTTTCTTATTGCAATTTGCCCTGTATGTGACACGTGAGGCATCTACTCAAGGGTTGGTAGTATGCCCGATATAGGTAATTGATTTATGACAAGAAACTTGTGAACTATAAATTATGAAGGAAACATACAGATAGATCCTGACCCCCAATGCAGTTTAAGTCATTAATATCCAAAAACCTGTGACCATCCAACATCAGGCTGCACGGTATTAGCACCCACTGAATATAAATCTGGGTATTACACGATTGGTTAATATCTATACTGGAAAATCTGCACATTTACGGCAAGGAAACTAAAGGAAAATGGTATGAACACCACCTACTTGGTTCCGAAGAATAAAATATGAAGACAACTCTTCTTGTATTGGAGAAAAAATTATTTATTAAAACATTTTAACCTGTGGTTGCATCACGAGTGGTACTTGAGCCTTGCCTTAAAGCACTTGAAAATATTTGATTTGCAAGCTGTGCTGCACTGCGGTTACATTTAATGAAGCCTTTTACCGTTAA
This sequence comes from Acanthosepion lycidas, assembly GCA_963932145.1. Lineage (NCBI taxonomy): Eukaryota > Metazoa > Mollusca > Cephalopoda > Sepiida > Sepiidae > Acanthosepion > Acanthosepion lycidas. Next base: position 29,139,721 of record OZ010579.1, read on the forward strand.
TTTAGGATTCGTTTTGTAGCGCTTTACGAAGACAACCAAGATTTCTCTAACGATATCGTCTTAAAAATACATAGAAGACGTTGAGGGCGTAACTTATACTGATTTCTTGATTAATATTTCCTGAGGATAGCACATTTTGTTACAATTTTTTACAGATCATTGTCAGTTGTGCTGAACACGAGTAAAATATTTTGGACATTTCCTCTGCATCGATTCGATTATAGACATAAATCAATATCGTTTTTGTTTATAATTCTTATTCTTCAAAAAAGAATGCACATTTACATTTAATGAATTATATATTCACTAATATCGATAACAATATTTTGCCATTTATCCTGTACTTATTAGGTGTGCCAGCTTTATCAGAAGTGAAGTAGTGTTTTCTTAGAGCAATACATTTTTTACAAAGACTTGTACAACTGAAAAACCGAATTTGAGAAAAATCTAGCAGATTGTGATATGAAAAATCTTCGACGATCTCTTAAATCTGGTTTTCATTACAGAACGTGTTGCTTATTAAAGCACATTGCAGTGGGTGAAAAAGTTAATAGCAGTAGATAGATTCGCCTCGCGCCAAGTTTACACTCCTCCACAGTCTTTTGAACAAGAATAGCGTTTATACCTCGGTTCCTGTTTAGGACTGTGTTTCTGGACCCTTCTTAGCACTATACACTTGTTCTTTCTTATGCTAATATAAGTCCACAGAGGAACCATCTAGCTTGAGTGGCCCTTGGGCCTAGTATGGGGTGAACATCAGTAAAAGAATTCCAGAAACGAATAGTTGTGTCAGGTGAATATGGCGTCTGGAGTAGAATAGACTCAGCGAGATTCAAATATTTGGGTTTTTTTTCCCTGTATTATTCTGGTTCTTTGCGTCCTTGCGTTATCATGGAGAGCAGTTTTCCTATTGACAAGCACAGGACATATTTAACCACGCTTTTATATACACATGTCAACTGCAGGTTGTGTAAGTATGGACTACCCAGTAGGATTTCACTGCGAAGAAACGAATAATCCCCACAAGTATCGGCCCTGACGCACAACGTTACCTTTTTTCCTAGGAGCTCAGTTTTCGAGCCAGTTGCATAAAATTGACCTTGACCACTCACCGGCATGTTTATGTCGTTTTCATCTGCATTATGTTATATTTAAAGAAAGTATGATTCAATCGATCCATTCGAAAATCCGTCAATGAAAACGGACATCCCACGAAGGATGTCCGTTTTCCATACTTGATTTCTGAAATGATAATATAATACGAAAACATTGATGTCAATAAAATTTTCGTAAATCAGTGATGCTATGAATTTTTCAAAAATGTAAATCCTCTCTGCTTCAGCCTCTATTTTACTTTCTTTGCCTACTTCTTTAAATAATGACCTGTATATATACATGTGATTGATATTGCTATATTTATTTGAAGATGCGAAGGTAAACGATGTAACAACGCATTAAAGAAATTTCCACGGTTATTCTATAGTTACAAATCGCATTATTTCATCAAGAATAATCAAAGAGTAAAACCCTGAACTTTTCACGTACATTTATAGTAATTATGAATAAACTAATATAAAAAATGGGATGAAAAGCTCAAAGATTAACGATGAAGGAATGATTTTAGAGCTCTGAGACATTGTATACAATAATTTCAAATCTTCTTAGTAATAAATGCATTGTGTCTTTCTAATTAAGGTTACATCTAACTGTTCAGTGAATTCTCTCCATCCTGTTGGTCAAAAAATCATTAACTGCAGACATGTCACCATCATGGTTCAAAGACATTTTTTCCTGTTGGGGTAACAGATGGTAATCAACCCAGTGGAATGATTGTGATTGATCAACCAGTTCAAAGCTACAGTCACGCACAAGAGCCATTGAAATCAAGCACTTATGTGCAGGACCGTCAGTTTTCTTAGGATTTTGGTTTGATAGCAAATTGGCAGAATGCTCTTCATTGATGGTGTGGCCATTTTGAAAATACTGAATAAACAGAATGCACTTTCGATTGAAACAAAATGAGGCCATCGACTTCTCCGCAGAAGAAACGATCGAGCCCTTCTTTGAAGTATAAGAGGCAAGAGGTTTTCAATGGATGGATTCTACCTTTGCCTCTGGCCCAAAGTGCTGATCCGAGGACTCATCCTGGTTTAGGAAACGTTCAATGAAACCAGATAAATGCGCCTTAAACTATGTTAACTTTGCCGCGATGTTCTCAGCCTGATATTAAAATAATATTTCTTCTTATTCATCTTGTTTTTTAAATAATGTCCACCCTATCAAAATCCCATTGGCCACTCAAGGTAGAGGGTTGCCGATGGCGATTGAGTATGAGCCTTAGGTGTAAGAGGCACAGATTATGCGGATAAGTGGGTAAGATAAAAGCTAACCCTAGACATGAAGAAATTAACATTGTAGTTGTCATGAATGTATCCTCCTGGTATTCTGTTTCACAAAGCAACAGTTCTTGGGAAGAAGCTGTCCGTGTGCAATTTACTCATTACTGAATTAATTCAAGGGGAATAGGGATGATTCATCTCGTAGTGGTTCACAGCTTGGAGGGTTAGATCTGGAGAAAATATGTAATAAAACTCATTTTACGTTTTCCATGGAAGATCACACCAAGAGCGCCAAGTTGAATCTCATCAACTCCTTGAGAGAAAACTGATCACTTATGCGATGAAATACCTGAGGAAAGCAATGAACAAGATCAGGCGAGACAAGATCGGAGATGAGGCAATAAGAGATATGGTAGGAGAATTTCCAATCATACAACACATCGAACAGTAGAGGATCAAGTGGTTTGACACCTCACTATTATGTCTATCAACCAACCAGCCCTATGAGTATAAACCCTCAGGTAACCTGGCTGAAGAGCGAGAGGCAGACCAAGAAGACGCTCAATTTAATTGAATTACATATGTGAATTACGAAATCTAACTTCAAATGCCAGCTTTATAATGGACTTAACAATATAATATTAGTATTGCATTAAAATTCATAAAGTATAACTTTCTTCATGGTAATTTTTCTGATAGACTTTCGTCAATGTTAACTAGACCTTATGATATTAAGCGTAGTACTGGACTGGCACAAGGTCTTATTATCTTACAGCTAAGGTAGTTAAATGTAGGTTCTATGATAATAGTTTCGCCTCTCGTAATTCTCGAGTGTGAATCTCTCTTCCGGCTACTTGCTTCCCAGTTAAATTTGAAGTTTAAAATTTATATCTCAATCGTTATCTTCTGCTATCTTGATCCCAGGTCTTTTTTTGATCTCTCTCCTTAATAATGTTTTTTTTTTATCATATCCTCTGACGCTAAGGAATCCGTTGCCTTTTAGTGGCTTTATTGTCTTGCTTACGGTAAAATCACTAAAAAAGAAAAAAAAAAAAAAAAAAAAAAAAAACCTTATCCAGCAAAATAAATTATGCGTTGATTTATAGCATCAACTAAACATTAACATTGTCTTCACACTGAAGTTATCACTGCGAATAAACTCATTGTAGGCGATCGCGGTTCAAAATGGACATTTTCTAAGCGGACCTTACATGTTCTACAAGGTCGAAAGTATGGAACACCTACTGAGGAATAAACTCTCTTTTCAGTCGTAACTGATCTAGTGCGACAAGCTTGCTAAACATTACACTACGCCGATGTGCCCAAATCGCGGGTCAAAATGTAATAAGAGCTCCTAGTGATCACCATAATAAAAACGAGGTAAATAGCAGTTGTCAGTCAATGTGCAAATGCTTATTTCAGAATTGAGTGAATATAGTTCTGTCTTCATCCCAACAATGAAGACAAACTGTTTTTTTTACAAAGAAAAACTTGACGAAAAAGACTTAAAACGATTATCATTCTTTTAATCAATCCATTCCTAGAAAAGCGAAAAAACGCAATGAAAGAAGGTAAATACTTTAGAAGAAACCGGGAACAGAACCCTAAATAGGGAACAAGGTATAAACGTTTACTAATGTTCTAAAACGTTGGGGAGGAGTGTGCACCTGGCTATTGGTCACTCCTCTTGATAATGTCTAGGCCAACCTATCTACTCGTGATTATAATAGCAAATAGATAACCCAGCTGTAGTTTTACGAAGTAGCCTAAATAGAGAATTTATTAAAAAAAAACAGCGTTTCTGATGGGAATGCTTATTATGTTCTCAAAAACTAATTAATGATATTAGAATTGGGATTGTGCGGATTTATTTTTAAAATTTAGTTTAAATGTTAAGAATGAAAATTAAAGGTTATCAACAAAATGTTGCTTAAAATATCTAGCCTTTCATAATTCTATATACGTCTATATTTTTATCATTCGTATTTCTTATAGATTAAAAAAAAAAGAAAAAAGAAATCGATCATATTTTTCTAAATGGCTGATCCTGTTCCATTGAATTCTTATGAAATTAATAAATATCAATAATCACTCGAAAAAAAAAATGAAATATTGGCTGGATTTTTTTTTATACGGAACAAAATTACAACAATGCCCGATATAAAAAACAAACAAAAAAAAACAGCTATTACACTATATGATCGAGAAAAGCATCTTTCTATTTTTAGAAATTGAATAATGAAACAAAATATAAAGGAAAACATCCGAAGAAATCAGATTAATATTATCAGTCGAGAAAGGAAATAGGACGTAAGACAGGAATACATATTATTGAATTTATTTAACTATTGCAGCGTAGTGATCCTAATAAAATTATATGTCCTACCAGTAGAAACGATATTAAAGACACAAGTTACGCTGACGACACTTGCTGAAGGCAACAAAAAATGCAAGATATCTTAGACACATAATTAATGGAAAACGAGATGAAACGATTAACCGTCAATAGTAAGATGAAAGGAATTATGTTACTTCGCAATATCGAGAGCGCAAGATGCATTTTACAAACTGAGGAATTGGTAAACAGAAATTAAAATGCGAAGAGTTATAGAAGAGAACGGATAACGTGGCAAAAAATGTTGCATTTGAATGTTGGAATATACGTTTCAAACGCTAAGCAAAATACTGTAAAACAGTAAAATTTCGTTACCAGCATAGTAAAATGGGCTACGCTGCTGTGTAATGTGAATCATCCTTTCTGACTACATTCGGTGGGCTTCTTCCATCATTCATGAATTGGAGACCTGACGCAACGAGATATGGTTCTGCAGATGACTACTGTGAATACCGTAGATGAAACATGTAAATATTGAGTAGGATTTAACCAAAATGGAAAAAAATGACACTGTAATCTGGGGCCAAATGGTGGGACGAATAAAAAGTAAACAAAAAAAAAAACAGCAGAAAGCTCGAGAAAACCTAACTGAGAAAGAGAGATTGGAGAATTTGAAACTCACATGATTTAATGCAGGCAAGGGAATTAGGTTTCAACATCGTTTAAACTATTTTACTAGCTTTTGTTAATGGATAGCAGGTCGGAAGTTACCAGGTAAAGAATCAAACATTGCTTAGAGATATTAAGAACGAGAAGCTGAGGATAGCCATGACTGTCCCCTTCCTCAAGAGAAACGTCGCATTTCAATTTCCACTTTATATATATATATATATATATATATATATATATATATATATATATAGAGAGAGAGAGAGAGAGAGATATTCGTATTTTTATAATCTATTTAATACTCATTATTTATTAGTAGTACTGGCTAATCATTTAACAATGTATTCACCTTTATATCTCATTGTTAACACGTCCTTCCAACAATCCACTCATTGACTAATAGACATTTCTAGCTTTCTACACGAAAAATTCAAGCCACGTTTTAAGTTCCACATCGTTGTTGAACGAAACACCTCTCAAATTCTTAGAAAGTGAACGAAAAAGGTTGTAGTTTTACGGAACTGAAAAAATAGAAGATGATGGGTATGACAGAACGTCCCGACGTCGTCCTAAATTTGCAAATTTGGCCATATTGGCGATGTGGGGACGAGCATTGATATATTGAATAATCTCACTGTATCACCAGCCAGGTTTTTTTCAACAGAATTGCTTGATGGAGCCTCTTCATTTGTTTGTCATTCAGCTTAGCATTGAACGTTCGATTTTGTAGCATTTCATAAAATGTCGACGAGGAAGTCATCGCCGTATACAGCAAGAATTACTCGATCAGCTTTACCAGCTTTTTGACATTGATTCAAAGCAAAGAGAACAGGAAGCCGGACATGTCATTCTTGTCTGCTTGACATTTCATCTCAAAGATTTGTCTAATTTCAGTCACATTAGACAACGGTTTCCAGTGACATTAAAAAGGAAATAATTCCACCAAAGATTTCTATTCTATTAGGTTGGTGCAAAAATAATTTCGTTTTCTAACATATGTTACTATGGGAGAAAACGAAATTATTTTTGCATCAACCTAATAGATTATATGTAGACTACCAGGAAAAAAACGAACCAATATATATATATATATATATATATATATATATATATATATATATATATATATATATATATATATATATATATATAACAGTCTAATATAACTGATGTATCTCTCTTCCTCCAGATGTGGGCGGTTATGGTCTTTCATACCGTTCTACCCTTTCTAGCACTTCGTGATAGTTATCTTTTTACTATACCTCTCATATCCTGACCTGCCATCCATTTACAGTTGAATTGTTTACTCTATTTTATCTCTATTATCCGTTTTGCGAGTGTCAAGTTTTCCAAGTCTTCTTTCCTTATTTACACTATTTATATTCAGACGGTTGTTCTCATAATTGTTGTTGCTATTAATTAAAACAACTCAGCCGTTGTGTTCTCCGGCTTTCCTCCGGTGTATATCGATCTGTATAACCTACAGGAAATCACGAATTGAAAACTTTATTTAATGTACGGGGTAAGATTTTTCCCATTCCACTGCCCATGTGTGAGCATATTGTCAAGTATTTATTTGTAGCACTGCTCATTTATTGCTTGCCTATTTCCACTAACTCAAAGAACACACTGCCCGACACAGGGATTGAACTCACAATGCCAACAAATTCACGAAATAACTAACTTTAACTAGTAGGTTACGGAAGAATAGCCTAGGGGATTAATGCTTTGGTAGTGTTTACTTGGACTAAGTGGAAACAATAAATGAGCAGTACTAAAAATGGATGATATCGTTAGAAATGGGCAGTGGAATAAGATCAGTTTACGCCCGTAGCTTAAATAAAGATTTCAATTCATATTTCTCTCTAGGTCACCCAGATTGATATAGACTTGATGAAGGCGGAAGGGCAAAGTGGACGAAACGCGGTGATAACAAAAAAAAAATGAGGACAATAGTCGCAATATATATAGTTTAAATAATGAGATCGATTCATCCCTGAAATTCAAACAGATTATTCCTTCTTTTTTATGAGCCACATAAATTTCAACTGTTTCTTTTTATTTTAAGTACAAGAGTACATTCCAGTTTCCTTACAACTTCATTTTTTGTTTACTTGCTTCGCCTATGGCATTCCCAACATTATTCTGTAGAAAGAGATTTCTTTTGCCTCAGGTCTTCTGTTCATTTGACCTGAGATTTTCAGCATACACTGTCATATAAGAGGATTGGTACGACACAACATTTCAGCTCTCTTTTCTTTGCTTGAAAACGGAATTTGAGGAATCTTGTATTTAAGCAATCTGTTGATATTCAAATATATAGCCGTGTATAATCATACATCTGTCAGAATCTTTAGCGTTCACTTCCTTAAAAAGAAGATCCACGAGGAAAACGCCTTATTGTAGGAATAAATTTCCAATGATGCTTTTTCCCTTTCTTCATTAGCGTATAAACGTTGCATTTAGAGTTTTATAGTTGCAAGATATACTGGACAGAAAACAATGACAGTCATAACTGATGATAAACGATAAAATAGTGACCCTAGCACAATGACAGTATCAATCTTGTTACGGGCCTATAGAATCCGTCTCCGTTCAACTGATTGATGTGCCGTTGTTCCCTGTGGAAACATTTAGGAACGCCTCACTTGGCAGACCTTTTATGAGACGATTATTTTGTAGCTGCCCAGCAATAAATAAAATATAAACGTGAGCGAAAGTGTTGAAATGTTTTCGAAATTAAATGCTTAGGACAATCTTAAGGAAACCTAGATTACTATTATTCTAAGGCCATCTCAGAGTGAAGTGATTGCACATGAGTTAGTCCTATTTTTATTATGATAATTCTTTCGATTTTATATAAACTTTCTAATTCTGTAGAGTCTTTTGTATGTTTCTAATGTATGGTATGAATTATGGTGTACACACATACACAAACATATATATATATATATATATATATATATATATATATATATATATATATATATATATATATATATATATATAAACAAAGGATCAACTGTCAAGTGTGCACAGAGATCTGACATGTGTAACTCGGTGGCACTGTGTGTTTACGGCTTTAATCTTGGCCGGATGGGTACACCAACGCGTCCAGGTGAGAATGGTTATCTTGTGTATGGCGCGCTAGCACTGTGCGTATATTTTCCATTTGGTCTTTCTTGGATATATCAAAGCTCCCATTTTCACATTAGAGCTGCAAACAGCCTGACGGCCATTTATCGTAGTGGTCGAACTGTATACACCTAAAAGTTGATTCTTCGTTTAGAAAAGCACTACCATATTTATGGTGTGCATATTTTTTCTGGCGTGCACAAACTGCAGACTCATTTAAAGAGCTTCTTTTATCTATCTATCTATCTATCTATATATATATATATATATATATATATATATATATATATATATATATATACATATATACAAACAAGCGCACACACACACACACACATATATATATATATATATATATATATATATATATATATATATATATATATATACACGCGTACAAACACACATATATTGCTGCGTGTGTCAGTGTGCTGTGTGTTGTGTGTCTACTTGTGTGTATGGGGTCTGTATAATACTATGTCGGGGGGATTACTCTCTCTTTCTATCTCTGTTGTATGCCTATGTGTGTGTGCGTGGGTGCAGACGATTTTGATTAGCTTGAAACTGATTGTCACCTCTCGATGTTGACGTCAATTTCCACTTTTATGGTTACATTGTTCTAATATTGAGGATCTTAACCAATGAACATGAACCCATAAACTATATTTGATCACTTACAGTTTCAAGGTAAATTACGATGCTTAGGCCAACGCATAATTCCCAAATAAATCGAGTTTTCCTTGAGGATCACTGGAAATAATTCCTTATCATCAGATACGCCCATGATATTCAAAGACATCAGCGATTAAAATCTCTGATTTCAGGATTACTTACATTTTGCGAGATGTAAAGTTATTGGATATTTCTCTCTGTCAGTTAAGGAAGGCTTGCTTACAAGCTCAAAATGATTTTTTAATGTGGTATATTCGGTATTCATGATATTTCAGACAAAGATTTATTTTCTTTGAATCGGCAAAAAAACCAACAGAGAGTTTCTGTCTATATTTCTGAGATGAGGTATTTTGTACACTATTTATATGATTCGGATTATTGTCGTCTTTGTCTACATATTGATTACAACGTTTCGCCAGTTGTACGCTCCGGTCTTCTTCAGGTGATTGGAATGTCCAACTGAAGTAGCCCTCAAGGACACATGGCACAGTGGATAAAGGCGTTAGTTAAATCCAGTGACAGGACCCAAAGAGTGTGAGTTGAATATTTGTTTATGGCAGTGGAGAACATGGAAAGGGGAATTAACACACGATAAATGATAACTGATATACATTAGACATGGCACGTGAAACTAGAACAGTCTACTCCAGTGAGTGAAATAAAGGATTCAGTTCGACATTACAACAACCTGAAGAAGGCCGGAGCGTACAACGGCCGAAAAGTTGTAATAAATATGGCGGCAAAGTTGACAATAGTCTGGATAATGTAAATAGCTACAGGGCGTTCTTCTCTTTGTGTGGGTAGATGTTGCTATCATTCTACAAATAACACTTCAGTCTCTAAGAATTATATATTTCATATATAGTTAAAATGCGAAATTATTCTCAGCGTTTTGATAAAACACGTGCATGAATTCTGTATTTTGCATCTCGCATGATAAAGTCGGATAGTGTACAAAAATAATACTGCCGCATATTAGAGATTTCAGTATGTAAAGATATTTCTGGATATAGATTTCATCACATCAAAAACGCAAGATAATATATTTCGCATTTAGCTTAATTCTTTATGTTGAGTCACGACCAGAAAAAAATACAATCTCATTTCATCTCCTTTCCAAGCATTTCATCTCCTTCCATTATCGGACTGAATTGGTTATTTACCTCTGAATCCTTCTTACATTTATTTTTCAGAGAATTGGTTGGTGTTTCTTTCTTGTTTGTTTTTAATATATTTTCTTGAGGATATATTTAATGGCATTGCTAATATCAATTTCGTGAGGACAGTAGGTTTTGACGACTGCAGAGAAAGCCACCGAGGGCAAATAAGAGAACAATATATGAGTAAGCTTTCTGGACCAAAGGCTCCATTGCTTTTATCTAAAGAAGAAAACATTCAAACTGAACAGCACAAATACACAAACTTAAAGACACAGAGAGCATGATTTTTAACAGCTATGTAGAGGAAACTACGTCATCTGCACTGGAGAACACGTACTTTATTGAACGATGCTTGATTCTATGTAATGTTTGTCGCGCTAAATATGAATTTCAACTCGTTTGGCACTATCCGCTACTGGTTTTTGCCAATAGCCTGTGCCATTTTTCAGAATTTTCAAAATTTTCAAATTAGGACTAAAAAATTCCATCATTAGTTAAAATTAATTTTCAAATTTCCTTAATACAAGCAATGCAAACTAAAATTAAATTAGGTTATAATGATAGAAATAACTTGAAATATGAAATAAACAGGTATAAAACTCTCACTGTGGCAAAAGATTTTTTACAAGAATTTCTATCGTATTTGGTTGTTGATGACGGGTTTCTTTTCAAGTACTAACACGACTAAGCCATTATGTTTGAATCCAAGCGGCCTTGGTACCGTTCTTACATAATTTTGTTATCTTGCTGAAATATCTCCCATTCTTCGTCACCTGCATCATCTAAATTACTTGGAAATTGACAAAGATGGCTATTCAATGAATTCATTTTACGTTCATATTGCAAATTAACCCTTTGTAGACCCTTACATGTTTTCATACGATTTTATCATAGTTAATTGCCTAAGATTTTTCTATCAAGTTGACGAATGAGAATCAGACATTATTTTCGTGTTTAATTATGACATTAGTAAAATTGCTGTTTTGAATTAATGTTCATTTGTGGAGCGTCTAAAATTCCAGCCTTGATTTTTTGATAAATTAAACATGAAAATTTTGAGGTTATGTATTTCGAACACGCGCTGTCCATATCTATCAAAAATCATATTGTTTAACGAGGCCTAGGTTGATATACAGAGAAGCAAATATGATTTTATTTCTCCTCACTAAAGGTGAATTAATTACGTTTTTCTTCGACAGCACATGGTGTTCTTGCTGGTCACATTTATTTGAAATAATGTTTTTCCTTGGCTCTGCAGTCTCATAAGCAAAGGAAGAAGGTATATTTAGCATATCCTTTTTTGTCCTAGCAGAATATTAATAATTTTGAAGCGAACACATGATCCACTAGTTTACCGTATATTTGATTTAAAATTGTTTCCCCATGTTCATAGCTTTTCTTTATAATTTGTGGAATTTCTAATCGGTATCGAGCCGTATAGATTGTCATTATGCTGTAAAATATAATTAACGCTTATTTTAGAACAAACCAGGTATGTCGTAGCAATATACTAAACTATATCCTGTGCTAAAATATTAAGGAAGTTCTCTATTTCTGAAAAATTAAATGTATACCCTTGAAGTAATCAATTGTTCCCCTTAAGTCTTGAAGCAAACTTTTTCTCAAATTGAAATCCATTAGAAGATTATAAAAGTCGACCTTGTCAAAATTTTGCGGATCGTATTTATTTTCAAATAAGCTTGGGTCAAAATCGGTGTCTGACTCCTCAGGCTGCATAACAATATACCCAAATTCGCTAGGGTCAAAATCGTTCTCTGATTCCTCAGCGTGCATAACAATATGCTCAAATACGCTGGAGTCAAAATCCGTGTCTGACTCCTCAGGCTGCATAGAAATATGCTCAAATTCACTAGGGTCAAAATTGGTGTCGGATTCCTCAGTCTGCATAACAATATGCTCAAATGCTCTGGGGTCAAAATCGGTGTCTGTCTCCACGGACTGTATAACAATATTTTCATGAACATCTTTACCCATTTCTGACTAGGTAGAACCTTAAATTTTGGGATGAGGAACCAATTTAAATGTAGCAACCGTCGATAAGTCGATGTAAAAATTTGGATACACGATACAATATTTATTTTTCTAAGTGAATCCCGAAATTTTGACAAAGAAAAAGTAGCGAATAGTCTTCTGTTTGCTAGGCTCTTGCCACGCCTGATATTGAAAAAATGTAAAGCATTAAGAAAAGCGACAATTGACATGTTTTCATGAATTTTATCAAAAGTCATCACCCGACAATTTAATATTTCCATGTGTTGCAACCTTATGTAATATTTGAATATTTTGTAAATATCTTTCGTAACATTTTGTTTATGAATCTAAGATATAATTACATTTAGTTAAGTTACAGTATACTAGTGATTTAATTACGTAGTTTAATGAAATCATAAATATTCTATTTTTGAATCCGAAAACTTGGTCCAGTCTTGCAGTCTTTCAATGCATATAGTGCAGGGTTTTTGTGGAGAACAGTATTTATCTTCATCCTCCATTTTTATTCCAAAAAAAGCTAAGTAATCTCTTTCTACGAACTCAGTTATATTTGGTCGTTGAAGAGTGAGCGTAAAATGTCCACATACAAAACAGAAGGAACCACTGTTGTTTTTTTGCATTTTAAATTTCTAATGCTTGATGATATATTAGTAGATTGCTCTGCCAATTTTTATAGCTAATTAAGGCCTTAATTCGTATAAATGTAAGAAAATAAAATAAACGATCAGAACTCATCTCAAAATGTAGACACGGAAATCAAGTTTACAAATTTTACTAAAAAATCGTAAACTAAAAACGAAGGAAAATGAAATGAAAAAATAAACATAAATATGTAAAATAAAATAAAACAAATCTATAAATAAGTAAACAAATTAAGTACATAATAAACCATTTAAAAAAAAACTACCAATGTACATAAAGACATAAGTAAACCTAACAATAACGAACAGCAAGAAATAATAAGTAATCAATAATAAATAATGATTAAAAACGTTGACAAAATAACTATAAAATAGCCAGCAATCTACATTGGAATCAGCAATTATTTCTACACAATAATTTCTAGAATAACTTGAAACATATCTGTTACCGCCTATCCAATAACCGTCAGAATACTAAAATAAGACTACGAATAATGAACCATTGATCAACATATATAAATAGTCGATCCAGAACACAATGCGCATGGCCTGAAATTTTACTTAGTAGAAAACAGACACCCATCACTAGGTGTTGAACTGAATGACCACTATTGTATTTACATTTACATACGCTCTTTCAATAATATTGCTCATTTTAACCCCAAAATATAGAGTACCATAAATCTAAATTTCATCACATGTATACCGGGTGTAAGAGCAAAATTGTCAAAATCGTGTACGACCACGGGATAATCCACAAAGGGATCAATATCTAAACAGTCACTAAACTAATAGTTTCTATTACCAGATTTCGATAAGTCGTTTAGCCATCTTGGCACCATATGCCGTAAGGATCACTGAAAAACCCTTTAAGCTTTTCAACTATAAAAAGAACAGGTTAAATTTTTGTGTGTGTGTGAGCCAGCTCCACTATCTTCCCAGCTGAACAATGGTGAGAGGAAAATATCCTTCTGGCACTTCGTAATCGTACCAACATTCATATTCAGGCTTCCAGCTTCAGGTACCATCAAGAGAACGCTGAATAAGTTTTAAAAAACTTAGGAAAACTGGATCAGGAGATGATGACAACAACAGGCGGGATCATAATTTAAACTTAGAGCTAAATACATTCTTATTGTTAGAGTCTAATTGTGTTTTAAAAGTCTCGGAGAATTCCAGTAAAATAACTTTAATCATTTCTAAGTTCAAGCATAATTTAACAACTGAACAGTTTCGCGGGTGTGAAGATTTGGACAATTCTTCTGTTACACCCGGTATGTATATCCCAAATACAGAATTATTATTACACACACACACGCGCGCGCGCGCACACACACACACACACACACACACACACACACACACACACACATATATATATATATATATATATATATATATATATATATGTATATATATATTAATAATGATTATTTGGGAATTATTCCCTATTTTGTACAAGTTTCATTGATTATATATGTTTTTAGCTGGTGTGGTTAGAATTGTTCCACTGACCACAATCAGATAAATATCTGGATAGGTACTCACAAGATGTCTAAGATTTTTCTCCTTGAACCAAAGTTAAGCTAAGATTATTATAAAAGGATTTACATATACCTGTAAATTCTAGGAGCCAGATAATGTTAAGCGAGTTTCAACAATGTGAATGCTAAATTTGAGTAGTGTATTAAGACTTCCGTTGACGCGCCAAAGTTTTCGTTCTGGACCCAAACAAAGCTAATCTTCCAAATATAAGAAAATCTAGCAAAACAGGATGCTCGATTATTGATAAAGGATCTCAGCGATTTGGTTAGAAAATAGTCTTAGAGAGCAATTTAAATGATTAATAATTCTATCCGAAGTAGGTAACCCATTAGGTTATGCATACTAAATGACAAGACGAATTTAAGCAGATTTTTTTTTTACTGGTGAATCCCCAGTCGAGCTGCTATAAGTGGTTAATATTTTGTCGCCATGAACTAATGTATATGTTAATTGCATTTAAGACAGTCTGAGATAGTTGATGGGTTGTAGATTTCAACGCTAAATTTAAATACGTCTTGAACTCAAGAAAGAGAAATTTGAGCTTTTAAATAGTTATAAAATGTACATAAACATCGCAGTTTGTGATTTCGTGTGGAAAGTATCCTTCAAAATTTACATATATTCATTTGGAAATTATTAGATTAAGTGTCTATCATTAAATATCGCCGAATATTACTTCCCTGGTAAATTCGGTCGAAAATTATAAGACAATCCTATTGTAGCCATTAGTAAAAAGCACGTATCAGAAATAATAACTAATTGGAATATCAACGGACGTAGAATGCCGATCTGAAAAGTAATAATAAAAAACAAATATAATTTAGAAATACTAAGAGACAATTAGTCTTAATTGAAAATGTTTCATCATATAATATTCCAATTAATATTACAGATACTATATTACCATTTTTATATGACATTATTTCTTATTAATATAAGATGAATATTTGATATGTACATATGACTGAGTACAAAACACCCTTTTTGTTTTTTTGCTAAACATTCAAATTAATGTCTGCCACTAGCAGTGACAACACTGTTGGCTCGCACATTAGAAGAAAGCGGAAAATTTTAATTCTAACTTTGACGTACTTAGAAAATTTTAAACAGTTTCGGTATAATTTTATCATTCGACCCTTGCCCTAGCTGAATTGAATGGAACAGGGACGTGAATCCTCCATCAAACTCTGTTCTCTGTTCACCTTCTTGCTTCTCTTTGGTTGCTTCTCCGGGTCTCTAATTCGAGACTCTTGAACCATTCTCACCTCAGTTATATTAATTATTTTACTGTTATTAATCCTTACGAGGATGATTAAAACAAAAAAAATCACATTTCTATATAAAAGAAAATTTAGGTCCTGAGGCTTCAGCATTTCCAAATTGAGATAAAAAGTTTAAATCTTACCCACGCAGAATTTATTGTCTGTGATTTCCCGTCTAAAATATGATTTTGACACTAAGAATGTACTTAGAGATGGAGGTCGCCAAATTCATATCAAAACAAAGGATCTTCTCACTCCTATCAGAGGAACCCCTTCCTGGTTAATCATGTATTTCAAATGTGTAGCCGTACTCACCACGCTATTTAATCCATAGTTTTGATAGATGGCTCTGAGGAATTCATCCGCATTTTAACAGATGTCTATTTTATGTCCTGGGGTTGTAATTACCCACTTCACGCGACCAAGGTTTTTTTTTTTTTTTATGGGAGCGGTTTTAATGGTCACCCACTCAAACACGATGGAGGTGGAGATCACGATTTTCTGATATAGAAAAAGTATGTCTAAAACTGGTATTTGGTACAGGCAATACTTTTTTTTTTATATTTTGCAGATTAAATCCTTTTAATATTTTGAAACCTACACTAAAAGGAGAATTTTTTTTTTGTTTACTTGCCTTAATCGAATTTGAACCGTCAGCGATAAAAATACAAGCATAATATAGCAAAAGAGCTGTGAATTTAATCCAGTTTTGTGTTGCTGAGACAGAAAATCAGCTTGACATGGATCGTATTTAAAAAATGAGTGTCATGTTAAACTTTTCGGTCATTTACAAT
Source organism: Acanthosepion lycidas (assembly GCA_963932145.1). Taxonomy (NCBI): domain Eukaryota; kingdom Metazoa; phylum Mollusca; class Cephalopoda; order Sepiida; family Sepiidae; genus Acanthosepion; species Acanthosepion lycidas. The sequence continues at coordinate 29,156,286 of OZ010579.1, forward strand.
ATTAACTTCAAAATTTCCATTGACTTTCTTCGAAAATGAGGGAAAAATCAACTCCTCCGAAATGATCATTTGAGGATAAATGATTACAAATGAACGAGCTTTGTTTACATGCAAACGATCAATATATGGCAGATACTTGGTGTTAGTCTAAAGTTAGGCTAGTACTGAACACCTGTGACAGTGTACATTAAGCCTAGAAATAGCAAACAGAACTTAGGAAATGCCCTCAACTTTCAAATGTTTGCTTGTAAGCCTACAGATCGAAACGGCCATAGCATGACAGATATTTGGTGTTAGCTCAAATTTAGGCTAGATACGAACACCTGCAAATGTGTACTTTTAGACAAGACATGGCAAATAGCACTTGAAAAAAGCTTCCAGCATTGATAAAGTCTACTACTTGTTCATTTTCTGTTGAGATTAAATGTTCTTTAGATATGACAGTGAGAACGAATTAGAGACACGGAGAAGCAACCAAAGAGAAGCAAGGAGGTAAGCAGAGAACAGAGTTTGATGGAGGATTCACGTCCCTGTTCCATGCAATTCAGCTAGGGCAAGGGTCTAATGATAAAATTATACCGAAACTGTTTAAAATTTTCTACGTACGTCAAAGTAAGAATTAAAATTCGGATGCTTGTTCCCGAGATCAGCTATTGGGGTTCATGTCTTGCCGAGAAATATTTTGGCAACGTATGTAATAGTAATAATATCAACAAAATTGTAAGGACAATTGAGATAATGATAAGAGTGAAATTATCTCTATTTTGAGATATAGGCAGAACACATTTAGTTCCAAGAACTGAATATCAATAAATAACGTCTGGTGGATGTTAGATATAGTACTGGTGAAGAAGTAACACTTTTTTTTTTTAGAATAATGTATAACGCCAAAGAGCCAGTCGAAATAGAATATTAAAGAATTAGACGTAAGATGCAAAGTTTATAGGGAGATATAGAGACGATTAAGGCTAACTCTCTACTAGAACAGAGTATCTGTGCAGTAATCCGGGAAACATCCACTTGTGAGTCAGTTTAACAAAGTAGCGGTTGTTGAAAAGAAACTGTTTAAGTGGAACATAAATCCAACTAATGAAATACGAGAAGAATGGATATGGTTCGCTAAAATTAGCTTGGCTTGGTGGGTTCTAGATACAAAGGTTAGAAAATGGCGGAACTGAACACTTTCCATGGAAATTGCGATAGATTAGCGTGTGGCTTGTAAATTCTCCCCTCTGGGAAAAGGGATGTATGATGGAAAATAATATATCACGTGGAGACGCTTTTGGATTCTATATAGACTAGAAAGTGAAAACTGGGGAGCGCCTGTCATATATAGCAGCAGTTCTCCATTTCCGGCCTGATAAAGATCTTGTAATGGTAGAGGATGAGATGAGGAGTCAGCTACTGGCAGGAGTGTATACGGAAACGATATTTTCCATCCCCTTGGATGGTATATAAACGTTTTACTTGTGACCTTGTTGAAGTTATCTCCCAACAAGTGGTCGGGGTACGAGATCTCCCTGAGAGAAAATTTGTTCATCCCGATGAGCGAAAGTGCAGTGTTCGTTCAGTGCTATTAAACATAAACAGCCCGTTTTTCCACCACAAAACTGTAAATTCTAGATCAGAAAATAGATCATCTGTCCGGTTCTGGTCTTCGAGAATTTTGGAGGTGTATTATGTATGAGATGATCGTTAAAATCATAACAGGAATAATCCAAGAGGAATGCTTCGAAATGGAGATGTCGAAATCAATCATGTCCGCTGGGTTATGGGTTAACAGAGGAAATATGATAGCAAAATCAGACGGTACATTGGAATAGGAAAAAATCTCTTCCAAAAGCTAAGCAAAGAATTAAGAAAATGGAAATTTTTTTCAGAAATAAAGAAAATAGTACTGAACATAATATTAGTCCTGTTATGTAATAATGAATTCTAGACAATAGAAAAAGCGATTTAAGACAGCAAAAACGTAATTATACAAATGTATGCTGGGAATGACATGCACTGAATAAATGCGTAACACAGAAATTGTAAGAGAAAAAGAAATAAAAAAGAAAGATTATATTTTTAATAAGAAAAAGAGAAAGTTAAAATTGGTCAAAAAATAAGGAAAGAAGTCTTAGAGAATTTGACACTTTGTGAACATATTGAAGGACAGATGAAGAAAGAGCAAGACCGCATTTAAATATCTAAAAAGCTGGAGGGCAGGGAGTGTAAGTTATATGAAAATTCGCAGTATACTAAGATCTACGATGGAAAGAAAATTGTAAAGGACAAATACATAAGTGACAAGGTACATATAATAATAATAATAATAATAATAATAATAATGATAATAATAATAATAATAATAATAATAATAAGAAGAAGAAGAAGAAGAAGAAGAAGAAGAAGAAGAATTAGTAGAAGAAGAAGAAGGAGAAGAAGAATTAGTAGAAGAAGAAGAAGTAAAAGAAGAAATTTACATTCAGTATGTGTAACCATTTTGCTGCAGTGTAGCGTCATCTTAAAACTTTCTCAAATCCTTTATTTTCTTTTGCAATACTTTTCTGATGAAGTGTCCGTCACGGGCAAAATCCTAATTACATCATCTGTTTTTATGTTACAAACCCCAGAGGCGTCCCAATGCAAAATCCATTTCTTTGAACGTATTTGACCCTTGTCAAGCCTGAATCCTTCTTCTCCTTCTCAAGCAAATGCTATTAATTTTCTGACGAATTATCACAGGCGATATTTGACCCAGGTTTTATCAGAGGGTGCCAAAGGATATCTTTCTGCTCTAAAGGTTTCGTTTATTTTTGCTTCATTGGATAATACTGAACGTCTCTTGGGGATCAGTGACGCCATTATGTTAGCTGTCATTTTTTAAAGTGTCTACACCTGACGCTCGAAATGTAGCTACTGACACGAACTAGCTTTCTCTTTGAAAAATGAATTATTACTGCCCCGTCTTTGCTGACGATTCTCAATCTTTAATTTCCAAGATTGATAGAGTTTAAAATCGTCTAATCGATATTGTAGAGCACTAGTTATTTTCCCTTCGTTCAGTGTTTAAAAACAAGGATATGGTATGTCGAATTAAACTTTTTTTTTTCGAAATATTAAAAGAAACTTTCACTTAGATTCTTACTAGGAACTAAAACTTTGTCGAACAGGCTCCTATATTAATACTTTCCTGAACACATCAAGCCTCAAACAATACTTCCATCATATAATCGTTATTCATGGCCATTTAAATAGTAACTCTCTAGATGAGTGACACTCGAATAATGTATTAGTTGGAATGTAATATTAGATAAGGTGCCCCAAAAATACAAGTTAATTTAATGAAGCAAAATGGAAATATATAATAAGATACTTGTGGAGAGAAAGATATCTGTCAGAAATCATGAATTATATAATTAACATGTGCATCAACTGAATTCCAGTACAGCAAAAAGTTTTCGGCTTTATCACAAGCGCTTCCTTGTAAGTCTATGTAAATTTCCGCTGCAACAATCCTCGTTTGCTAGACCAACAATTTCATATAGACCCCGCTAAGAAATCTAGAAGTGGGAGTTTCCCCAACAAAAGTTCTAGTTTGGTCTCATCCAACCATAACTCATTTTGTTAGAACGTTTCTAGACGATTAATATGAACTTTGGCATAGTTGAGCCGATATAGTTTGTTCTTTTCGTAAGCAGTGACATTTCCTCGGTACGCTGCCATACAGACTCTCATCGCTCAGATTTCGTCGCACTGTAGGCGTATGCAGATTGATTCTGGCATTGATCAGAGAGACTCAAAGAACCTCTGAGGTTACAGCAGGGTACGACTTGGCTTACTGAACTAGATTTCTACAGGGACTTGCAGTTATTTTTCAATTCTTAATTGAGATATCGTCATACAAAAGACCTTACATATAAAAATAATCTAGTGACATATAGAGACGTTCATTCCAAATAATTTTCATAGTTTTTTCTTGTCTTCTCGATCATTGTAGTCTTCAAATATGCGATTTTTCAAGACTTCAGCGGTTTCTTTTGAACTTGGCTTGTAAGAAATTGATTCTAGCTGGCCAAGTTTTATACACAATGAGCTATATTAGTTTTAATTATATGTATATATATATATATATATATATATATATATATATATATATATATATATATATATATAAGCATATACATATATATATATACACACACACAGATATACATATATATATATATATATATATATATATATATATATATATATATATATATATCGAATCGATTTCTCTCAGTCATTCTGTGTTTATCTAAACATAAATACGCTTAAAATCACCTCCATCCCTGCCGTTCGCCAAAGGCTTAGTGATAGAATCCCTGACTGATGTCAATTCAGTCAGTCGGGTTTCGATCAATGATGAGCTGTGATTCAGCGAAACAGATGTCTGTGGATGACTATATATATATATATATATATATATATATATATATATATATATATACATATATATATACATATGCATACACACACACACACATATATATATATATATATATATATATATATATATATAGTTTGTTAAAAAAAATAAAATGAAATTGAAAATTACCGGCAACCTTCGTGCGGTCACGTGTAATTCTCTATCTATCTATCTATCTATCTATATATATATATATATATATATATATATATATATATATATATATATATATATATATATATCAGGAAAGTTCAGCCTGAGTATTTATTTATTTTTATTTTCCTTTATTTTTTTTTTTTTCAATTTCCGGACAATTATGCTGTTTAGCTGGGATGGAAATGAACGTCATGTTTGTACTGTTTTTTTCAAGTACTTTAGATTGTTGCAGTCAACACATATCACGTAACGATCCCCATTAAACTCGTTAGTTTCATTATTTACCATAAAATTTTAAGAACTTCTAAAATAATTATTAACAATAATTTTCCGACACTTAAACCGACCCTATGTAAAAGCTATGCTTATTATGGATTCTTGTGGCCTCTAGGAGTTTGAATTTCCAGTATTACCAAAAACAAAATAATTATATTTGTACATAGATCACACATGTATAAAACTCCCTAGTCGGTCTATTTGTTGTAAGGTAGTGCATTTCTTGGACATATCGATGACAAAAAACTGCAAAAAATATAACTATCATCATAAAACAAGTATGGATAGACAATACCAAAAACGTATACAGAACACATCACAAGGAAATATTGCAAATATGCCAAGCCATTATTTATAATGAAAACAATCCTCATGCTATGTTTTTAATGGATGTTAGTTATCAGTTATCTCCTGTTAATTTCCCTCTGAAAGTTCTCCACTACCTTAACTGTGTATTGAACTCGCACTCTTTAGGTCCTGTTACTTGATCTACACAACACCTTTATCCACTGTGACAGTGGATAAAGGGGTTGGCTAGATCCTGTGTCCTTGAGGACACATGACACGGTGGTTAAGGTTGTTGGTTCGATCCAGTGACAGGACCCCAAAAGTGTGAGTTCAATACCCGGTTAAGGCAGTGGAGAACTTTCAGAGGGAAATTAACAGGGGAAAACTGATAAATGACATCATTAAAAACATAGCACGTGGAACTAGAACATTCTACCCCAGTGAGTGAAATAAAGGGTTCAGTTCGACATTCCAACCACCTGAAGAAGGCCGTCAAAGATGAGGACAATAGTCCGAATAATGTACATAATACGTCATCTCAGAAATATAGATAGATAATAAAATAAAATTTAAAAAATACATTTTTATAGTCAAATTAACAAGAATACAATTTATGATTTATAAATTGTATATCTCAAAAACATACTTTTAATGTGAAAGCATCAAAGTAAGTAAAAGCTTTCTTTATTTGAAAGCATAAAATTGTGGGCGGGATATTTCGTCATCAAATAACCCGTATTGATTTAAACTGCGTCTAGAGATTATATGCAAGTTATCAATTGCTACAGATAGTTACGTCTTTAATGTTAAAAGTCCAATTATGATGTTCTTTAGATTCTACTCAATATTATTAACTTAGATATATAGTGATAGAGAAAACTATTGTTTTTCGTTGGAAAAAAAATTTACTAAGTTAACAAAACAGACTAATTTGACTGTCAGTAGTTTATTTGAAACTATTTATTTTGATACTTTTACATTATTATACCTTGTAAAACGAATGTAAAAATAATATGAAAAGATTTTAGAACAAATTCGTCAATTTCGTAAAGGAAAAACATTTTAAAAAATATTTTAAAAATAAAAGATATATTAACAAAAAAAAAAAAAAAAAAAGAAGCTCCTAAAATTTATTGCACAAATGCTACTTTCATTTCAATAACACTTAGCAGCCTATTGTCAACATCTGATGTTAGATACGCAATTTTAGCGGCTGGTAAGTTGTTTGCAGAAACTTTAACTGCCTCCCAGAGGTCACACTTGCTGTTGAATAGCCTTCCATTAGAATAAATATATCTCTTGAGGATGCTCCACAGGTTCTCAATGGGATTCAAGTCACAGCTATTTGAAGACCAGTCCATAAGAGAATCTTCAACAAATCCCTTTTCTTTCAACCAGGATTTAGTAAACTTTGATGCATGACTTGGTGCGTTGTCTTGCATAAAGATCATAGATCTACGTTTGGATAAAGACTGGTTATCAAGCAATTCAAAGAAATATTGCTCTAGAAAATCACATAAACTTTTGGAATTTATTTTAACACCGTCTTTCAGTTTAAATGGACCCACGAGCTCATTACAAATTATCCTAGCCCATATCATGAACCCACCGCCGCCTTGTTGGCGTTTAAAAAAATTCTTGAGTCATGTTGCTTGCAAACCCATCTTCGAGCCCATCCATCGGGCCCATCGAGGGTTATCCTTGATTCGTCTGCAAAAAGCACTTTAGTGAAATCAGTTTTCATGTATTTTTTGGCCACTGCAATCTTCTTTCCTTATGTTTTTTGGTTAAAATGGGTTTCATTATTTGATGTTTTACATCAGAAAACTTCCTTATGCTGTACACCTTGTTTCCCTTGACACCATAGGAGCTCCAGCGGCCTCAAATATGAACGTACTTGACGCATTTGGGTTTCTTATTAATTCTTTTCGGATATGTGATAGATCCCGCTTTGTTAAAGTCCTGAATTCAGCCTCAGAGTTTTTTCCTTGGTTGAATTCCCATTTGACATATTATTCGATGATCCCTTTTCAAATCCTTAGAAATGTGAAGCGAAGACTTCCCTTTGCTAATTTCTTTAATTATATAGTTCTTTTCATTCATTGTTAGTTCTTTTTACGAGCCATAATACTAAATTCTAGTTCTTGCAAATAATCTCTTGACACTGTAAATTGCTATAATTACTGAAGAAAATACTAAATATCAATCTGAAATTGAAAATTGGGACTTAATTGCTTTCATGCTTACTCGCTATACATAATAGTACAAATTATTTCATTGGATAACACATATCTACGAATTTTGCATAAAATATTTGACAATACCTCTTTTGCATATAAACTCTAGACGCAGTTTATATGCATCTAAAGAAATTCTACCAGTTAAAAATGTATGTATTAGTTTCTAATATTACTTTAATTGTTCGATTAACTGATTCGTTTTCTATGGCTTATCAACCCTTTACTTGTCATTTAAAACCAGGAAAAATATTTTAGATTGTCAGCATATTTTTACTTGGCCTTATTGGGAAAGAAATACGCAATAGATGACGAGTACCAAAGTAGGAAATCCATGAGATATCCATAGATATGGCCAGCGGAATGAGAACAAGATACCCTCTAAAAAAAAAAACTGTTTCAGTTCAAAATTTCCTGACAAGCATCTGATGAAGGACGGACTGTACAACAGCCGAAACATTGTAAAATAATAACAAAGATAGTTAAATAGTCTAAATAAAATGTATGGTTGTTTTTGAGAGTCGTGATTGTATATACAGTGAAAGGGTTTTCATATAAATTAAGAAAGATTTTTTTTGTTTTTTTTTTGGTTCATGATGATTCTTCTTCGCACTTGAAAACGATGGATGTCTTTTTCGTTTTTATTAAATAAAAGAAGTAAAAAGCACCCGGTTGATGCAGAATGCAGGCAGGCCTAGAAGAACACTAAGGATGTGGCCAGACAATTATTTTTAAATACATAAGAACATAAGATAATGAAGCTAATAAATTATTAAACACAGTTGATTACCTACTTCAGAAGTTTAAGTGCATGTATACTTTGCCTATTTTGAGAAAATGAAAACGTGCATTATTAAACCTTAGCTGAAATTACAAACTAAACATTTAAAAGGTTCTACCGATTATCAATTTTCCATTTTTTTACTACTTTACATATTGAAGTTTTTAAAATGAAAGTAACGTCCGTGTTATGGCGATAAATTACATCCTGAAGCAATTCTTCAGAGACGGGGAGGTTTTGAGAAGCAAGGGACCACATTCTTAATTTCTATTTTTCCTAGGTCTTCCCTGACCGGAGTTGGTAAGCCTTGTTAGGGTACCAACTATGGACAAATAGTGAACACCCAAACAAAATAAACAGTACATTTTTATAATAAAATACAAATATATTTTTATAAAATATTTTTTTGAAAGAAAGTCAGTCAATTCAACAATAAAGAAACATAAAATACATTTTACATTGTACAATTACCAAAAATACATTGTTTGAACTACAATCTATATATCTAAAATAAAACATAAAAAAAAAAAAAATTTTCACTGAAAGTATAAAATTATCTACAAGGTATCTGTATTTAGAAGAATAAAACTGAGTCTGGGATATTTTGATTTCGGCATTAAATAACATAGATATGCAGCTAAGCACATTCAATCAACCGAAAATGAAAGTGTTAGTATCTAATTGTAATTTGATTGTTTGATTGATTGTTTTTACGGCTTATCAACCCTTTACAATTTATTTAAAGCATGAAAATAGATTTTTAAATTTTTCTTGAGGGGGATAATAATGGTTTTGCGATAAAAAAAAAATCTTTCTAATTAACCCATAGCTGGAGGAGAATAGGTCGATTATTACCCATCCCAAGGCAATTTACGCGTAATTGAATATAATGAACTCAACGGAAATTGGAAATTGGCCCTTTGATTAAAAATTCCGAGCCATTATTCATTGCACCACCCGCACATCGAAGCATATAGCAACTGGTATTCGGAAGATTAACTTTGATGATCGTACATGAAGCGGTCTTCTAAAGTTACGTCGCTGTAAACACATTAAATTCTACTTGAAAACACTTTCTGTAAAATATTTCCGAAAATATCATTAGAAATATATACATCGGTAAAAAATGCAAACAAATTACACCTATTTAAAATTATAAGTCCACATCGGTTATTTTGGCTACATTCGGTAAAACTCTCCTTGTGATATTTAGACTAACAGTCTAAAGATGATAGATTGATGAACCAGTTGAAAACTAAAGAGTAACCACGGCTATCACCACTGAATATGCAAAACCTCAGTTCATTTTTATGGACAAGAAATGGGGGTTATTTTGGACAATTTTATAAAAGTGTAAAACAATAATCAGTATTCCTATGATCATATGTAACGGTTGTTTCCAGCTTTCTACAAAGCAAGTTAAACAATATGCGTTTAATGATAGAAGGTAATTTTAATCCTTATTCAACAAACCAAAATAAAAACATACGAAGGGCATTGAGTGCGAACCTGAAAATAATTCCTTACCTAGTAAGATAAAAGTGGATTAAATTCAGGAAAAAAAAAGTTAATGGGAGAAATTGGAAAGAAAATCTAAAACGCACAAAGAAATACGATTTCAAAAATAATTAATCTGAGAAAAAATGAAAAAAAATATATATATGTTTAACAGCACGCTGAGCTGGGAATATTCATATAAAAGGAAAAACTCAAAGAGCAGTGAAAATGTACATAAAAGGAATATATTTTAAAGAAACGAAAACAAGAAAGAATTCAGAAGTAAAGAAATGAAACAATAAAAATAAGAGAACTGGAAAATGAAGATTTTTAAGATTCTACTTACGTGGGACAGGCATGAGATTAAAGATTTTCCAAGCAGAACAGGGAAGATTAAAATTATAAATGTGTGTGCAAATAAATGTGGACAGAAAAGAAGATGACAAACAAAAACGGAAATATAATAAAGATATAGTAATTAACAACAGATTATATTCCCAACAGTAATTGAAAAATTAAAAATCATTTAATATATGAAGATATAAACATATTTAAGGAAAAAGTGTGAATCGATAGGAAAAGACAAATGTAAGCATTTAAGACATACATTCCCCTATCTATCTATCTTTTAGGCAAATAAATAAAAAAAGGGAAATAAATTATTGTGTCTGTCATAATATTGTTCTGATATGAAGAAAATTATATTGCATATATATATATATATATATATATATATATATATATATATATATATATACATATATATATATATATATATATATATATATATATATATATATATATATATATATGTATGTATCAGTGCGGCAAATTTGGAAAGTACCAGAAAACCATACAACGGGTTGACCAAAACTTGTGACTGAAAATGAGTAGACGAAACCATTGGGGACCGTCGATAGCTGTGCTAGCACGACGACGCAAGTCATCGTGACCGAGGGCTTGAGTCTGCCTTGCCTTTTTCAAATTGTTGATCAGACTAGATAACACGCTCTTTCCCAGAAACTGTAACTAAGGTCTGCTCAGCATAGTTCCAGTGTAAATATATACAGGTGGGCTCTGTCGGGGTTGAATAACTACAAAGGTGCCAGAGCAAGCATTTGCAGTAGAGATTGGATAGCTACGCTAGTAGACAGTTATTGGATTAGCTATTATCAAGGAAGATGTTTTAAATTTTTTTATTGTTGACTGATTTTTTTATTATTATATATTCCTATGATGAATGGGGATCTTCATTGATTTTCCAAAGATAGCTAGAAAATTGTGGCCGCGTACATAGTTGATATTATTGAATAATGCTTTCTTTTACTATTAGTGCCATCATTATTTTTATTTTTTAGCATGCGGATGAGTTTATTATAATTCTATTTCTTACAGATATGTTGTATATGGAGTTTGGTAGCTTTCGATGTATATTTAAATGAATCCTAATTGAGTTGTAGACAGATATTTGTAATATGAGTCTTCTTCATAGGCATGTAACTGTATGTTCAAAGTTAATTATTCACGAATATGGTTTGACCTGGGGACAGATGAATATATATATATATATATATATATATATATATATATATATATATATATATATTTCCTCATCTTACCTGAATATATATATATATATATATATATATATATATATATATATATATATATATATATATATATATTCAGGTAAGATGAGGAAATGACATTGTCTAGTATGTATAATTTATCCATTAACATCCGCCTCTGTTTAGGTCTGTGCTGCCGTTAGCTGCCAAACTACGTTTCATGATCCATCTAAGCTTAGTTAAAATTTAACGAAGG
>OZ010579.1:29172800-29177800 GCA_963932145.1 Acanthosepion lycidas
AAGATTTGTTTAATGCGGGGAGCCCGAGCACGGAAAACCGGGCTAGGAACAAAAATTGCCCGAGTCCTCGCAACCGTCACTACCGTTGGCCTCGGTGCGAGCAACGATCCCTCTTTTTGGTGCAATGAGTGGGCGCTTCAGGCAGCTCTTCTCAGGGGGTTGGCATCTAAAATTAGAAATTCATCAGTTGTGACTCTGTCCTTTGACGGAGCCATATCTGAGCACACTCTGTCCAAAGACAGAGAAAACTGAGAGATGATAAATAATATGTTACAAACTACTCTAGAGAGCAATTTACACACTGTGAATGCTGGACAATTTCTCCACAGATTAACAAGAGTTTTGTGACAACAGAAATGTGTTTATAAAAAAAGATGTTAATGAAACCATCGAGTGTATATCTAAGTAGCAATGAGTTTTCAGGAACATGGAAAAAAGAGACACTTTTACTTAAAATCAGAAAAGAAAAAAGCTGATAACCTCAGTTCACAGAAAGAGGAAAGTGGGGCTTGGATAACTTAACCCTAGACGAATATTATTTAGTCAAGACGGTCATAAGGAATCAGCGTGTATCCACCCTAACGAGCTTATGTATCTGGATGACAGAACAGTGACTAAGGGGGATAGCAAAATGACAGGCATTATTAAGTGCTACAAGGGGGGAAGTTGAAAAGATACGTAATTAGTCACTTTCTTGAAGGATACGATACATAGAAAAAATATCTGATGATATACATTGAAGCAATACTAGCAGTTCTAAAGCTTGACTGAATGATATTATCTGGGTGGATTTTTGTTTTTCTTGGAAATCACATTCTCAAATCTTAAAAAAATATTGAGGACCATTTCAAACACTTTATTCATGATTATAACATCTATTACGTGCTCATAAAAAAATAAAAAAAAAAACGCCTTCACTGTTCTTGTCATGAGTTTCATGATCATACTATGAGTCTGGAAGTTATCAGGAGATATCAAGTGAGAGCATGACTGGACAATACATGAGATTCTCCCTCAGTTTTTTGCAGTAGTGATACCAGGATGCTCTCGATTATTCCATGGATTTGCAGTCGCACCACACCTTTATGTATGCTCTTTGAAACCGTTCGGAATACTACAACAATACGGAGGAAGACACTTAATTTTATATTAGTTGTGTATCACGTCCTTCTTCAGTGAACTGATCCAGTATAATCAGGCGACTCGACTCGTAGCACAATATATAAATAACTCTAGAGAGACAATGATATTGTTAGATGTTTCTCAGATACACCCACGACAATTCACGGGAGAATTACCAAGAATAAATTACGTTAGGTAGTATAGGGGATTTATTATGAAGATAAATAAATTAAAGTTGACGAGAAAGCTCAACAATTCAACGATGTGTGTGTATGTATGTGTGTGTGTGTATGCATATATATATATATATATATATATATATATATATATATATATATATATACAAATATAGATAACTATACTCGTTTCGAAAAAGCCTTGAATTTTTGATTTGCCAATAATTAAATCAATCTTGAGGTAAAAAAGGTTTTAAAAAAAGAAAGAGCTAGAAACATGAAAATCTGTTGAAAGAAAATCGCACAAATACAGGTTTGAAGCCCAAAGAAAAAACTCCGATACGATTAAACAACTAATAAAAGAGCTCAATACAACCGTATAGCAAACCTAGATAAACCTAGTGAGCCAGACAAACTGGCTCACTAGGTTTATCTATCTATCTATCTATCTCTATATATATATATATATATATATATATATATATATATATAATATGACCCAACTATTCCACCAGAGATTTGGAAACGGCATGCTGTAGTGTTTAGCATTCGCTCCGGAATCTCTATTTTCAGGGTGTTTGGGTGTCAACTTGAAGAAAATGCAGAGTATTTGGAAAGTGTTTGGTGAATTTAATACTGATTACGAATGCGTTTGGTGTAATCACTAGTGATGGCGACGTCATGACAACATTTATCGACCCACGGGACATCAGACTCAACACAGGGGCCTACATCAAGTGGTTTGGGTAGGTAGTGCTGCCCATGGTCAAGAGTAAGGCTGCATGAATATCCTGTATCTGACAACAAGACTCTCCATCATGAAGCACAAGCAGGAGTAACCAGTCATGGGGGTCAGACAATTTCTACGATCGCATCACCCCTTACATCTGGCAACCTAACTCACCAAACTGCAAATGTTATGTGGTAGGCACAGTTGTGCGAGAGTCGAACAAATCTGCATATAACATCAAAGATGAAAAGATGGCAATAATTCTGTCAGCATTTACGAACTAAAGTAGGAGATCATCGAAAAGAGTTTCAGGAGATTTCTGTCAATAGCCGTGGTTGAAGAAAATGGCGATGTTATTGAATACATTTCCGTAAATATCACTGCTCATTCTACCTAATATTTGTACATTAAACAAATCATTACCTATCACCATGGGTAAATTACTGGCTAGATCCAGAGCATATATCGAGTTGGTAAAGGTAGAAATTTGTGCCCGAGTGAAAGATTTAAAAGACAACGAATAGGTGACCGCCTATTGAATAAGATGATAGATACATTCCATTTTATTTCCGCTTGATACACAAAGTAAACTAGTAAAGTTAATGATACAAAATGGTGAAATCCATTCACTAACTAAATTTTAAAGATGCATTAACCAACTAATCCCCCGATGAATTTCATGATCTTGGTTTTTGAAAATTATAAACTGTATTAGGTTATCCTTAAATACACAACTACTTTCGACGGTTACGCCGGTCATCATTATCTATCTATCTATCTATCTATCTATCTATCTATCTATCTATCTATATATATATATATATATATATTTGAAGATTGTATGATATTTTAGATTAAATTCATGAATACCCACGTGTACAAAATGGAGTAAAAAAGAAGGGTGAAAGGGACCCAGAATAAAGGGAAAAATTGACAAAATTAGAAATACCGTTTAAAATGACAACCGCTGAAAACTGTAAATTTTACCATGAAACATCAATGTCATGATATTATTGACATTGAAAAGTTAAATAATTTTTCATATATATATATATATATATATATATATTAGTTACCTCCAGTAATCCGCGATTCATATGGCTTAAAATGATTAAAATGAATAAAATCAAAAAGGTTACTTGAAGCATTGATTTTGGCTTTAATTGAAAGCTATAGGATTAAATTTACTATTTCTACTAAAATATATACACTTTTGAATTTCAAGCAGAAACTATATTGATTTGCCTTCTTAAAATAACTGATTGGCTCCCTTTTCGTCATCTTTCACCGCAATGTATTTATCTTTATGAAAACTATTAAAAGTATATATATATATACATATATATATATATATATATATATATATATATATATATTCTGAAGCATTCGTTGAAGAATATTAGCTGAGTAATGTACAATTAATCAAATTTGAGATAAATATTATTTACATTAAGGTATTTCAAGCAAACAGTAGCATTGTTTTTAGCAGACAGTAGTCATGTTTACGTATTTGACGCGGCGATTACAGATTGGTTGTTGTTCTACAGAGATTTTCTGTGAAACGTAATTTAAGAAAATGAAATGAGCACCTTTCAATATAATATTTAACTACAGAGTAATCTTAACGTTGTTGGAAAATATCCTCTGTTATCTTATTTTAGGAATATTGATTTTAAAATTTATAGTCTTCGCTTTTATTTTGTGATAATGTCGACCATAATTTAAAAATGGTTACGTTACATAATACTTTATATACAGAAAACATTTCTTTGAAAAGTCTTGGTTTTCGATGTTTGGTATTGAACTTTAACATTTACGATTAGTAAATATATTCTCATCTTAATATATTATATTAATATAAAAGGCAGAAATTAATTCATAATTTTAAAATATTTATGACTTTGTAAATTTTTTATTTAAAATATTAAAAAAATCAAATATTAAAAAATGAAAACAATTCTTGTAACAAATACTTTATTCACCCATTTTTTTTCTCAAGACAATAGCAGATATTCGGCAGGGTTTTGCTGCCCGACAAAAACAAATTGATGATTTAAATTCTCAAAGGAGTCCTACTTTTAACTAATATAAAATTTTAAGTTGGGAAACATATCTAAAACATAAATATTTTATCAAGATTTTCAAAACAAATTCAAAAAGAATTTCATTCATATGTGATCATTATTATATGGGTTTTTCAAGAATTTCCATATCAAAGAGTTGTACCAAAAAGAACGTACTTTTTAACCAAAATTTGGAACATGCAATAAAGAATAAAAATATTAATAACATAAAAAATGGTCTTTTCGCTTAGTAATAAGATAGACAATTTTGAGGAAATTTTCTATTCTGATTTTAGCATTTTTCATCATGCTATGTTTTGTATTTAGTGAATTAGCGGAGGTACATGATATATATTGATATCTAAGTGCTCTGTTTTCATTATTATTGTATTTGCTCTGTTCTTACATTGAGATCTCTTTGGATTTATACCCAGTTTGGAAATATTCCTTACTAATTATCAAAGAATTATATATATATATATATATATATATATATATATATATATATATATATATATATTAGGTTACTAAAACATCAAAGAAAGAAAAGAATAAATGATACAAAAGAAAATGAAAAACAAGTAACATAAATTAGCCCAAACAAATAAATAAACCCACAAACCACTCCTGCAAAAATAACCACCAAAATATATTACCAACAATGCATCATTGACCCATATATATATAAATTGCCGAATAAATACCCACCATTGAATTCAACAGTCATTGGCGACAGACTGTTTCATTCTGGACGGAATCGTCAGGCCGCGAATGGTGGGTATTTCCTTGGCTAATTAGGCACACATACACACACACATACACACACACACACACACATATATATATATATATATATATATATATATATATATATGCCATTGTATAATACAGTCATATTGTGGGTATTAT
>OZ010579.1:29182800-29240300 GCA_963932145.1 Acanthosepion lycidas
ACGTGGGAATGTAGCTTATACGAACTTGGAAATAGCGATAGAACAGTAATAATTTTGTTACATCCCGCCTGTGAGAGAGAAGTTGTAGTGTGGAGAAAAATTTGTCACCAGCAAGTTCCCGGAGAGGATTTTGATCTTTGTCAAAGCTGGAGAGTGATATCTGGGCACCTCCCGCCTAAACATGACAACCGTAATCCATTTTTGCGCTGATTTGACTCTTGTATTCAAGAGCGGTATAAAGAAGCCGGCAATTTTATCTGTGTCCTTAACAATGGATCGTATGTACGAGTTCTGTTTGAGGAGAAGTGTAAGTTTGGGGTAGAGTAGTCTTTCAACGTAATTAAACCGAATGTTTCTATCGACATGTCGCTTTGTTTGGGAAAACGATGATTAACTTAGCTGGCTAATTATTGTCTTTTTGGCGAAGAAACAGAGGCGGAAAGGGCATTGAATATAGACATTAGTCATAATTGCTTCTAATGGCGGGTGATATACTACTGGAGAGGAAAATATGTCAATATTTTGATATAATATTTGCATCTTCACATCACATACTTTTTCGTCTGTGTTATGTTTCCTTACCTATGTAGTAATTATAGATTTAAAGGCAATAGTCTTGCATGTAAACAATTCAATTATAACTATTAGTAACAGGCTAGTCATACAAGTGCGAGGTGTGTTCAGTTGTCATTGGCTTGTTCGGTCTTTTGGGCTCTTTCTAAATAAATCTAACAATTCATTCTTCTTGTAACACGTACTTTCAGGGCGTAAAAACCTCATGTCTTGAGTTCTCTAAATAACTTTTAACCATTTCCCATTTCTCTTTGACCTCTCTTTTGATTTACGTTAATTTAGATCTACGAGCACAGATATGAAGAGAAGAATACAATTCAATTAAGTCATCCCTACAACATCCCGAAAGAAAATACTATTAGGATCAAACAACGTCCCTGTTAGCTAAATAAAGATAAGAGCGTCTATGCCGATAACAGAGGTATTAATATTTCAGATAAGAATTGTAGCGAACAAGAAATCTAGATTCTGTACCAAACTTTTAGATAAACATTTCAAAAACAGCAACCTTCACCTGGAATTGGAATGTGTAGATATGATACCTTACCTGAATCCATAACTATTCGGAAGTAATAAATACTAAAACTTAAAATGCATCAGTGTAATGTATATATCGGTTATAGCAAATTTATTTTAGAAGATAATATAATTGAATTAGATTAGGCGGCGCTAGTTTTTAGTTTTTAAACACAGACACACAGAGAAACGCTGTCACATTTCTAAATAGCCTCAACAGATCTAGACTTTCACACTGATTTCACGTGTGTTATCCAACACATTCAGAAATCTATCAGCTGTATACAACGGATTTATCAGGAAATAATTTAAAATTGTTTGTAGTGAAAGAACATAGTAAGTGTTATTTAATTTCATCGAACCTCAAACAACTGTAGCAAAACCAATAAAAAGAAGAAACCGCATAACTTGAGAACTATAGCAACAGCTAATTGGTTAATGCATGTAACACGAAAGGAAAATAATAATGTAATCAAGATGATGACGATCCACAGTACTTTAAACAAATGTGTAGAATGGAGAACTCCATTAATACTGGAATGAGTGAAATCGGGAGTCTTGAAAATCCAATTTTCTTGAAAAATTCTTTTAATAGAAATATTCTATAACTTTGAACCGAAAGTAGGGCTGCATGTTTCGCTAATGAATGTCGATTGTTTAAGTGTAAGGAATCGTTCCTATTGCTACTCGAATTATCATTACCGTCGTCTTACAAATTTCAGTGTGTCTTTTCTTCTTGATTTTCTCCACTTTATTGTTTAATGTTTATTATTATAATTGCCATAACTTACAAGTTATTTGCACAAATTCTTTAAGAGGTTTAATCGCTGTTTCTGTTAATTTCGCATGCCTTCATAATATTCTGTAACTGTAAAATCTCAATACGATATTTCTTAATAAATTCCAGGGATTTCGTTCTGTTTATCATTTACCTTGTATTTGCTATTCTTCTTACCACCTTATCATTGGTAGCAGGTTTTGCCCATTATTTGGAAGAACTACATATTTCTTGATTCCAGTAGCTTTTTCAGTTGTGAGGATATATTTCAGTATATACTGCAATAGAATACATTAGCTATTGTACAGAATTGCACTAATTTTTTTCTCTATTTTCATTTTTTAAGGACATTCTTCGAAATCTTAAAAATAATTTGCATATTTTCTGAAAGGGACTTTTTGCTTTACCAATGGAATTTTGGATTTCGTTGTTGAACTCTCTTTTGTCAGTTACCATGGTGCTGAGATTTTTACTTGTAACGTTTTCACTTTTACTTAAAAACAAATATAGTAATCGTAACAATTTTATGGGATTTTGCAATACACACAGTCAGAAAAATCAAATGGAATCACCCAGAAATCGTGATCAGCGACCACAACTACAGAATGTGCTTTCTTATTACCATGGCTCTCCCTGCAGACTGCAGTATATCTTTGAATATAATCAAAGAAATATCAAAATACGTGGATCTTGAAGTGGAAGTCACAAGAATGTGGCACATGAGGACATCAATAATTCCAGTTGTAGTAGGGACCCTCGGACTGATGGGAAAATTTTCCGATAGACTCTTTGAAGGGATTCCTGGTAGCCCATGACTTAACGAAATAAAAAAAAAGATTGTACTCACAAGTACAACTCACTCCTTATGAAGAGCTTTATCTATGTAAAATGGGTTTAGTCTTAGTTTTTATTTTTACAAAAATGATCAAAGGAAAATATCATGAAGCCATTTCTGATTTTAGATCTCAGGTTGGGACTGGATGAAAATGTGTGTACTACAGAAATCAAAGAAAATAATAATAATAATAATAATAATAATAATAATAATAATAGTGACTCATGCACATTTATAAATCATCAGTAGGGAAGATCCTCAACCAAATTGAACTATTCGTGTTGATAGGATGGTGGAATTAATCATATTATGCAGCTATAATTTTCGAAATGTCTGTTATGGTTCACACCATTCAATATATTTTCTTATCATGTGATAATCAGTCCTGCAGGTGTGAGTTTCGTCCGGTGAGTGCGTACACTGTTCAATATCGTGACCGTCAACATGGAATTCAACGAGGAATTCTTTAATTGCCAGTCCATGAATAAATTCATAGATAACAAGCTTCTAATTTTATTTCGCCCATTCGAACGTTTTCGTTTTAATTTGTTCTTTTCCCTTTTGTAGTTAATTAAATTACCAGCGGGAATTGCTTTATTTTTGTCAAATTCTTTCCTTATTTAAATTACTTTAATATCTTGTACCTCGTTGACGATACTTATTTATTTTAGTTCAGTTTATTTGGCGCTAAAGTTGTATATGGACTTGGGCATATAACAGGAAGGAGTTTTTTTAAATAGTTTAGCCAATATTCATTTTGTATGATTTTTTTCTCATCTTTCAGTCATTATAATTGTGTCTTTTTTCATGTCTTTTTTTTTTTTACTTTTCTCCCTTTTGCTTTTTAATTCTTCTTTCTCTCCATTTCATTGTTTTTTCTTCCCGTTACATTCATTTCTCTTTCTCTACTATCATATATGGCTTTTCTTTCTCTTTCATCTTTTTTTTTTCTCATCACCATTTTTTACTAATTTTCTCTTCCTTAATCAATTCATATTGTTTTTTTTTATTTTGTTAATCATTTAAATCCAAGCAAGGCATTAAAGCCGCTGAGATGCAAGGTGACACTAAATGTTAGCGAGTATGCAAAAAAAAAAAGAAAAAAAAAGTAAAATACTATTAAAGAGAGTGACTAATAAATGAATAAGAACTAAAAATACACGATTGATATTACATGGTTTTGAACTTCAAAGTTAACTGTGATTTTTCTCTAATTTCTTTCTGGGCTTGCAATCAATACTCTTTCAATATATATTTACCTTACGGTCCTCAATAAAGAAAAAAAAACAGTTGAGAAATAAATGGATATATGCCTTTCCTCGTGTGAAGTAAACGCTATTGTCGAGACAGTAAATTGAACTTACTTTACGTATTAAATATTCCACACTGATATCATACCTTAGCACTATAAAAGGGTATATTGTTTGTTTACTTCAAATACGTCTAAAGATCTGGAAATTGACGATGTCAAGATTTAGTATAAGGGCGTTGGATATTGTTTATAGGGTTTTGATTAATCAGAAGCACTAAACATTTTCAAATAATCATTTGCTGATATAACCATAGAAATGTACAATAGTTTATTTCAAATTTATTTTCTAAATGTGAAATCCAGCCTGCATTTATTTTGCATAAAATTCAAGAAAAAGAAGCAGGTTTTTGATCAGGAATTACATGGGTGTGCTGACGATGTGTAGGTTGGAATAAGAAAACCCAAAGAAAAAGAAAAAAAAATATTTAGTGAAATTTTGAGAAGTGTTGCCTCGTGAATGATACAGTTATACTCTTAATCAAAAGGATATCGATTGTAAATACACCAATAACATATGTAAATACACCAATAAAATATGTAAATGCACCAATAAAATATGGAAATACCCGGATAAAATATGGAAATACACCAATGAAATATGTAAATGCACAAATAAAATATGTAAATAAACAAATAATATATGTAAATATACCAATACAATATGTAAATGCACCAATAAAATATGTAAATATACCAATAAAATATGTAAATACACCTATAAAATATGTAAGTGCAACAATAAAATATGGAAATACACCAATAAGATATGGAAATGCACCAATAAAATATGTAAATACACCAATAAAATATGTAAATGCACCAGTGCAATATGTAAATGCAGCAATAAAATATGTAAGTACACCAATAATATATGTAAATACACCAATAAAAGATGTATATGCACCAATAAAATATGTAAATACTACAATAAAATATGTAAATGCACCAATAAAATATGTAAATACTCCAATAAAAAAATTTAAATACACCAATAATTTATGTAAATGCACCAACACAATATGTAAATGCACCAATAAAATATGTAAATATATCAATAAAATATGTAAATGCATCAATACAATATGTAAATGCACCAAAACACTATGTAAATACCCCAATACAATATGGAAATACACCAATAAAATATGTAAATGCACCGATAAAATATGGAAATACACCAATAAAATATGTAAATGCACCAATAAAATATGTAAATACACCAATGAAATATGGAAATGCACCAATAAAATATGTAAATACACCAATAAAATATCTAAATGCACCAATAAAATATGTAAATACACCAATGAAATATGGAAATGCACCAATAAAATATGGAAATACACCAATAAAATATAAAATGCACCAATAAAATATGGAAATACACGAATAAAATATTGAAATTAAACAATGAAATATGTAAATGCACCAATAAAATATGTAATTACAAAAATAAAATATGTAAATACACCAATACAATATGTAAATACACTAATAAAATATGTAAGTGCACCAATAACATATGAAAATACACCAAATAAATATGGAAATACATCAATAAAATATGGAAATACATCAATAAAATATGGAAATACACCAATAACATATGAAAATACACCAAATAAATATGGAAATACACCAATAAAATATGGAAATACACCAATAAGTATGTAGCCGAAGCATGAAAACAGTTTTTCTTTTATACATTAATTATTTTTCTAGGGAATGCTCTTAAATTTTATCTCAAATGTTATTTTATAACTAGTACATAAATTGATAATAATTTGGCATTTGTTTTGTACATTTCATATAAGTTCTCATGGACACACCCACAGCAACCCCTACCCACGACATATATATTTTTTTTTATCTTATTACCTTGATCGGTTTGAAAACTCTTGCAAGGGAATCTTAACTTGTAAGGTGAAATGATGATAACTATGAGTTAATTTTACATTGCTGTTGAATGTAATTTATATCCTCTGTTATAATAAATACATTGAGCTCCCTTTTCAGATCGGTTTTAATGTTTTATATTATTAGGATTCACTTGGATTATATATATATATATATATATATATATATATATATATATATATATATATATATATATATATATATATATATATGTGAGTGTGTGTGTGTGTGTTCGCGCGTGTGTATTTCTAAATATTTAATGGATTTATTTTTATTCCGACAGTTTTAATACTTCAAAAGTTATTATAATGGAGATTTCGTATTTTAAATAGACGCAATAATTTTTTTTAATGAAAATGTGTATTACCCAGACATTCGTAAAATATTTGTAAAGAAATACACCCTTTCACTCTGTCAGCTGTAAATCCATCTTTTATCTTCATCAAATGTTTTATATTCCTTCTGTTTTGTCCCCAAATTTGTTCGCATGTCGTTCTATATTCCGGCTTTTTTAACACCCGTTTTTATTACGCTAATTCATTGCACATTCTTTGCAATACACTCTATCCAAGAAACGTTTGGCTGACAGATGATAAGCAAGAATCGTCTTCTCGTCCATTGTTAATACAGTAATTACATATTTCTCTTGGCACCCAACTACTGTGACCTAGGTTTGTGTACGCAAAGCATATTAACTGTGTACTTCGTATCATGCTATTCCTTCCTTCCTTCCTTCTTTCCCTCATCACTCCATTTTTCTTTCCATACCTCTATTGCTATTTGCTATTTTACACTCCCTTTGCGTTTAACCTCTCATTTTTCTTTATTTCTTTCTTCTTTTTCTTTCTTCTTTTTCTTTTTTTTTTTCACATTCCGTATCCTTACGTTTTAATTTTTTTTAAATTTCATTTTTATTAATTTTGCTTTCCTGTCTCTTTACGTCTTTGTCCGTTTTTTTCCTTCTTTCATCTTTCCTTCTTTGTTGTTTTTCATATTCATTTTATATATTTTTTTATCCCTTTTTCTTTTCATTTTTCTTACTTTTCTACTTTATTGCAATATTTGCTTCTCGTTCCTTTTTATTTCCTTCTCCTTCAGTTTCTATCATTTATATTCATCGATCTTACCTTCTCATTCTTTTCTTTATCTCACTCAAGGTTTTCCTTACTTACTTATTACTATTTCATTGTATTCTCTTTCACTCTAATACATTTCTTTCCGTTTTTATTTTATTCGTCACTTCTTATTCTTTGTCTTTCAAGAACATTCCTTTTCCTTTCATTTTTCTTGTTTTATCCTTCTTCCTCCTTTTGTTTTCTTCCATTTTTCTTCTTTTTCTTCCTTCTTGATCATTTGTATTCGTTTTATTTTATTTATTTTTCTTTCTTTACAATTTTACTTTTCCATTCTTTTTCCTTCTTTCTATTTTGCGATGTTTCTTTGCCAGTCTTTTTCTTGTTTATTCTCTTTTGTCCTCTCATTTTTTTTATTACTTCTTTAAGTTTTTCTCTCGAATTACCAATTCTAATTTTCCGTCTGACATTTTATCATCTTCATTTTGCTTTCTGTCTCTTCATTCGCTAGACTACTCGAGTTCTTTATCTACGTCTAACCGATCGTCTTGATCTAATTACCGCCCAATTATATCTCCATAGTGTTTCTTCGTCTTTACAATGCTGTTTTTAATCTCATTTAATTTAGTGCGAAATATAACTTAATATTCTCACTCTGTTTCAAGAAGTAATGCGCAATAAATCAGAACATCTTAT
This sequence comes from Acanthosepion lycidas, assembly GCA_963932145.1. NCBI lineage: Eukaryota > Metazoa > Mollusca > Cephalopoda > Sepiida > Sepiidae > Acanthosepion > Acanthosepion lycidas. The sequence goes on from OZ010579.1 coordinate 29,190,501, forward strand.
CAGCTACAAACAAAATTCAATACCGCGTTTAGGCTTCTGTAGACAATAACTCACTGACCTTTTAGACAACTGATAGTTATAATTTGTAGATGCCGGAAGTAGACAGAAATTTCTACTGTGATGGAAGACTTATGAAAGATATGGCAGGATTAATGCGCATCGTTTCAGAAAAAGCAAATTACAGTGAAATGAAATGTTGGAAATAGAGGAATATTTTTAATGTTAAAATGAAGAAAGTTATTAAATAAACAGAAGTCTGAAATGTCAGGGACATATAATGAGGATTGAGATCTTGGAGAATTAGAAACTCCCAGGACATACTGGATGCTGGAACGTTAGGACAAAACAGCGAGTGAAATATCTAATGATTTGCTTATGAGAAAATCAAAGTGAATACTGTGTATGATATTCAAAAGAAACATATGGATTAGAACCAAAAATTATACAAAATTCTGGTGAATCCTTGGTGTCTACATCCTGAAGTGCCGTCGTCAACGTTGTCGTCTTCTTCTTCTTCTTCTTCTTCTTCTTCTTCTTCTTCTTCTTCTTCTTCTTCTTCTTCTTCTTCTTCTTCTTCTGTTATGAAATATCTAACGATTTGCGTAAATGAAAATCAAAGTGAATGCTGTGTATGATATTAAAGAGAAACATGGATTAGAACTAAAAATTATACAAAATTCTGGGAATCCTTGGTGTCTACATCCTGAAGTGCCGTCGTCAACGTTGTCGTCTTCTTCTTCTTCTTCTTCTTCTTCTTCTTCTTCTTCTTCTGTTATGAAATATCTAACGATTTGCGTAAATGAAAATCAAAGTGAATGCTGTGTATGATATTAAAGAGAAACATGGATTAGAACTAAAAATTATACAAAATTCTGGGAATCCTTGGTGTCTACATCCTGAAGTGCCGTCGTCAACGTTGTCGTCTTCTTCTTCTTCTTCTTCTTCTTCTTCTTCTTCTTCTTCTTCTTCTTCTTCTTCTTCTGTTATGAAATATCTAACGATTTGCGTAAATGAAAATCAAAGTGAATGCTGTGTATGATATTAAAGAGAAACATGGATTAGAACCAAAAATTATACAAAATTCTGGTGAATCCTTGGTGTCTACATCCTGAAGTGCCGTCGTCAACGTTGTCGTCTTCTTCTTCTTCTTCTTCTTCTTCTTCTTCTGTTATGAAATATCTAACGATTTGCGTAAATGAAAATCAAAGTGAATGCTGTGTATGATATTAAAGAGAAACATGGATTAGAACCAAAAATTATACAAAATTCTGGTGAATCCTTGGTGTCTACATCCTGAAGTGCCGTCGTCAACGTTGTCGTCTTCTTCTTCTTCTTCTTCTTCTTCTGTTATGAAATATCTAACGATTTGCGTAAATGAAAATCAAAGTGAATGCTGTGTATGATATTAAAGAGAAACATGGATTAGAACTAAAAATTATACAAAATTCTGGTGAATCCTTGGTGTCTACATCCTGAAGTGCCGTCGTCAACGTTGTCGTCGTCTTCTTCTTCTTCTTCTTCTTCTTCTTCTTCTTCTGTTATGAAATATCTAACGATTTGCGTAAATGAAAATCAAAGTGAATGCTGTGTATGATATTAAAGAGAAACATGGATTAGAACTAAAAATTATACAAAATTCTGGTGAATCCTTGGTGTCTACATCCTGAAGTGCCGTCGTCAACGTTGTCGTCTTCTTCTTCTTCTTCTTCTTCTTCTGTTATGAAATATCTAACGATTTGCGTAAATGAAAATCAAAGTGAATGCTGTGTATGATATTAAAGAGAAACATGGATTAGAACTAAAAATTATACAAAATTCTGGTGAATCCTTGGTGTCTACATCCTGAAGTGCCGTCGTCAACGTTGTCGTCTTCTTCTTCTTCTTCTTCTTCTGTTATGAAATATCTAACGATTTGCGTAAATGAAAATCAAAGTGAATGCTGTGTATGATATTAAAGAGAAACATGGATTAGAACTAAAAATTATACAAAATTCTGGTGAATCCTTGGTGTCTACATCCTGAAGTGCCGTCGTCAACGTTGTCGTCTTCTTCTTCTTCTTCTTCTTCTTCTGTTATGAAATATCTAACGATTTGCGTAAATGAAAATCAAAGTGAATGCTGTGTATGATATTAAAGAGAAACATGGATTAGAACTAAAAATTATACAAAATTCTGGTGAATCCTTGGTGTCTACATCCTGAAGTGCCGTCGTCAACGTTGTCGTCTTCTTCTTCTTCTTCTTCTTCTTCTTCTTCTTCTTCTGTTATGAAATATCTAACGATTTGCGTAAATGAAAATCAAAGTGAATGCTGTGTATGATATTAAAGAGAAACATGGATTAGAACTAAAAATTATACAAAATTCTGGTGAATCCTTGGTGTCTACATCCTGAAGTGCCGTCGTCAACGTTGTCGTCTTCTTCTTCTTCTTCTTCTTCTTCTGTTATGAAATATCTAACGATTTGCGTAAATGAAAATCAAAGTGAATGCTGTGTATGATATTAAAGAGAAACATGGATTAGAACTAAAAATTATACAAAATTCTGGTGAATCCTTGGTGTCTACATCCTGAAGTGCCGTCGTCAACGTTGTCGTCTTCTTCTTCTTCTTCTTCTTCTTCTTCTTCTTCTGTTATGAAATATCTAACGATTTGCGTAAATGAAAATCAAAGTGAATGCTGTGTATGATATTAAAGAGAAACATGGATTAGAACTAAAAATTATACAAAATTCTGGTGAATCCTTGGTGTCTACATCCTGAAGTGCCGTCGTCAACGTTGTCGTCTTCTTCTTCTTCTTCTTCTTCTTCTGTTATGAAATATCTAACGATTTGCGTAAATGAAAATCAAAGTGAATGCTGTGTATGATATTAAAGAGAAACATGGATTAGAACTAAAAATTATACAAAATTCTGGTGAATCCTTGGTGTCTACATCCTGAAGTGCCGTCGTCAACGTTGTCGTCTTCTTCTTCTTCTTCTTCTTCTTCTTCTGTTATGAAATATCTAACGATTTGCGTAAATGAAAATCAAAGTGAATGCTGTGTATGATATTAAAGAGAAACATGGATTAGAACTAAAAATTATACAAAATTCTGGTGAATCCTTGGTGTCTACATCCTGAAGTGCCGTCGTCAACGTTGTCGTCTTCTTCTTCTTCTTCTTCTTCTTCTTCTGTTATGAAATATCTAACGATTTGCGTAAATGAAAATCAAAGTGAATGCTGTGTATGATATTAAAGAGAAACATGGATTAGAACTAAAAATTATACAAAATTCTGGTGAATCCTTGGTGTCTACATCCTGAAGTGCCGTCGTCAACGTTGTCGTCTTCTTCTTCTTCTTCTTCTTCTTCTGTTATGAAATATCTAACGATTTGCGTAAATGAAAATCAAAGTGAATGCTGTGTATGATATTAAAGAGAAACATGGATTAGAACTAAAAATTATACAAAATTCTGGTGAATCCTTGGTGTCTACATCCTGAAGTGCCGTCGTCAACGTTGTCGTCTTCTTCTTCTTCTTCTTCTTCTTCTGTTATGAAATATCTAACGATTTGCGTAAATGAAAATCAAAGTGAATGCTGTGTATGATATTAAAGAGAAACATGGATTAGAACTAAAAATTATACAAAATTCTGGTGAATCCTTGGTGTCTACATCCTGAAGTGCCGTCGTCAACGTTGTCGTCTTCTTCTTCTTCTTCTTCTTCTGTTATGAAATATCTAACGATTTGCGTAAATGAAAATCAAAGTGAATGCTGTGTATGATATTAAAGAGAAACATGGATTAGAACTAAAAATTATACAAAATTCTGGTGAATCCTTGGTGTCTACATCCTGAAGTGCCGTCGTCAACGTTGTCGTCTTCTTCTTCTTCTTCTTCTTCTTCTGTTATGAAATATCTAACGATTTGCGTAAATGAAAATCAAAGTGAATGCTGTGTATGATATTAAAGAGAAACATGGATTAGAACTAAAAATTATACAAAATTCTGGGAATCCTTGGCGTCTATATCCTGAAGTGTCGTCGTCGTCAACGTTGTTGTCTTCTTCTTCTTTGAGGTTGGAATCATGCACAAATAAATAAAGAACGCCAGTAATTGAAATAAAAAAAAAAAAACATGTGTATTAAACGTAAGAATACAATCTTGAAATGAAGATTAGTAGTCCAGGAATGCGGGTTAGTAGAAAAGTATATGTACAAGTCTCTGTAAGTGAAGCCGTAATTATCTCTCTTTCTGGACTCTCGTATAACTCTGGGTGAACACTCTATCTCGACGTTTTTTTTACGCTATCTCTCCGTAGTGGGATTTTTCAAGGCAAAAAGTGAAATTAATTTATTGAAACAAAGCATTTATAAACAAAAAGCAATATGTCGTTAGCAACTAGAAGAATTCAGAAATGCGATTGTATATTCATCTGGTCAACTGAAAAATGACGTCAATTACTTTCGAGAATATTTTCGAGTGTAGAAATATTATTTGCATTGTTGTGTTTACGGATTCAACGATTTTCTTTTGATTTCGTGATATAATTTTTCTGTACGTTGTTTTGGGATAGTAGTGATTCTGTTAGGAAAGGTGATATTGCGAAAACAAACTGGGCGTAGATTAATATTTGGATAATATTCAATGGCTACACCCTAGAGGATTTTCTTTCTGAGTGAATTATTGCTTTTTTTATGAGTGCAGCATTGCTTAGAGATACATTTTTAGTTTTCCATTCAGTACAAATAGCCTGTTTCTATTCCCAACGCTTGAACAACCAACATAACCGTGAGAAAAACAGGATACCATCGGATAGAGTCCAGTTACTTTCAATTATTCTACTTGAGACTGATATTGCATAGTTCAGTTCATTGGAAACTGAAGATTTTTGAGTTCAGGAACTATATTGGATAAGTGATTGTCTGCTATTTTTCAACTACAGTGTCTTCTGAAAGATACTTCATGCTTTCTTGTGAAATTTCTTGGAGAAGATTCCATTTGATGCTATCAACAGTTTTATTCTTGCAAGCTAATATGGACCTCTCACAAATCCAGTTTGAATCCATAAAATGAGGTTTACTGCTTAGATAAACATTATTAATCAAGTCCTGGATATTTGAGAATGAAACACATCAAACATTTGGTGGTGAACTTGAAACCGAAGACTTTTGAGCTTAAAATTAAAATTCTTTCCTGGGCCAGTAAGTGTCTCTGTTTCAAGAGAAGAGGAGACATCTTCTTGACAACTTTGTTCAATTACAAATATATGGAGTATCAATTGCCACGTGAGAATTCAATTCCAATCTTGGGTGAGTAAGTCTCATTTGAAGAAGATGAGATATTTAAATATAAATTTATATATAAAGAAATATGATTTTCATGTGTACAATATTTATGGGATAAAGAGCTCAATATCAGAGATAGAGCCGATGTAAGTATAAAAGTGAACATTGAAGTCAACACTCAGAGGCGACAGTCTATTTCATGCTAGACGCAATCGTCAGACCTTACGACTGTGTGTAGCATGAAACAGCCTGTAGCCTCTGAGAGTTGACTTCAATGTTCACTTGCACGCACACACATACACAAACACACACAAATGTGTATATATATTACACACACACACACATTAAATATATATATATATATATATATATATATATATATATATATATATATATATATATATATATATATATATCTTCTTGTTATTAATTTTATTTAATATAATTGCTTTTATTGCTCTGATTAATTGTTATACACCGAAATAAAAACTTAAATATGACCATATATCTGAAAAAGTTGTATAATCTTACGTTGCATATGTCATATTTTCAGGAAAAAAAATTCGGAAATAATTTCTCTGCGCTCTTTTGGTCATACGTTCCATTCTGTTAATGGTTATTACATTAATCATATACTAATGCCTAAATATGTTCTTTCATTCCAAGCAACCCATTAATATTGGCTGCAATTCCATATTCGAATTGAAGCTTACGAAGCTCGGATACTGACGAGTAAATACAGACAACACCAAGTGCAGTAGATATCATGTAGAATTGCACTTAGAATACATTGAACATTTTTATTTTGTAATTAACATGAAAATTTTAGACGCGGTTCTTATTCAGTATTCAGTTTTGATTCTTGGAATTATTGGTTACTTTTATTTTTTTCCTAAGTAAAAAAAAATGTCCATTTCGTTAGATTTTGTCACAAATTGGCTGACACTTTCAATTTGGAATTTAATGACATCTTTCAGGTAAGAATTCATATTTTGTATTTCTACATCAGTCTGTATATAAATAACTATCCGGAAAATTCAAAATAATAAAAAAAATGAAGTAAAAATATACTTAGAACAACGCACACCTTCTTTGGAAAATTTTCAATTCCATGAAGAAAATTGAAAATGATATTTTTCATTTAACATCGAATTACATCTTTCATATTTCCGAGATGTCAATCATTAGGTAAAGAATAGAGGAAAATCTGAAATACTATGTATAAATTTTTTGATATTGTAAAATGGTGAAGAATATAAAAATCGATAAATTAAAAGGTCACTTTATGTGTCTCTGTATGTGTGTATATATATATATGTTTGTGTGTGTATGTGTATGTGTGTGTGTTTGTGTGTGTGTGTGTGAAAACTTTCAGTTATAACGTAATATACCTGTAAAAAGAAAATATGAATCAAGACAAAAAAGAAATATATATTTTTGTCCTCTGACAGATTTTATAAAAGCAAATGTGGGGATTTTATTTTGCAACAAGTAAAACTGTAAATTAAAAAAAAATATATATTCATCAGTCTAGATAAATTATGGAGGAGGATAAGTGCCGTAATTTAATGTCTAATGGACGAAAGAGAGTAAGTAATGGTGTTAATTGTGTCCCATGCAATTAAATTATTTTAGCATGGGATAACTTTGTGCATTGTATATTATTTTTGAATAGCAGGAGTTTATAAGTGTAACCGTTTTCTCTTAGTGTTTTAACACTTTCATAGTTAGACTTGTGATGTGGGTGCCAAAGTTGGGCCCACAGAAGTCAAACACGGAATACGGATTAGAAGTAAGAGAGATATATTAACAAAAGGTTACAGAGATAGTGTAAGCAGAGCTTACTATAAGTTAGTGTCCAACACTGGTAGTCGTACGAGACTCTCACTATCTCTCTGTGTCAGTCTCTATCACTCTCTGTTACTCAATATTTATTTGTATAAATACAAAATGCGGAACAAGGCCTAAAAGGGGGGTGGGGAAGGACGGTCTTCATCTGTCTTAAATCTAAACTTAGCTAGTCGCAGACACTGACCCAATCAAGCCAACAATATTCCAATCACCAAAACAACACATTCACTCCTACCTTTCTTACTACGTCCACCATAATACCTCAAATTCTCGATGATGTCCTAACTAGATCCCTTATGTACAATTATTGTTCGTGGGGGGGGGGAGCGTCAAAAATTAACAACTTTTAAAAAATGATCCCCAAATGAATATTTACAATGTGCTTTAAATATTTACACTAAAACTAAACAAAACTGTGTTAGTAATAAACCCCCCCACAAACCATGAATATGGCAGAAACATCAGTTAACTAGACGAAATCAATGCGGGACTAAGAAAATAAGCAAAAACATTCATTTCTCCAAGCATTCACACAGACACACACACATTCATACACAACAACAAATACGAAAAATCACACACACGAAACGAAAGGCGTCCCGCATCCACCAGAGAACTGACATCACTGACCACATAACGAAGGAGGGGATGGGTAATTAAACAAAAAAAAATAGGGACAGAAATAAAAGGGACCAATGCGCATGCATACCCTAGCTAAGTTTACTAGAAAAAAAAGGGAAAAACTAAAAGTTCAAAATACAAAACCTAGTCTAACCTAAAATCTGGGTGGGTTGCCTATGTTCAACCCTGTTAGGACAAAATTCTGTACCTAACCGACATTCAAATGCCACTCTAGGTCAGCCCCTTTCACTCTACACATTCGCGCAAGATTCACCCACCTTTTGCCAAATTCCGATGAAGGGAGCCGCCGCCTTTCCGTCCTAATCTTGACTTTAAGCTGATACTTAAAGAACAAGATCAGTTGGGAAGAGGTGAACTTCTCGCCCTCATGGAATCCCTTCTGACGCGTCGTCCAAATAACGACTCTCATAATCCCTAGTAAGCAACAAAACACATAGTGTTCAGACTTCGTCAATTGCGGCACCACATTGCTACAAACAGAACTGGCTTCCAGGACAAAGAACTTTCCCTGCAGCATGAGAACCATGAGGCCTTCAACAAACTTGCACAACGGCACTACCATCCTGCACTGAAAAAAGGCGTGACCAATGGTCTCGACTTCCCCAGTACAGCGACGACAGTTTAGATATTTCTCCAAACCTGCTGAACAAAGTCTCTTGCCGACCCAGAGGGCCCCACGAATCATCAGCCAGGTGAATGATGCCTCATCATTATTGAGACATTTCAACCCAGGCGCCCAAGGCCATATCGAGCGAGCCTCCTGCTTCGTAAGACCAAGGTCGTCGATCAGATCATCTTGAACGGACCCCCTAACTAACAACTGATACAATGCCTTACGAGACAACGCCTGGGCGTCGGATAGGCCATCCGTCGTCCGTAAGAGGAGCTTCAAAGCACTACGACATTCGCGGTAGAAGGAGCACTCGGCACGAGGTGTACGGCCGGCCTCCTCCTCGCACGAGTGCACACTTCTCAGGGATGGGAAATGTTTTCGGACATCTTCTTCCCAAAAGGTGCCCACCTCATCCAGTCCGCGACACATTCGGTCTAGAAAGGTAATGCGAAGCATATATTGACGAATCTCAATGCTAGGCATACCCAGACCGCCCTCAGAGGGATGAAGGGAACAGATCTCGCGACACACTATAGGGGCCTTGTCTCTCCACAAGAAAGAGAACAAGGTCCGGACTAATGATATTAGCCTGGCATACGGGAGTGGAAGAACAGACAGTCGGTAAAGCAGGATCGGATATATGTGTGAAACACATACCTCCGCCCTTCCCTTCAGGGAAAGTCTCCTACGAGACCACAGTTTACCCGCGATCTCGGCCTTCCCTTGAACCTCCGACCAATTCATTTCCAACTGGAGATCAGGACCGAACCAGACGCCGAGTATCTTGATCGGCCCATCCGTCCAGAGGAAACGTCCGGGAAGAGAAACTCCCTTCCACGCACCCAACCGCAAGCCCACAGACTTATCGCGGTTGATCTTGGCCCCTGTCACCATCTCATACCCACTGATCTCTTTGCTGACTACGTCAATCTCGGCTCTGCTCGACACAAGAACCGAAACGTCGTCAGCATAGGCAGAATACCTGGCTGAGGTGGAAGCCCCAGGCAGGGAAATTCCGCGCAGGACCGGATTCGCCTTTAACTTGCGAAGGAAAGGTTCCAACGCAAGAACGTAAAGCAGAGGCGAGAGCGGACAACCTTGACGAATGGAGCGAGACAATACGAAAGGCTTCGATCTTACCCCATTCACTTCCACCAGCGCACCGGGGGTCGCATACAAAAGTCGGATCCAGGAGCGAAAGTCGGCTCTGAAACCGGCCGCCGAAAGGACAGCCACCAAAAATCGATGGTCAACCCTATCGAAGGCCTTGAACTGATCTAAATTGATCAGCGCGGCTTCACTGTCGACTTGTTCTAAGATCAAGCGTACCATATGAAGGTTATCCGGAATAGTCCTACCCTTCACAGCACAAGTCTGTTCAGAGCCAATCAGACTAGACAGAACAAGCTGCAAACGGTTGGCTAAGATCTTCGCCAAAATCTTTAAGTCCGTATTTAACATCGTTAAAGGGCGAAAGTTCCCTAACCCATCCCCACCGTTCTTGTCCTTACGCAGCAACTTGATCACACCCCTAGTGAAGCGTTGGGGTAAAGACCTCTGCCTCATCCAGTGGTTGTAAATCAGTCCCAGCAAAGGAACAAAAACGTGCGACAACCTCAAGTAAACTTCGTAGGGAAGACCATCTAGTCTCGGAGACTTATCCAGGCCAACCTGCTTCAGCGCTTCCCAGATCTCCGACTCTGTTATGGGACCCTCGCACCTAGCCGCTTCAGCTGCCAAGAGGCAGGGAAAGTCAGCTAAATAGGCGTCGAACTGAGCAGAGCTCAGACCGGTCTCCCTGGTGAAAAGATCCTGAAAGTAGTCCCGAAACACCTCACATATGCCCGCGTTTGTAGTCACGGTCCGCTTATCCGGCAACGTGACGTATGCAATATGTCGCCTAGACGCGCTTCGATTTTCCTCTGCACGCAGTTCAGCGGCCATATTCGTTGCCTCAGAAGACATTCTTTTTAACCTAGCCCTAACTACCATAGCTTGATCCTTCTTGATAAACAAGGAGGACAGCTCGGCCATAGCTAAAGTTATGTCCCCACTAACACGGGATTTCACAGCCCGATCGACTTTATCTTCTAAAGCAGTTTGCGCCGCTAATCTATCTAGATTGAGTCGACGACTAAAATCGGCAGCAAACGTTCAAATTTTAGATTTAAGATTTCCCCACCAGGCATTTCCTACAACCGCTCCCGTCAATTCCCTTTGGATGGTTAGTAACAGCTGGTCCCGGAAACCCTAATACCAAAACAGTTCAATTTCCAGTAACCAGCCAATCTAACCTTAGGCTTATCTAAGTTTACACGGACCCGGACAAGCCTATGATCCGTATAAACTATATAATGGAAACTTGGACACCCTAAGAACCCTACATCGACTCTCCTAACTAAGACTCGGTCCAGGTAGCTCGCAAGCGTCCCAGGAGCCGAGTTGCCACTAGTTGTCCAAGTCCATGCTACCTCCCGAGGGTGTTCATTCCGGAACTTATCGACCAGATCAAACCGATCGATAAAGTCCCGAAATGGTTTCACATCCGGGTTGTTAGTACCTTGTTTATGCCCTATACGATCTATATCGGGGTCAAGGACGGCATTCCAATCCCCCGCTAAAACTACCCGACGAGACGTCGTCAAGAACGGCACGATCTGCCGAAACAAAGCAGGCCGCTCGGAATGGGTATTGGGCGCATAAACCGCAATGAGACGTAGAACCTTATCCTTTATGGTAACATCCAGCACGCAAAGTCTGCCCGCCGGATCCGCGAAGACAAGGGTACAAGCAGCCTTCAAAGACCTGCTCACTAGCCAAGAGACACCCCTCGAACGACCATCAAAACAGGCTGGATAAAGGGCGCACCCCTTAGACAGTATGTCCTCACGATCATGAGAAGAAAACCGGGTCTCTTGTATACAACATACATTCACCCCGAGGCGCTGAAGGTCACGAGTGAGCCTCGCCCTGCGAGACTCGGACCTCAGGCCCCGGACATTTAAACTAGATAACCAGAGAGCCATCGTGAAGCCGATTAGGTTTGTCCTTCAGGATAGAACATGGCTGGGGTGAGGACACCGACAGCTCGTCCCATAGATCCTGACGCCATCTCATTCTCGACGGTTTCATCCTGAGACAGGCCGCCGATGTCCGAAGGGTAGGTAAGTTTAAGAGCTCTATAAAGGGATGGGTGAACAAAAACAAAGACCCTCCCTTTGAGTTTTTGATTCTGTTTATCGGTTTCAGGGTCGAGGAGATAGGCAGCTGGGGGCACCATTTTGAGCGACGACTGGGCCTCCTCTATCATGCCCCAAATCTCCCGCGTTCCCGGGCCAGTTCTAATCACGGTTAAGACTCTACCTTAAAGGGAAATTATCAGCGGAAGGGAAATTATCAGCGGAAGGGAAATTATCAGGTTTCTCCACTTCCAAGTCATTTATTTTTTGAAAATTGAATAGGACTTTTAAATCTTTTGGATTTCTGGTCTGTCCAAAGACCGTTTCCGCCTGGTCCCGAGAAACGCGGCAGACGTCTTCCCCTGGGAGGTATGGTGGTTTAATGATCTTTTTCTTCTTTTTTTTCTGTGATTGTCTGAGAGTCTGGGCTTCTGAATCTTTTTTTTTTGTGGTGAATGAATGGGTGTCGACATCGGTGAGATATTGGGGGTAGTCGAAGGTGTCCACCCGGAAGGAGTCCTCACCGGAGAGGGTTTGGACGAATGAATAGGTTTATTTGGAGAGTGTGGTACAGATTTGGGCGGAGGTGGTTTTGAGAAGGTCTTTTGGCGATCAGAAGGGGAAGACGGGGCAGAGGATAGGGAGCCCGGTGCCCCCAGCGATTTTTGACTTTTACCCCGCTTACTCTCCAGCTTCTCTTTAAGCTTCTTTATGTCCAGTATTTTTTGCCAGCCGGGCTCGTTTAATTTTTGGGCTTCAGTTGCTGTCTTTGCATAAGACGCCGAGGTGTCACCCTCAGAGCTGGTAGAGGGAATGGTGCTGTAGGTGATAATGTCCCCGGTGTCATGTTGGGACTGAGGAACCGCTGTTTGGGTCTTCCTCTTGTCCCTAACGACGAGGCGCCATTCCCCCTCATCCTTCTCCTTAACCACACTTGTGGCAGGCGTCGGTTTCGGGGGTAATGTGGGTCTGGACCCAACCGAGGGATTTTCCCCAACGGTCCGCCCCGCAGCTAGACCCACTACAGGCGCCGCGGATTTTACTTTGTCGGCCAAGGGGGTATTTTGGTTGCCTGTGACCGGAACTCCAGGGGCCTTCTTCCCTGGGCAGGAGGAGGAAAGGTGACCAGTCTCTCCGCACCTCCAGCAAGTTGGTCTCCTACCGGTCACTATGACCGGCATTTTCCGTTCACCAAACACCAAACAGTTGGGGACGGACTTGAAGGCCTCTTGTTCCAGCATGATATCAAAAGTCCATCCCCCGTTCAAATTGTCGGAGAGAGCCCCTAATATTTGACCGTACTGCATAAAAAATGCAGCCAAGAGCTCTCCCGAAATTTGAGGAGGAACCTCGAACACGGCTACCCTGGTCCGTCTTCGGCCTTCGTACTCTGTTCTTAGTATTAGATCTTTCGTGATCAACTCCTTCTTTGCCATGGCCAGACAATCTTCTGGTGTGGGCAGCAGTATGTCCCACATGAAGAACCCTGTACCCTTAATTACTCTTTGGGGTTTTATCCCCAGGGACAAAAGTGATTTAATCACTGTGTCTTTAGTGGAGCGACAAATCTTTTTGTTTTTTTTGTCCACCACAAAAACGGTCACCATTCTCTTTTTGAACACATCGAGCTCCTGGACAACATCGACGAACCCATCTTTATTTACAAGATGGGCGTAACCTTTCGCCTTATCCAGGAAATCCGCCATGTTCACAATACAACTTGGTGGGGACTTCCAGCAAGAGGGCAATTCCTCGGCTGTCTAACTTTGTGCCTCCTTTGGCACCTCGACGTTAGCATCTCCTTTCTTGGAGCTAATAATTCGGTCAGTTTTGGGGCTACCATCAGCCCGCTTCTTGGCAGCATTGTCAGGGGGGGTTGGCTTTAGCCGCCGACCCCAAAAGGTCCTTTTTAATATTGGCCCGACTGGCACCGTCGGCCATATTGAAAAACGTGGAGACTACCACCTGCGGGTCTTTTTAAAATTTTCGCTAGAAAAGGAGTTTGGTGGGGGGAGGGGAGAAATTATAAAAATAAAAAACAAGCCTGGATGTACCAGTAAATTCAAAAAAAGAGAAACAAAGACAATAAACTTTTTAAAAGATAAATAAACAGGGAAAAAAAGACAAACAAAAATTAAACAGGAAAAAAAAAAAATCTAAATGGCGCCCAAAGGCAGCCGAAAACAAAAAACAAAAACAGAAACTCCTTTTTTTAAAAATTCACGACAATGTCTAAGAAGAAAAGGAAAAAGGAAAAAGGTCTGGTTTACAACCAGAAAAAAAAAATAAAATAAAGGTTTGCGGCCGAAGCCGCTAAAGAAAATAAATAAAGCAAAAGAAAAAAACAAACTAGTTAAACCAAAAAGACGAAAAAATGCGACCGAATTCGCTAATAAAAAGGAAAAAATAAGTTTTCTTTTTCTTTTTTTTAAATACTGTGCTGGTCTCTTTTTTTACAGAAACAAATAGAAAGAAATAAACAATAAAAAGGAAGTCGTCCGGTAAGACTTTGTCAAACCGGACTAAAATAAAAAAAATTATGAGGGCCGAAGCCCCAAAAATAAAACAAACAAAAAGAAATAGAAGAATAAAATAAAAAAAAATAAAACTTAAAGAATAACTTATCAGAAAAATCCTTAGTAGTTCGTCAAAAATGTCCTTGAAGCACTGAAAATAAACAAATCGTTAGGAGAAAAAAAAGGTTCCAAAAATTCCAAATATTTCCAACAAAGGTCAAAAACACTCTTTGTCACTCTCCTCTAGAGTGCTATGTCGCCTACTTAATATAGGCCTGGAAGAGTCTATTGTGTAGGTAGTTTCCGGTCTCACAATATCCCCCTTCCAAAGAGTTTTCTTTTTGAAAAGGAGAGAAAAAATAAAACTGTTAATACTTTTTCCTCTTGGGATTTATTGTTTATCAGCTGGAAGTAGAGATCTTAATGCGTGAGCCACAGCTTTTCGCGAGCCGTCTGGCAGTTTATGTAATATGCAAGCGCCTATGCCGTACGAGCTTGCATCACTTGCGAATATGATGTCGAGACTAGGGTCGAAATGTGTGAGAGAGAGGTCTAAAGTAAGATTTTTCTTGATCTTCTCGAATGCGTCTTGGCATTCCGGGGTCCATGACCATGGTTTGTCCTTTTTTTAAATTTGGTTTAGAGGCCCTGCCAAATTTTGCATGTTCTTAATGAATCCTTGGTAAAAATTAGCTAGGCCGAGGAAGCTTTGTAACGCTTGAAAGTTATCTGGGGCCGGCATGTTTCTGATCGCGTTGGCTCTTTCTGGATCTGGCCGACGACAATCTTTATTAATGACGTGACCTAAGTATTTAATCTCTGGTAAGAAAAAAGTCACACTTTGCCTCCTTAACCTTAAATCCGTATTCTTGTATCTTTTCAAATACGTTTATTATATGGTTCCAGTGCTCTGCCATAGTTTTACTGGTAACCAGTATATCATCCAAATAGGCGGTTGCGTAGTCAAGATCGCCCAGTATCTGGAAAATTGCAGGCGCAACCTTTACTCCAAAAGCCAGCCTGTTGTATTTGTTCAACCCTCTATGGGTGTCTATGCAAAGCAATTTGGAAATTTGTTCTTCCACCTCTACCCGAAGGTATGCGCCCGAGAGGTCGATTTTATAAAAACATTTTCCACCCTTGAGTTTATTGAAAATTTCTTCATGGCTTGGGAGAGGATAGTGGTGATCTTGCAAGGCATCGTTTAACCCAGTGGAAAAATCTGCTCATACTCGTATTTGATTGGACTTCTTTATTACGTAGACCGTAGGTGCTGCCCACTCGCTGAAATCTGTTTTTGACCTAATACCTGCTTGTTCGAGTCTATCTAACTCTTTATTGATTTGCTCGAGCAGCGAAAGGGACATTCCGTTTCTTTTTGAATACCGGTTGTGCACCGTCCTTCACCTTAAACTTAGCTTTCATTTTAGTACATTTCCCAAAGGCCGCTATAAAAAACCTGGGGAAATTGTTGTTTGAGTTCATTTTTTAGATTTACCAAATTGGACGTTGTACTTTGTATCTTGCGAGAAAATGTACTCATTGGACAATCCCAAAGATTGAATTTTTCTATCCAATCAGTTCCAAATAAGTTGTCTGAAGTTTTTAATACGAAGGCTTTCAGCTTTTTGGTAACTCCATTTAGTGTTACTGTAAGTATTACCTCGCCTAAAATGTTAATATTTTCGCCAGTTACGGATTTTGCTGTTTTATCTGTTTTTAATAAGGTCGGCTTGTTCAATTTTCGCCAAGTACGCCAGTTAATAGTTGAAAAATCTGAACCCGAGTCAAGCTGGAATTTAATGGACTTATTGAAAATATCCACAGTTACATATTTTCTTAATTTTCTATCAACAATATTGTCAAATTGAGCTTGCGTAATTTTATTTTTGGGTTTTCTCGTTCTGTTGGCGTACCAGCACGAAGTTAAAGTATGCCCACTTTTATTGCAATTTTTGCGATATTTTTTGTACTTAACTGGACAGAATTTCATCCAATGCCATTTACCACAATGGTAATATGGTCCGGGCCGTTTCTTTAACTTATTTGAGTTTTGGTTACTGCGTAATTTAGGACATGAGATTTGCCTTTGTCTTTTTGAGGGGAATAGGAGGTAGACTTGCTTCTGATTTTATTAATCTGAGTCAAACCTGATTCCTCGATAGTGTTTGAGCCACGCTTTACAGATATTACACTTTGACAGTCCTCTGCCAGTTTTTGGAGAGTCAATCCTTGTTAGTTGTCAAGCTTAGTCAGTACCCGTCGTCTGACTTCGGCGTCTTCAGCAGATACTAGACCTTGTGCGAAAATTAAGCACTTAAAATCATCGGCAGTCAGTTCGGCTTGTTTAAAATCATAACATAGCTTGTTCACCGATGCTGTAAACGTTAGAAAATCTTGCTGGTTGTCTTTGACTGTGTTCAGGCATTTCCAATGTTTGTGGAACAAGGTTGTGTTAGGCTCGAATAATTCCGATAGGAGCTTAATCGTCTCTGAAAAATCCAAGTCAGTCGTTTTCTTGGGTAGTATGAATTCTAAGAACCTACTATGTTCTGTAGTTCCCAGTTTTCTCAATAGTAGACGTACCTTTTTTTTGCTGGGCCATTGTTCACAGTCTACGTTGAAAATATCTTCGTAGCGCCTGTAAAAAGCCCGGAACGTTTTGTCTTCCTCTGCTACGTATTCAAATGTTTCCATTCAATTGTAGATTATACTCTGGGAGAATATTGTATATTTTTCAGAGTTTGAGCCTTTTAATGCATTTACGAGTAATTCTTTAAACTGTTTCTGTTGTCGTTCAGCATGCTGAAGCGTAATTTTTTTGAATTCCATTTGCTGTTTATGTAATTCCCAAAATAGTTGTTGTTGTCTTTCTTCTTATTTTTGTTGCTGGTCCAAATTTAGTTTTAACATTTGGGCAACTACTTTTTGCAAATCTTTCATATTTAAAAATGACAGCGCTTTTTCGTTGATTTGAAACACGTGTACTAAGAGGAGGTACACAAAAAAATCTTGACAGATTTTTGTTCCTTTTTTTTTTTTCTTTTACAGAAAAGAAATATGGACAGACAATAGTTAAACTAAACTAATTATGTGTGTTTAGCTTTTTTTTCCGTGGTTCCGTAATTGAATAATTTTTCACCACACTTATGTATTTTTATTTTGAGGGGAGAATAATTTTATGCCCGAGTTCAACTCAGTTACAAAAAAAATTTTTCGATTTTTTTTTCCGAAAACTTGAGTATAATGGTAATACTTGATCTTGTGTTGTTAGTTTTTTTTACGAACAACTGTTTTTTTTCTGTGTGTGTGGGTGTGTAAAAATCATTCTCGTATTGGACAGACTTTGATATTTCATAGACGTCGAATCGCTAGTTTGTCAATGGCGTTTGGTACTAGAATATATGTAGACGCTGGGCGTTTAGCTTTTAGATCGCTAACCAGCTTAATTTCACTTTCCACACTGCTGTGAGAACGCATGGATTTTGTGTATTTTTCGAGTACTGTCGCTATTGATCCGGTGAGAACGAAATTCTCGAATCTTCTCTGTCGCCACTGTTTTGGGACTGGCAAGGTATTGCGGTTTTTCGACGTGAAAGCGTTTCTAGAATTCTTCGTCGACCCAGATGTGGGATTGGTAAGATATTTAGGCTTCGCCGTGAGTGCGTTTCTAGAATCCTCGTCGCCACTGATGTGGGTGCCAAAGTTGGGCCCACAGAAGTAAAACACGGAACACGGATTCGAAGTAAGAAAGATATATTAGCAACAGGTTACAGAGATAGTGTAAGCAGAGCTTACTATAAGTTAGTGTCCAACACTGGTAGTCGTACGAGACTCTCACTGTCTCTCTGTGTCAATCTCTGTCACTCTCCTTAGAGTGCTATGTCGCCTACGTAATATAGGCCTGGAAGAGTCTATTGTGTAGGTAGTTTCCGGTCTCACAATAATATGATTGTTGCTTGTAATATCAAATATGTCCATTTATGTAACAATTACACCTATTCCAGGTTTTCCTTTTGTATTACACACACACAAACACACACATACACAAACATACGTACACACACACACACACACACACACACACACACATATATATATATATATATATATATATATTAGTTATAGGAATAATTCAGAGGAAGTAACTCGAACCGAAACCGGATGAAGTATACATGTAGCAGTGGGGAGCGTGAAAAGATTTTTTTTTTTTATTGACTCACGCTGACAGACGTAATTCAATAAGAAAGTCTGAACTCCTAGCAATGATTTTCTGTTTTGCAATGTGGAGGTGCGTAGAACGACGCTTTTCAAGGAGGTGGCCTGACTCATCCGGAGTGAGGTCGGGGTTGCTGTTTGAGACGATATGATGCAAAAACTCGAAATCGCGATGGGGAGAGTGCATCACTGAAGATCAAATATGATGTATCTTTTTTTTTTTTAAGCATTTCACCCCAAGCAAGGCGGGAAGCCACTAAGACGCAAGGGGTTACAGAAGATTTGGAGCAAGATCAGATAGGAGCGATAAAGGAAAGGATGAGGAGAAAGAAAGTGGATTGTTCAAGGCAATTGGAGATGTCGATTGACGCTACATTTGAATAGTTGGAGATAATAGCTCTCAGGGAAACTGGAATAGGGAAAAGAGTTCCACGGGCGAAAAGTGCGAGATATGAAGCTATTGGAGTAGAAGAGAGGACTACATTTAGTAGTTTCGACAGTGAAAGGTTGTGAGCGGGATGCCAGCCTAGTAGGGCGCTTGAATTCATGAAGTCTGGGAACCAGCGAATGCAGCTCCTCGGAGCAATTATCGTGAAAGTATTTGTAAAAAAGACAGACAGAGGCGACGGCACGTCTATGAGAGAGCGACTGTAGACGAGATGCCACAACAGGGCCAATTATATTGCATATCCGCTTCTGTAGCTTATCAAGAACCCCGAGGCAAACAGAAGGGGCTCCAGACCATATATGACAGCAATACTGCATGCAAGGGCGAATTGTTGATTTGTAGATCTGGTGGATCGATTCCGGGGAGAAATATTTCCTGACGAGGCAGTGGGAGCCAACTTTCCTTGCGGTGGACGACGAAGATCAATTATGCAACTATAATATATATATATATATATATATATATATATATATATATATATATATGTGTGTGTGTGTGTGTGTGTGTGTGTGTGTATACATATATATATATATTTTCTTTTAACACAATATTTATATGAAGAGATTCTTTATAATCTTTTCTTGATCCATGTCCTCAAATCTTACCAAATGAGCAAATATATTTTTTTTTGGTTCTTTCTGGGAATTGTTCCCTTGTTTGGCTCAATAAATGATGTTATGTTTTTGTTTATTTAATTATTTTTTTGAATATATACATCGTATGTTAGATATCATCTCGGGATTTATAAATCTAGAAGTTTTTACAGAATAAAAATTCAAACACTGAAAATATATTTACATTTAGTCATGAAAAAAATTATAATACTAAAATATCTCCCATTTGTTATACGCTTTTTTTTCGATATCATTTTCTATAACCGTAGCTAAGGTCTCTGGATGGAGTCCTCGAATTTTTTGCGCATTATTTGTAAGCTGAATTGTATGTGATCTCTTGAGGCACACGAACTCCTGAAGGTTACACGTGATAAAATAATTCCGAAACGTCAGAAAGAAAGAAAGTGGTGGCCACAAAATGTTGGAATTTTGTGAAATTATGCAGTGACCAAAAGTTTGGTAAAATATACAAAACTATTCAACGGATTGGGTTCTTTATTTTGCGGAATTTTCCGTGGGTAAATTTCTTATGTTTCCGGAATTTTCCGTGGGTAAATTTCTTATGTTTCCGGAATTTTCCGTGGGTAAATTTCTTATGTTTCCGGAAGTAATTTAACATTTTATAACATTATTAAAAAAGTATGTGACATCGGTTCAAAAAACAGACCATAGGATCATATTTTAGAATTTAATCCCAGGGATTCTATCGTCCTTCTTGTAAACTCATCAATTTCCCCCGAGTTTTCTAAGCCGTCACATATGTTTATGTCATCCCCGAAAATAGTGACAATTTTAGAAAAAAAAAAAATTATAAATTTTCATTATTATAAGTAAAAAGAACAAATAAATAAATCGTCCTTGTAAAACAAATGCTTTATAAACTACTCAAATTAATTTCGGTAGCATTTCAAAATTCATCAGAATTGTGACAAAGAGGAAATGAGAATCCCACTCGATTTCACAGGCTACGATCTGCACATTTACAACAAGAATGATATAGACACTGATCATTTAAGCATTTCAGACCCCATCCCAAACGAATCTACAGATAGAATGCGACGGTCGTGCTTTGCGTCCAGAGGCTAATGTACTGATGAGGATTGTGGCTATGCTGATGGCATAGGTATTCATATTTGGGAGAAGACTTATCTTTAACTGAAAATAAACACCTGATACATTTGGCTTAAATAAATAGGAGTCAAGATAAACCTTTCCGAAACAGAAGCCATGATCTGGAATCAGAATGAAAGCAGTGATATGACATTGTGTGAATCCATCGTAAAACTTCAAGAAATAGAGTTATCAAATACTAAATATATCTTTAAATAATTCGATGTATGTATTACTTATAAAAAATTATTATAGTGAAAACGAAATTTAATTTAGACTAGGATGCGCTAGATATAGTTTCATCCAACACCGCAAATTTCTGCAAAGCAAAAATATTAACATAGTAACATGTCGTCAAATTCTTTTATAGTCTTGTCGGGTCGAGACTTTAATTTGGATGCCATGCATTGATCCAAACCCGGTAAAAAATATATAATCTGACATCGGTACACAAACGCTTTATCAGATCAATAGTTAAAATGGCTTCGAGTGAACAAAACCTATTAGCTTTGGTGTAGACCATCCTATTTTAAGAATATGGCTGGCTCTACAGAATCGAAAACAAAGAAGTCTATCTAATAACAGAAACAACAGCCTTTGATGATTTTTAACAAAAGCATTTACTAAAATAGATATCACATATCATTCAAAGAGAAAAATAATAACGTAATCAGTGTAGAAGGTGTTGCCATTCTATGCAACTTCAAATAAAGGGTTAGGACGGAATACCCCATCAATAGTGGAAAGATCGATATCAGCTAATGGATTTGAGAAACCGATTTTCCAGAAAAAAATGTTTAAAGATAAAGATTTTATAAATTACAAGCGACAACAGTACAAGCCATTCGGTCAATGAATGTTTCCTTGTAGAAAAACGGCTAGAATTACAGTTTCCCATGCTCCCGTCTTTTTTATTTCCATCGAAAGTGAAATAACGACTACAGAGTAAATATAACGGTGAAAGTAATTTGCTTCCATTAATGCTAATGTTTTCAGCCCTCAATATGTCATATATCTATGTTAATGAGATTTTAGAATGTTACATCGACATTTTCACCTACCAATTCTATTTTTATTGGGTATTTTGAACATCTCTAAAACAATAAATATCTGGCAGTAAGACACACTGGGGGTGATCATTTTTATACTTATGTATAATACAGTTCTAGAGAGCCACTCAATGTAGAGAACTATAAAATGAGATTTTTGTCAGAGGGTACAACGTGGGGTAAGAGGTGCATATTAATGAGGATAGATAACATTTGACTTTAGATTTGAAGAGGTTCTTATTATAGTGATCGTGAAGCATAATTTCATGAGTATATTTCAAAAGATAACTGTACTGGGGAAGAAACTTTCTGAGTGGAACTTCCTCCTGAAAATAGAACAAAAATGGATGAAAACGTACCGAACTTATGTACGTGGCATGACTTGTTCTATATGTGATATTCTTCTATGGTTGGAACAAAAGAAGGTATATCACCAGAATATTTGCTATGGAAATAGCGCTTCATCTCTGAGGAAAATGTTGTAGGGTAGAACATAATTCATCGGCAAGAAAGTTGAACTATGTCAGAGCTGGATAATATGTAATGGGCAGCTCCAGTTCCGCTAAGGCAGCAATATTTCATTTACAGTCGGATTTGGCTACTGCAAATATAGATCATGGCTTAAGGAGTCGGGAATGTTATTGATATATACCTTACGTAGGAACACTAACAGTTATGTCAATACATACGTTGTAAAATATTGTATATGGGGGGGGGTTATATGCTGTCTAATTAGTCCACCACTAGTCGTGCTTTACCAACTTCACATTGCTGGTGAGTATTGCATTTTTAAATGTTGTAATGATTACCATTTCATTTCCAACATCCGTTTTGGTTATTCCTCATTCCGTAACCCTTTCTAGGTTACAATATTTACAGACTTTAATAAGGGCCCGGCCATTTCTCCAGGAAATTTAACAACTGATCGCATATAAGAATTATACTTCAGGTCATGTGTGAGCTTGTGTCCAAAGTGACGTCCAAGTCAAGGAGCCGCATTGAGAGGTCAAGTGTTAATCCTGACTGGAGACCAGGCGCCGTCTGCACTGTGATGGTGGCGCGTTATTAAATGATAAAGCAGGATAAAAATAATCTGATGCTGATGTACAAATACGCGAATATCAATATACTCATCATTACAGCCAGTTTCTGAACCGTAAACCGGCCTTATGCTTCACTGATAAACATGCGCGATGGTAGTAACCATGTTTTCTTGTTTCTGACATAGTGGTATGCACCAAGGAGGAACAAAGTGCAATGATCCGAATTCTTTGGTCGGAATGTGATTTATTTTTTTAATCGACTTCACACGAAGCAAGGCAGTAATGCCACTAAGACACAAAATTCCGTCGTAATTGATATAATGAGACAAGCTTTTTAACCAGAGGATATTTTCTAAGCGTAGTTTGGATGTAGCACACACACCGAAAATAAGGGGCACCCAGTGAGGATCGAACTCGCTATTCAGTCATAACTGTCTAGTAACATGAGCTCTCTAACTATTACACCACATCGAAATCCCCGCAAGACATTTTCTAAGCGAAGCATGGATGTGACACAAGACCGAAAGTGTGGGACACGCAGTGAGGATCAAAATAGCTCTTCAATCATAATTGATCTTGTGAGACAAGCTTCCTAACCATTACGACACGTCGACATTTCATAAAGAAATAAGAAACCACATTTCATCTGATCTGCGTTTCATCACGTTGAGTAAGTCAATTCATGCTTCTAATAATACCCAAACTTTTGGAAATATGCCGTTTTATAGTACGTAGTATGTCCATGCCAGTTTAAAGCACAGTAAATGCTTAAACCTGGGTGACATATCTTCTTCGTATTAATTAAGGAATTATTTAAACATGGCAGCCGCACTTGCTTGTCATCTGACCTAATATGCGTCAATTGGTTTGCCTTCGCGAGTAACTAATCGCCTTAAGCTATATATTAAAAATGTATGAATGAACGCAAGTGTGTAGTTTTTCTTTTTTTTTTACAGGACAGTTTGTTAGATTTTTGTTTTTATATTTCTACTGGCAAAATCATGTTGCAGAAAATGTACGAAAAACACAGTAATTGGATTGAGAGCATAAACAACGTTGTAAAGATGGGATGGAGTTTATACATACATTGGCACGTACATACAAACATGTATCTCTCTCTCTCTCTCTAGCCCTCTCTCTTTGTACATATATATATATATATATATATATATATATATATGTGTGTGTGTGTGTGTGTGTGTGTGTGTGTGTGTGTGTGTGTGTGTGAAAATATTATAGAAAATAGGAAAGAAACTGGTTTGGTAAATAATCCAAAGTTCCTTAGTATTTTTGTTATTATTTTTAAAAAATAGTGCTCGAATCGAAAGTAGAGCATAAATATAATTATTTATTTAAAAATATGATTCCAACTCGCTACATAAGAGGTCTCATGTTTCAAAACAAGAGCCGAAAACTTCAAAATAATATTTGAATTAACTTGAGTTAAAGTAGGCTCTGTTCCATCTTCAAGCGAATTTTTTTTGGGAATAACTTATTTCTGAAATTTCGAGTTTTAATAGTATATTCAGAATTGAAATCAAAATTTCCATGGTAACATCAAGGGCGGGTTGTTTAGAATAGGCAGGGGTGGGGTGTTAATAATTTGTATCAGTATAGAGTTACTTTCATAGATGCCGGGTCAGGGTAAGGTGGGGGTGGCTAAATTAACGACGGAGAAAGTTTTCGCATAGTCTAGCTTGAGCGTCTATGGTGATTTAATTATTTTTTTATTTTATTCTTTTATTATATCTCTTTATGAAAGGGATTTGTGTATATAAAAAAGCCGTAACGTTTGTTTTTTGACGACTTCATAAAGGGTTATCTTTTTTTGTAGGGTATTAAAACTATGTATATGGGCTATGGATTTTAAAGTTTATTTTATTGTATGCGTGTTTTTAGCTAGTTATTCAGAGCTTAAGTTTGGTAGTGTCGGCAGAAAACCGTTAATTCATGCCTGTTGTTTAATAGATTTTTATTGTTTAGAAGCTTAATAATGTGTAGTTTCTCATGGAGGCACAAAGGTCATGGGTCATCCCAAGTTTTGCAAGTTCTAGTCCTGTTAATAATTTTCCATTTTACTTTCGGTGTCCTATTTTTTTCTTTCAGATGCCAAAAATATTTAGATAGAGAGCTCTGATGTCTTTTGTTTATGTTGTTGAAGGAGCATTTATGCTGCCTCCATCTGGTTTTAAAAGCTTGAGTTTAATACCCTACAAAAATAGATAACCCTTTATGAAGTCGTCAAAAAACAAACGTTACGGCATTTTTATATACACAAATCCCTTTCATAAAGAGATATAATAAAAGAATAAAATGAAAATAAATAAATAATTTCCATAGACGCTCAAGCCAGACTATGCGAAAACTTCCTCCGTCGTTAATTTAGCCACCCCCACCTTACCCTGACCCGGCATCTATGAAAGTAACTCTATACTGATACAAATTATTAACACCCCACCCTGCCTATTCTAAACAATCTGCCCTTGATGTTACCATGGAATTCTGTATATACTATTAAAACTCGTAAATTTCAGAAATAAGTTATTCCAAAAAAAATTTCGCTTGAAGATGGTACAGAGCCTACTTTAACTCAAGTTAATTCAAATATTATTTTGAAGTTTTCGGCTCTTGTTTTGAAACATGAGACCTCTTATGTAGCGTGTTGGAATCATATTTTTAAATAAATAATTATATATATATATATGTGTGTGTGTGTGTGTGTGTGTGTGTGTGTGTGTGTGTGTGTGGTCATCTACAGACAGACGGTTTCGCTGTATCACAGCTCCTCTGTGTGTCTAGACATCGGATTGCGTATGTACGAACGCACCGATTTTTATATGCATCTAGCCTCGAATTGCTTCTATGGATGTGTTGGTGTGAACTAAAATGCGTACATCTGTATGTATGTGTGTATGCGTATGATAGTGCCACCCCAATCAGGCAGGAAAGAAAATATTCCCTCTTGCCACCAAACAGGATCAACCAAGAATAAATATATTCAATTTAAATAAAAAAAAATAAACCAGTTTGACTGATGATCGCAAAAGCGTGAAACCCAATGTCACAAACTCAGATTCATACAATATATATATATATATATATATATATATATATATATATATATTGTAATTTTACCCAGTGTATTGATTAATTCAACAAACAATATTTCTTATTACTATACACCTTATATTTATTGGTGATCAATGTTTTGAGAGTATATTCATTCTACATTAATTACACTGAAAGAGTAACGTGTATGTCTGAAAAGCATAAGGAAACAAATACCTGTATTCGTTTTCCTCATAGTTTAAGAGAAATCGAGAGACAATAGAAATGTGGTTCAATAACAGTTTGATGAGGAAAACATGGACGCCATCCGTAAGTACGAACATGTCTTCGTGGACATAAAATGGACACTTTAATTAGAAAGAGGTAGCTTAAATCGCTTGAACATATAAGGAAGAGTGTCTGCTGGTAGAGTTTGAAACAGAATATATCTAAGAAGAAAATGGGCATTGGGATTCAAAGGGCCAAATACCTGACATGGTTCTGTGAGTGGAAAGCTGGATGAAGTGGGATTACGCTTGGCGAAGAGGCCTATGTTTCTAACGGCTACACTTGACAGGAGGTTAGTTAGATATTTAGCATTCCCACTAGGGACATTTAACCAACTCCAAAAAGAAAAGAAATTACAAGAGACGAACAAAAATAACGTACAATTAAATAAAATAAATGACCAAATACTTTATTTTATACTGTATACATAAATCTAACAATCGTAGATTGGTTATTGTGAAATGTGTATTTTTTCATTCTTTTGCATTTATTAGTTCAGTGCAAATTAAACAACGCTTTAATATTGCGCCGCAAACTCACAAGTAATGTTCCAGTAAATTCCAGACACCTGTTGCTATACGCTACCTTAACAAGAGACAAATTAACCAGAAAAGTTAGTACCGTTGTTATATTTGGGCCGTACCTGAGCTGTCCTCACTTTCCACTTTTGATAAACTTCATAAGCGTCTCCGAGTCCTTGCATGTGATAAATTATTTTCCACCTTAAAACCCTCACACACAGACCGGATATGGCGAGCCTCTAACTACACTATCGCTACTTCCATGAAAAATGCTCGAAAGAACTATATTTCTTGATTCCGCCGAGTCTAATCTTCACGGCTAGAATTCACCATGCCACTTACACTTTAGAAAACAATGCATATTCTTTCCGTATTCCATCGTTGAGATGTAAGTTCTACTCAAAGGGCTTCTTCCCTCGAACCACTGCTCTGAGGAACAGATCCCTAAGAAATTGTTTCCACGATTACTACAATCTTAACCTGTTCAAGCGTTAACAATTATCTTACCCTCCTTTCAGTATAAACTAACCCTGAACGTAACTATCTACCTCGAGAGGCCGCCGTACTTTGTATAAAGTGTACTTTCAGTCAATTTTATGCCATGCGTCATACACGCTTCGGCGCTCATGTACCTTTCGATACATGACAAACGAGGCATATATTTTCACGCAGTAGGAAGCAATTTCTTTCTGTGGTAGATCATTTGCTATCCAAGGCTATAAAGCCGGTCTGCCTGCGATTTACCCACATCTTGGTGCAGAAGAAGTGGATTCATACATTTCCCAAGGTATTAGCACATCAGTCAGTCAGTCAGCTATGTACCATACGAGATACACGCTTAAGCGATAATGTATCTTTCGATACATGACTGATGAGGCTGATTTTCCCGGAGTAGGTTGCCATTTCTTTCTGCAGTAGACCAGATTCCATCCAAGTCTATAGATCCCGGTCTGTCCAGCGATTTACCCATATCTTGGAGGAGAAGAAGGATATTAGCACGTCAAGGATATTAGCACATCAGTCAGTCAGTTATATACCATGCAGGATAAACGCTTAGGCGATCATGTATCTTTCGATACATGACTGACGAGGCAGTTTTTTTGTTTTTTTTTTAACGCAGAAGCTTATCATTTCTTTCTGTGTTAGAACAGTTTTTCATCCAAGGCTATAGATCCAAGTCTGTCCTGCTTTTTACCCATAGCGGGGTGGGGAGAAGAAGATTTCTAACTTTCCCAAAGGTATTAGCACGTAAGTAAATCTAATAGATTCGACTGGAATTCGAACTCGACTCACCGACTGTACAAAAAAATGCAGTCGGAATACAGGTCAGAATCTTAACTTGCGCAAAAAGCATCCAGTAACCAGGTGTAAGTGAGTAAGAAGATGTGTGAGTGCATTTTCGATTACATCATAATGAAAAGCATACTAAGATTTGTAGGCGAGTTTCCAATTGAAATCGATGTAAACTTCAAAAAATGCTTTAGATGCGGATGAAAGGGGGTTCCGTTTTAAATGCGCTAGCGTGCCAACAATTGGCTGTGCGTTGTGCCAAAGAAAATCGACAAAGACACAAAGGTTTGGTCAGTGACATATTTGAACACAAGTTTCGCCGTGTTTGACATTCAGCCGGCAAAGAATCTACCACAATGTTCACCGTATGCGTAACACACATAAGAACAGAACAGGCCTTGAAGAAAGAAAGAGGTGTGTTAGGTCAATATCTTTTCATCATTTGGATCATACAGCATGTGTTCTATGCGGTTTAAGACATTCTTATAAGAACACAAAAAAAAAGAATATATATATATATATATATATATATATATATATACATATATATATATATATATATATATATATATATATATATATATATATATATATAAAACTAGATGCCTAGCTTTGCAAAATTCACTTGTGGCTCGTCTCGGGGAAAGTTTAAAATTTGAGTGAATACAATTTGCATGAATGTAATGAATAAAGCATTTTTAGGTCGGCGACCTGACGATGAGACGCAGGATATGTATGAAGCTGTTGATGCGGACGGCCATTGGCATAACGCCATTTCCGTTAATATTGAAGCTCTAACATTAGTATGCATTGAGGGCAGTTCATAATCATGGTACACCCTGCATCATCGTGCATTATCATGGTAATTCATGAAGAAGAATTTTGTTATATATATATATATATATATATATATATATATATATATATATATATATATATATATATATATATATATATATATATATATTGTGTATTTAAGCAGCAATCCTTCTTTCATGAACTTTTCATTGAATACGATTCGATTTAGTATATTTATAGAATTTCTCATGTCATCTGATATTTCTGTTTCTTTTCGGATGATAAATTATAAAAAGTCTGTGCAATTGTTCTTTTTATCCGACATTTAGCCATTGAGATATACTGTTAACAAGAATTAGTTCATTTTATGTATGGATTTATATAATGTTAATTTTTCTGCAACCACATCAACCCTTTATTCTAGCCACCTAAGTCCTCAGAGTGCAAACATCCTTGATTATTATGCGTGAGATGTAAATGAGCGAAGGGACCAACAAAATTTCTTGAAACACCAACGATGAACTGAAGGCAAGGATTATGGCAGCATTCACTTACTTAAACAAGAAGACTATTTGAGAAGAGATAAAGGAGATTCGAAAATCACCTGGAGGCCGTAGTTGAAGGCAATGGCGAATTTATGGAATAAATTTACCCTTTAAAATTTCAAGATATTTTTGTGTAATTTGGGTAAATATATATGTTAAGTTGTGATGTCACTGTTATTTTCATTTTTGCGTATTTTAGACAACAATTTATCCATCGCAACACACACACACACAATCACACACATATATGCACACACATACATACATACATATATATATATATATATATATATATATATATATATATATATATATATATATATATATATACACTAGATTTCAAAATTTGAAGCAACCCAGGGTTATTTTTTTTAATTGGCCCCAAATGAATTTGTTTGAAATTTAAGTAAGAAACAATTATTATACATCATTAAAAAAGTGAGATATGGTTTTTATTGGAAATTTTATTATGGCGAAAAAAAGAATTACGATTAAATTTTGCTCTTGTCAAAATATCTGCCTTTATCATTACTGCAACACAAATATTTGTTTCACGCTTCAAAATCTTCCCAAAGTATAAGTTTGATAATTGATTCCATTCTTTTTCTAATGTGTCAAATGGTTATTTGTCTTCTTTTTTTTTACACTCATCTATCAAGTTCATCCCATGTAATTCTGGAGTAGCCTTTCAAGTTTTTTGAAACTATATATTTATATATTAATGTATAATATATATATATATATATATATATTAACGTCCTATCCAAATTACGAATGTAAGAATATGTATATTCTCCTCTCCGGTAGAGACTAATTGCAAGAGAGACCGTGTATATATAGAGGAGAGGAGGAGAATATACGTATTCGTGTATTTGAAATTTGAATAGGACGTTTTTACAAATGACTAATCTACTTGCATATCCACCACCACACACACACAACATAAACACAGACACAACCTACAAACACACACACACACACACACATGTTAAAATCAATCAACATTTTCTTACAAAAAATAGGTGGCACGTAACATGGCGCGGCTAATTCGGCTAGTGTATATATATATATATATATATATATATATATATATATATATATATATATATATATATATATATATATATACTTCAGTAGCAACCTTTGTTTCGAACATTATTTTTTCAACATGGTGGTTTGATGGATTTATTTTTGGGTTTCCCTTGTATTCTTGCATTTTTTTTCTGTTTGCTATGGTTAAGGTAGTATAAAAATTTTCCATAGTGTCTACTGTCCCAAGCTCTCCCCCATATCTTACGCTACTAAATTATTAACAATTAACAGCTAAATCATTAAAAATGCCTAAAGACCTGCTAATAACCTTGGGGAAGTTATGAATCCCCTCCTCACACCAGTCATGTGTGAATAGCAGGACCGACCGGTTTCAATATCATTAGATGGCAACTGTTCTACAGCAGAAATCAATGGAAACCTACTGCGGGAAAAAATGTGTCTCGTCATTCATGAATCGAAAGATACACGATCGCCTAATTGTAAATCATGCATGGCACATAAGAAACTGAGTGGCAGAAAACGCTTGGGACAACAGAAAGTACGGACAATTTTTATATTTCCTTCCTTCCAGCACCAAACGGAAAAAATATAATAAATCCCACACAAAAGCACATTCATATATGTATATATATATATATATATATATATATATATATATATATATATATATATATATATATATATGTTATAAATGTCGGTATATGATCATATTGACAATTGGAAAAGCGTTCTAGAAATCATAATGTTTCGAAAAAAACATGTGACTATAAATTCTGTATATAAAATCATTCATTTATTTTCTACATTTTTTCTGAAGGATTTTTATCTCTACACTCGGAAACTTAAAGGAATGAACATAAAATATTAAACGACTTTTTAAAAATGAATGTCATTTTCTTTTTCTTCTTTAGTCATGAGTAACGCATGCCTTGGAAAAATATAAGATTGCATATTTTCAATGCACACAAAATGCATACATACGCAATCCGTAATTTTGACTTTGATCTGATAAAGCCTATTCGGCGAGATGCATATTCACATGTTTTCGTTTCGAAACATTATACTTTCATGAACCTTTTCCGATTGTCAATAATATATATATATATATATATATATATATATATATATATATATATATATATATATAATTTAATTTAAAGAAAAACAGACCACTTTAAGGCTCCATTTGTAATAATTTATTTCACCAGTGAATTTTATATTTCTGTGGGTCTTCAGGCTTCACATTCAAATGGTGAAATGAGACGTGAATTTAAAATTTAAATTTTTGACGGGCAGTATTAAGCTTATATATGTTGACATAGAAGGTGCTTAGAAAATGTGTGAGAGACATTGTCGAGTTTAGAGAGGGAAGAGAGAGTTTTAAAATTTATTTTTATAATTCTTTTTATTATAATACTTGATATTGAGTAAGGAGGGGGTAAGTATCAGACATTGACCTATTTCGTCGGTCAACTCGACGGAAATGATATGGAAAAAGCAACAAAAAAGGTGGGGAAGAAAAAATGGAAAAAAAGAAAAAAAGATAATCATAGACATATTGAGAGAGAAGAAAGAGATGAAAAAAAGGGCAAAATAGCGTGAAATAATCCAGGTTAAATTGTTAACGAATTAGCCATAAGATTATGTCTATAAACTAATGAAAATTAGAGAGTTTTTTTCACAGTGGTGTACAAGGCCCGTCTGCCACTCGATGTAGAGTGTTACACGTTAAAAGGCGGTGCTTATGCGGATATATGTGAAAGATAGAGGTTAAGACGAGATTGAGAAGGCTGAAATGGTAGTGACCGTGGAAGCAGCAACGTAGCAATCGGTTCCACATGACAGTAGCTCGAGAGAAGAAGCTACAAGTTATAGTAGGTTGGTGCAAAAATAATAACGTTTTTTGACGTATTTTTTAATGTTAAAAAACGATATTATTTTGCACCAACCTAATATCGCCACAGTGGATATGAATTGAATGACAGTGTTTCGCTACAATGTGTGTGGCATGGAAAATCTCAGCAGTGAAGATTAGGACCGGTGGAACTATGGAGTGGAGTTCATTTGAACATTCTCCGGATAAATAGACATAGACCAGTGAGAGGCTTGCGACGTCTCGTCTGTGAGAAAGTGGTTGCAGAGTAGAAAATAAAGCGTCGCTTGCAACCTTGCGACGATTCTTTTAGACTCTAGTGGGCAGCTCCTGCACACATGAGAGCATTAGTCGATTTCGGTTTGATATGCCTCTTGTTAAGGTATAGGATAAAAGGTGGAGTTAGGCACTTGCAGGGTCAGTGCAGGGAATCGACTATTTTCTCAGAGACTTTAGCCACGAGTTCCACTTGAGGACTGGGTTGAGTGCCAATAACTGCGCAAAGCACGGGACGCCACTGAATGAACACCTGTTCATCGCTATTGTTGAAAGTCTGATCGACGATGGTGAAAGGTCACTACTTTCGTTTTGAGGTATTGAATCTGACCAGCCAGTTTTTCCCCAACTGAACTACTAAATCTGGGTCAAAGGAGATATTAGCTGCCAAGCCATAGTAATGGAGGTTTGGGGAGGTGCGCCCATATCCCGTTGTATCATCAGAGTAGATATTCGCAAATGATCGGTGTATACTCTTAGGCAGATCATTTATCTAGACGAGGAAGATGGTTGGACACAGAAGCGAACCATGGAGAACACATGCGTCGATCACCGAGTAATGGGCATTACCAGTACGTACAACAACTTACTCGTTAGGAAGGACTTATAATTGCAAAGTATCTTCTACTGATTCCATAGCTAGAGAGTTTGAACAGAAACCGCTTATGATAGACCTTGTCAAAAGCTTTTGGATTTTCTTATGCAACCGTCAATGAGATGTATTTGTCGTTGTCAATTGTCTCAATAATTCTGTGAGTAATCGCTGTTATGATATCAACAGTGAATCAGGCAAATCTAAATCCGTACTGCTTGTTGCTCCAGTGGTGCATGAGCCCATTGACCTCTGGCCTATTGAGATGATCAACTACCCTCTTGTAGCACACCGCTTGAAAGGGTTTGCTTATTCAACTAACGAGACCGATGGTCTATAATGTGAAGGTGATGGACTTTGAAATGAATTCGTGAAAACCGTACATACGGTTGACACATTTCACAGACTTGGGAAGGATTTATACTTCAAGCAACGGTTAAATAATTTCGCTAGAATTGGGGATACGTCTGTGTTAATATTCTTAAGGACAACCACTGGGATTTTTCCCGGACGCGTGGCCTTCCTAGGTTCAAGATTTTTAATAAATCTTGATACTTCTTAGGCTGTAATGAAGATTACTGAGATTCTGCTCATTGAGATACAGGAAGTTTTGAAGTGCATGTCATTTGTCTTCTGACATTGAATTCGAGGCTAAATCGAGGTGAGCATTTTCATTAAGATATGAATTATTATAGCTGTAGATATTTATATTCTTTTTGCACACACAAGTCATGAAAGTTGCATTAGAAATAAAAACGTGTGTTGAACTGTCATGCAGTATCCTTACTCTTCTTTAGCAGTGAATGTTGGATACTCTGCTCGCATATGTATTAAAAAGTGATGACAACAAAATACGGTTCTACAGAAGGATACTTAAAACACCATGGCGAAGTGCAAAGAAGAAGACTGGAAAAAAAAAAACAGAAATAAAAAACAAAAACAAAATACGCATATATTCTGAATTAGACAGAGATGGTTAAATTTACTTGGAAACAAAATAAGGAATACTTGGAGAATGTTAGGGTTAGTTTGATACTCACAAGTGATATCGAAGTTAAACGACACATGGGAAGTCAGATGAGCATGACCGTGATTGTGTGAATGATTGATGGAATGTGATGGGTTGCTTGGAACGGGGATCATGTTACTAAGGTCTAGGATGTTGTAAAGAGCACACGTTCTAAAGAGAAACGGCACATGGAAGAAGAAGCGTCGTTACGGTAACTTTGAAAATTCACGGCTAATGAGAACGATGGTCTATACATTGAAGGGGATAAGATTTCACATGGATTCTCGAAAACCGTACATACGCTTAACATATTTCACAGACTTGGGAAGGATTTATACTTCAAGCAACGGTTAAATAATTTCGCTGGCATTAAGGAAATTTCTTTGTTAATATTCTTAAGAACAACCACTGGGATTTTGTCTGGACCTGTGGCTTTCCTAGTGTCAAGATTTTTAATAAATCTTAATACTTCTTAGGCTGTAATGAAGATTACTGTAACTGTGTTCATTGAGACGCGAGAAGTTACTTGAAAATGAAAGAAGGAAGGCTTGGTGCGTGTTAGGCTTAGTTTGATACTCACAAGAGATTTCAAAATCAAACGATATGTGGGAAGTCAGATGGGCATGTCCGTGATTTTATGAATGAATGACGGAAAGTAATGGGTGGTTGGAAAGGTGATCATGTTACTAAGTGCTAGGAGGTTGTAGAGAACACACGTTCTGAAGAGAAGTGGCACATGGAAGAAGAAGAAGAAGAAGAAGAAGAAGAAGAAGAAGAAGAAGAAGAAGAAGAAGAAGAAGAAGCGTGGTTAGGTTATCTTTGAAAATTCACGGCTAGTTTTCTAAATGTGAGCTGATGATCATATAATCAATTTTATTTTTTAAATTCGTATTTGATGATGCCGAAAGCGTTTCTATACTACTACTGGTAATCATAATTTTCTAATAAACGAATTCTTGCAATACTATTCTTTTTATTTCTAGTACATTATGCAACCCTCTATATGAAATGCGGATCGGAGCTGAAGAATAATCCTCTAGTAGCATGTGGTCTCGGAAAATGTTCACTTATCATCCGGCTCACATATCTTCCCGTTTCTTTTTTAAACAGGTGAAGTGATTTATACTATATTTTCTGTTTCAGATTGGGTCTCGTGTTCATTCTAGATTCTTTTTATCCTCTTTCTCTTCCAGTAACCGCTTGCGTCTTAGTGTCATTTTCACCGTGCTTCCGAATTAATGAAAATACGATTTGGCTTAACGTGACAATTGTTTTAATAATTAATTCACTGATTTCTTTGTCAGCAGTCATTAAAATCTTAAAATACCTTTTATTTTCCTTACCGACACTTTCCTTACCGTCGTTATAGTTATTAGGTTGGTGCAAAAATAATGACGTAATTATGTCGTTTTTAATGTATTTTTAACGTCAAAAAACGACATTATTATGTCATTATTTTTGCACCAACCTAGTATTTACATACAATAATCGTATGATGTACATCACATTTTACATTGTGCCCGTAATGATTCTCACGTTGTTTAAGTTTATTTCTTTTTCGTTTTTCTTTGTTGTTTCCTTAAGTCTTTCTCTTTTCTTTTGCTTATTGTTTTGAAAACATGGCCTAGCTATCAAGCGAACACACCACGCGCGCACTCCATTTCTCAGTTCCTCTCTCTTGTTGATCTCTTTGTGGGACTCTTGTCAAGAATTTCAAACGCAGCCCACAGACTGATTGCCTCAAGACGAGAGACACAGAGAACGGACATCATTCAATTAAAGGCGAACAAGTGCCCGGTACCCTACCACTTGGCGCGCTCCTTCAGAAACGTCGAGTGGCGAACGTGCGAATAAAACGCTGACTTTTGACCGCAAACAGAACAAACGGACACCCAGCCAACGTTCCTTACCACCATTATCATCAGGATGACCAGTGGATGATTTTCAAACGAATTTACGAGAGAATGACTGAAAGATGTTGGACAGACATGCGAAACGTGAGACGGCATCCTGCCATCTTGGCAATAGCCCCAAACTTCACACAACAAAATTGATCCTATTAGAGAACCATTAAGAAATACAATTCTCCAGTATTGTATGGTCAGATAGAAATAAAGATGCAATAACGAAGAAAATGCACTGAATATAAAAATTCTGTTAATTTATATTACGAATATTTATGTTGTTTTAAATGAATTTGTCATTACTTTAGTTTCCTTAGGTCGGGTGTATACAATCGCTTTCCAAATAGGTTGATCTACGCCAATTTTCATATTCAAAAAACTAAGGGTGGCTTCAATCAAAATTGTTATTGGTTATTCAACTTCCAGTTGCTTCAAAATAATTATAAGCTGGGAAAATAGAAAGAACAAAGCGGAAATTTCAAAGAAACTCTGTTTCACGGCCTATCAAATGATAATGAATATTTTGTCGTAAGAAATAAAAAAAAGAATGGTTTCGTTTCACAGATCAAAAATCGAGTAAGAAATTCAATTTATACGCATACAATTTCGAAAATCACACACAGACACATACAAACACACATGCTTGCACACAGAAATATATATATATATATATATATATATATATATATATATATATATATCTGTGTGTGTGTGTCTATATATATATATATATATATATATATATATATATATATATATATATATATATATAAGCGGACAATCAAGGCAACAACAACTGGTGAGAGTTTGCCATGCTTAAAAGCTATCTGCAGATTGCGTTCAAGCGGGAAACAGAGCTGACTTCAGTGTCGACATTTATTTTATATATTTCCACGCACTCTGATTCTAATATTCACAACTTATACTTTCACACACACTCACACACACACACACACACATATATATATATATATATATATATATATATATATATATATATAAACACCCCTCACACATATATATATATATATATATATATAAACACCCCTCACATATATATATATATATATATATATATATATATATATATATATATATATATATATTAAAAAAGTATTAAAATACTTGTTGGACTTCCATTTCATAATGTGTGAGGTCAATAGTTTACATTTGGATACGCATCGAGAAGATATGAATGTACGAGAGAAAATCATGGAGAATTGTATTTTACAAGCAGTAAAATCCAACTTGCTAACCGAAGTGCTCCCCTGTGGCTCAATCGGTAAATCACGTCAGTCTATAGGACGATTCCATGTAGGATACAGGTTTTTTTTTATGAAAATTTCTCGGACATTCGGTAAATTATTATAACCATAGCATTTCCTTTATATTTGTATGTATAAAAAAAAGAATGTATAAACATAAAAATGTCTTAATATCTATCTATCTATCTATCTATCTATATATATATATATATATATATATATATATATACACACACACACATATATATATATATATATATATATATATATATATATATATATATATATATATATATATATATATTCAAAAGGAGTGTCCATTAATAATAATACATTTACCCTTACAGCAGTCACACACACATTTGTCTTGCCTTAATCTTTTTTTCTTACTTCTCTCTATTTTTTGTCTCTTCGTTTTTGATATTTTTCCTTTTATAACTGATATTGCCCGTAGTATTTGAGTTTTTGAACTTGACTTAAATTTCATTTTTGGATCGCTCATCATCTTGACGACAATTAATCTTTATATTTGCAAAACGGAAGCAATATTGTTAGAGAGTAGGTCGTGAAAAGTAAGAGGCTTAAATATTCCAGAATTGATTAAAGCCTTGAAAAGCGTTAGGGAATTAATAATGAAATAGAGGGATCAGTATATTCTCTTGAATTATTAAAAACAAGAACTACAGACGAGATCTTCAACCAAGAATGAAAATTGGAAGCAGCGAGGCAATTTTTGTAGAGTTTGGAAAGAACTGGTGACAACTCAGTAGCACATTTCTTTAGGACGATAGATGGTATCCCGTCATCTCCGCTTGCCCTATGGGAGTCTAATTTAGCAATGATGTCTGAGAACAGTGACTGGGTTATGCGCATACTACTCAGCAGAAACTGTGTTCCATTGGGAAAATCAAATGTCGGTACACCAAATAAGTCTAGTGTTTGCGAGCAAAGCATTCAAACTTATCAGCTGTAGATGTCAGGATTTGGATTGATTAAATAGAGAAGTGACTGAGGTTTTGCTGTTGTTCAGCCCACTCTTGCATGTCTGCCAACAAGCTCGAGAACCGAACTTATTAGATCCTATCCATTGGTTCATTCTATCAGCAAAGAGAAACTTCAGGTCTTTGAGGACATGCTTGCACTCATTACAAGCAGAGACAAAGAGACGTCTACTGCAATTAGATGTGTCGCTTGGGTGCAACCGGAAAAATGATTTCTGCGGGCTATAGCGGCCAAGCATGCAGTTGTGAACCAAGGAGATGAACGCGGTTCAAATTGGTAATTCCTTGCTGTAATGAAAGCATCGATGCCGGCTTTCTTCTACAATTTTCCCCACTTTAACTCTATGTAACACGCTGCGTATGCGCTTCATTTTGGGTGAAATGATGGACAAAAGTGAGGACGCCAACGTAAAAACTATTTGGACAATGTCCAAAAATAGACAGATATGACTATAAAAGATTTGCTGTGGCCTGCGGTTGATAGACCGATGTGGAGGAAATTTAAAGTGCCTCCTGCCTTCGGATCACACCTACAATTAAATAAAGTCAAGGGGATAATGATGATGATGATGATGATGATGATGATGATGATGATGATGATGATGATATATTCACAGTTTGTCCTAAATGTATACACATATTTAACCAGTTTTACGAAATATTTCAATCAACTAAAAAGAACTATATCTAACTTAAATATTGCATATGAAGACAATATTTATTACTAGCAGAGCTACACGGCATTGCTCTGGATTTAGAAGTTAAAACAAAATCTCTAACAACAAATTAATTTCAAAATCATTTATTCAAGCACAAAAATATCTTACAATATTTTTTACATTGCAGTACTTCTTTATAGAGAATATTCTTTGTCTTTCCTTGTAGGGCATAAACAAATTGGTTTTATTTCCCACACGTAAACAACCTACATACGATTGTCAATGGGAGAAACAGGATTCTCTTAAATGTAGTGCAGTAACTGATAGAGTCTGGCATTGTGCATTTTTTAATAGATAGCAAAACTTACTCGTTATTTATTTTTATTATCAAATGGCCCTTTTTATGTTATTGTTCGAGACTATATTATAGGAATCCCCACTAATTTGTCGAAAAATGACATACCTGTAGTTTAAAATTAATTTACAGAATGAAAAATCGTTCTTGATGTTTTTTTCTTCATCTTCCATTCAACAGTAAAGAAATAAATTTTCTATACTCATTAAGTAAAATATTTAGTGTATTTAAAACTGAATCTATATTAATTGGATTAACTTCTATGTTGTTTTCAGTAAAAATTGATTATGCCTGTCATTTTGAGATATTTATAAACAAAAGTTAAATTCTCCATTTTAAAAATCTTGTAAATGTATATTATACATTTTTCAAACTTTATTTGAATAGAATTTCAAAAATTTAAATTTACTTGATCCAATTTGATAAAAAAGAAAAACACAGTAGAAATTAAAAAACAAAACTTTACTAAACCACGGTGACTCGTTTGTCAGGTGTTTATTGATTTTATTGACAGCTGAAATTAATGAACAATGGGAGAGATTATACGAATGTTAAGTAATCATTTTTAAGTACCTAGTAATTGTTACAAATATACAAATATTTTAAGCAGTCTAATACTTTATTGATTATAAATAATTAAGTTTATATCCGTACGTTTGAAGATGCTTTCTGGAAAAATAATAATTAAATTTAAAATACGACATAATAATAAGTTAATACAAAAATAATATAACATGAAATTTCATGAATAGAGAGGTACCTATAATTTTTCGTACATCTCTTAAGAAATTTTATGCTATTTTGATTATTATTAGTTTTATATTAACGCTGTCAGGAAATTTAAAAAAATCGTAAAACGTGTGACTTTTTAATGATAATGTCATGTGTGAACACATCCGATTCTATACAAAAGCCATGCTTATACACATCCAAAATCAATGTATTTTTAAATGGTCATTTGCAGATTGTAATAAGCGTTTATTATATTTTTGATTAGAAAAAAAAAACATTTTTATTTAATAACAGTACACTGAAATTGCATTTTGAAAGATTTAACAACTTTATAAATTATTGTTTGTTAAAAAGTTCAAAAATCAAATAATACAATTCATGGAAAATTCATATTTTATCTGAAGTTATTCATTATTTTTTGATTCAGACATTATTATCCTTAACATATATTATTCATAAAAAAAATGAAAGCTTTTCTAATTGAATAATGTTTTATTGTGTTATTGTATTTTACAAGTAACCGCTGATATTAAGTAACTGGTCTTTCGATTTTCGAGTGTTTGTTTTTATTCTTCTTCTTCTTGTTTATTTTTTTTTCGTTTATTTGTAATTTATTTGGTTTTTGTTATGCTTTTTTTTTATCAAATGGTTTTGTTTATTTTGATAATTTTTAATTAAGTTTTTAAACACTTCTCGGACGAAAACTGTGTGAGGACTTTATTGAAGATTCGTATATATATATATATATATATATATATATATATATATATATATATATATATATATATATATATATACTCAAAGTTTTAACATCGACAGACACACAGACATCCTCTGTTTTATATATATATATATAGATAAATGTATGCTCTTAAGGCTTTGTCATCGCACATTTACGAATTGGTGTCCGTCATGACACAGATATTATGGACAATAGGACTATAAAAATCACAAGTAGCAATAGAAAATATTCTATTGGCTTCTTTGAATACTGTGAACATTTTTCATCACCCATTTTTGTTCCAATGTGTATTCCGGAATGGTTCTGTTCCACTTCGTGTTCAGTAATATCAACTTCAAACTTATCTAATTAGTGAGATTGTTAGCCGCATGGGTGGATCTGAATTAAACTCTATTTAATACAACCTTTGAACTTCTAACTGATTTTCGAACTTCCGGTAACATTTCAGGATGTACCTTCTTTGTTCAAACCTAAGCCTGGGTGACATTATTAATACTAACATTTAAATTCGATAAGAAAGCAAGCTTTAGCTATACACTGTAATATATATATATGTATATATATATATATATATATATATATATATATATATATATATATATATATATATAAATAAATAAATAATTTAAATTCATTTTTCGTTTCAACTTTGAAATTGAAGTCTGAAGATCCAGAGAAAAATAAAATTCTGTGGTGAAATAAATTATAACAAATGGAGTCTTAAAATTTCTTTAAATTAAATTATTCGCCTTGACTTAACATTGAGCTCTCACGATGTCATCCTCCTTGGGATTATCCATACGGATTACCAAGATTTTCGTTACTTATATATATATATATATATATATATATATATATATATATATATATATATATATATATATATATATATATATATTCATACACGTTTCATTAAATAATATAGGCAAGTGTTGTCTATTTATTTTATGTATTTTTTTTTTATAACGTCTCATAAGTTTAATAACATTATCGTTCAACGAAGAAAGACATTCACAATATTGATCCATATTTTTTTAATACAATCTAAGCTTTCGGCTTACATAAGCCATTATCAAATATGTCAATTACAATATATTAAGCAATATATGGACAAGACAGTGATGATAGTCTGTCATTGTTTACATAGATGATTTCTAAGCAACGATAAACACGTGCATATAAGACGCTAAAAGCGAAAATCGCACCGCATCTCATGACGTCACACATGACCACACGAGAGTGAATTGAGAATTATGAAATATGGGATGCCGTTGGTATAAACCAATGGCTTCTGTTACCAATTATAGACATTTAAGAATATTTGTAGAGATACAATAATTGATTTTGTTTAGGTTGGGTTTCAACTGATTGATGTATAATGCTTCAAGGATTTTTAGTTTTTGTCTATTGTTTTCATGCCGAAGTATAATTGTGTTTTCGACAAGTATTTTACGAAATTGTGTGTGCGGTCAGGCATGTTGTTTTAAATGTCTAAAAATGTAAGAGTTTTCATTCAAATGTATTCTCAAACGTCGTGAAAGCGAGTTTGTAGTGTGACCAAGTTAAATATTATTTAATTCGTTGGAGAAACACTCTCCCAAAGGGCACTTGAATTTATAAACTATGTTGGTTTTTTGCAAATCGCTAACCGGGGGAAAAGAATCATTGCGAAGAGTTTAGTTGGATATACTAGATTTAGTGTAGTATATGATTAATTTAATTTTTTTGCTAGGATCTGTAGTTGATATATTAGAATTTACTAAAGTTTTTAGTATATTTTAATCTTGTTTATAATTAGTATGCATTTGATTACGATATAGGAGATTAATATGTTTGAGATCAGTAGAAGCAGTATTATGTACAATTTGCTTAGTATTGAGATTTCTAAGAAAGCATATTATTTGTTCATCAACTATATAGTTCGGAAAGCTATTATTAACAAGTGTCTGTTTTATATTCTTTAGTTCACTGTAAAATATGTTTTGTGGTTTAATTAGATTCTGCACGATGTATTAGATTCTTTATAATTGCTATTATGTAGTAATATGGGCATTCGCTCTTGTAGTTAAGTGTACATGAATTTATGCTTGTAGGTCTTTTGTATGGTGAAATAGTAAATTTGTTATTATTTGTGTTTATCAATATGTCAAGGAAGAGGATTTTATTATTTGTATTGAGTTCATATGTGAATTTAAGGACATAATTATTTTGGAAACGTTTATGTAGTTGAATAATTTCATCTGTATTTTAACTAACATAAGAATATCAT
Source organism: Acanthosepion lycidas (assembly GCA_963932145.1). Lineage (NCBI taxonomy): Eukaryota > Metazoa > Mollusca > Cephalopoda > Sepiida > Sepiidae > Acanthosepion > Acanthosepion lycidas. Next base: position 29,233,270 of record OZ010579.1, read on the forward strand.
CAACGTATCTTAGGTAGATTGATGTTTTTCTAAAATCTGTAAATATCTTATTTTCGAGGTTGGACATGTAGAAATTGCTAACTGTCGGACCCTGTACTGAATCCATGGAGACACCATCACGTTGTATATATATATAGTTATTATGATCGAAGAAATGGACTTCAGTAGTACAAGCTAATAGTAGTTTACTTAATATATTAGGATTAATTTTAAGTGAGGGGGAAAGATGAGTTACTGTATATATTTCTTATAATTATGTCAATAGTTTCACTTCATGTGAAGCTATGATTTGATTGTCGGGTTTTTCACATTTTAGGATTTGGACTACTTCTAATGTTGACTTAACACTATATTTACTAGGAAGGTAGGTAGTAATAAGTTGGTTAATGTATTTTGTTAGATGATATACAGGAGTTGAAATTTGCGATATGATAGGACGGAGAGGATAGTTAGGTTTACGTGTTTTTATAGTGCCATATATATAGCCAGGTCTATAATTACCAACAATTTTAGGGAGTTTTATAGAGTTCTCTTCACCATTATTAGCATTAATAAGTTTAGTAAGCTTTGATTTTATTTGGTTGGTCGGGTTCTTGTTAAGTTTTTTAAACTTTATGTGATCATGGAATATGTGGCCAAGTTTTTTGTTGTAATCCAATTTGTTTAGGATGACAAAAAATACATAAAATAAATAGACAACAGTTGTCTATATTATTTAATGAAACCTGTATGAATGAAAAGATGCTGTCTAAATACACACACACACACAATATATATATATATATATATATATATATATATATATATATATATATATATATATATATGTTTTATGTTATATATAAACACACACACAGACACAAATATATATATATATATATATATATATATATATATATATATATATATATATATATATATATATATAGGAGCCTGTTAGAAAAATGGTTAATTAATTAATGCTACCTCGAATTACAATGTGCACTTTTACGGAAATGTTAGCCGAAGAGATACTGCGTTTGATGTATGAATGTGTATCCTAGCACAACTTTACAGAATTGGTAAATTTTGAGAATTCAATCTTTAGCGTGTGAAAATCCAATAGATTAAGTCACCACTTTTTTCAGGAAGAGGGTGGATATAAAAAAAACTGCAAAATCAAACGCAGAAATTGTAATTGCACTAATAGACATGTCCAGACAATGCAGAACCATCTTCAAGCCTTGTCACTATAAATGATTCCAGCATTTTCCAGCAATTTATCACCGACAACCATCCCAATAACAAAACAAAAAAAAAACAAAAGATAGCACGGATTTCTAATGCATGCTTACTCTACTATATCCAAACGAAAGATAACTGAGCCTTTGCAGTGGCTATAGTATTATATGTTGAGTGAAGCAGATTTCAGTTTAGAATTACACAAATCACCGTCAGTTGAAGATCGTTAGTACTCTGGAAACCCACATTGCAAAGCAGTCATTTAATAGTAATAATCTGCAGGCCCCTCGTACAATAGAAGTCGTTTACAGAATTTGGAAATTGTCCTTTTGTTAACTTTAATGAAACCATCATTCTGTTTACTATTCTCTCAATTCATAGTTTGACTCCAGCTCACGATGATCAGTTTCTTATTTCTCTCTGGAATTGGCATTAACCGCACAGGTCCATTCCTAAACGTTTGGATCGCTAGTAAAGCCTTGTCATTAACATACACTAACCTCCTGTAAATGTCTGATGCACCAGCATTTTTTCCTTCCAAATACATGAATTCTCTGAGACCTCTTTGCTTTCTACCTTTGTCTAAATATACAGTCATTTTAAAAGTGGGGCTGAAAAGAGAAGTTACTCATCCTTGTAATGCAATTATTCGGTCATCATTATTTCATATTCAAGTTTTAACTTTAAAGGAAAAAGAGTACAGCCTGATGATGAAGATATGGATCTTCGAAAGTACTTGCTTATCTTAAAAAATATATACACTAGAAACATCTGACAACAGTTTTATAAATGAGGATCACATCATTCAATGGATTAACAGTATTTTAATGCATACATTATTTTCTACTAGCGAAGCGATTTCGTCATTAATCACATTAATATTGATTCTATGTATGATTATTTCTTCATATATATATATATATATATATATATATATATATATATATATATATATATATATATATATATATATATATAGTTTATGCAAACTTAGGTAATCCGTATGGGTAGACCCGAGGAGGATGATATCCGGAGAGCTCAATGTAAAATTCAGAGCAGATATGTTTTTCATTTTTCATTTCAATTTTTGGAAGTAAAGTCTGATGATCCAGAGCCCTGTTAAAGGGGTTATGGTGAAATAATTTATTACATGGAACCTTAACGTGGTCTGTTTTTATTCAAACACACACATATATATATATATATATATATATATATATATATATATATATATATATATATATACGCACAGACACACACACGTACCTCGAGGTGGTGTAATGGTTGGAAATCTTGTATCGCTAGAAGAATTAATACGCAAATTAATTGAGTAATGACTTCGATCCTCACTTGTTGCCTCCTACTTTGCCTCCTACATTTGCGCCACATCTAGGCTACGCTTGGTAAATCATTATATAACGAAATAACGGATTTTACTTTTAAATCACACATATTTGTGTTACTTCAAACATTATTTTTTAGTCTCTTGTGCATATTTTAATAGACGCTATGCAATATTTATATTAGCAAAAGCTACGTCATTGTAAAATCCACTAATTCTTTAAAAATATTTTTGTTTACCTTTCGGATATTAACGTGTGTATGTCTATCCCACGATAAACCTTAACGAATTACAATGTTTTTAAAGCAAGTAGAAGCTTGATGGGTTGCAAAGCAGTTCTTAGCTGATCAGGTAATGTATAGATAGATCCAAATTTTTACACATGTTTTTAATAATTTCTTTCTCTTGTATCGACCGGTAGACGAAATAAATACTGTCTAAAATAAAAAAGGGTCGTATACAGAAATACAGGTATCCATTATATGCAATGTATGAAGTAATATATATATATATATATATATATATATATAGAGAGAGAGAGAGAGAGAGAGAAAGTGAGAGAGAGCGAGTGAGAGAGAGAGAGACATTGCTTTTCGTGCATTTATAAACATTTTATGCCCAGAGAAAGAAAAAAAGAAGCTTATACCAACACGAGAAAAATTAAATAAAAAAGCTTAACCGCAGTATCATGTCATTAGTCTTTACTAATATATAAAAGACGGACTACTGGTCAAATGCACAATGATATATATATATATATATATATATATATATATATATATATATATATATATATATATATATATATATATATATATATATATATATATATATATATATATATATATTCAGTTTACACTTTATTTTCATAATTTTTCTGAAAATAATTTATTGAAGTAAATGATCTATTTTATAATTAAACAGTATTAATTATATTCATAGACGTGAAATGTTCGAGAAATTTGGTACAATATATATATTTTCCGACTATACACAGAAAATATTTTAAATACTTTTCCTACATTCGGGTATATATATATTTTTTCTTTATTTGTGTCTCTGCGTATGAGTGTAATCATTTCTTGAACGATTATATTACTAGGGACTATTGTAGAAAAGAGATGGTATCATTCCCACTCTTTCACGCTCGAGAAAGAATCTTGAATTTTCAACGCCCCTGATAATATCTGAAATTATATCTGAAATATTATTTTCATAATCTTCGCTCTATAAGCCTAATTCAGAAGCAAAAAACAGAGATAACGATTGATATTGTATTCAAACGCTTAAAGATAAAATGTGCCTGAAGCTGGGAGAGAGTTTCATTAGCAAGTCGTGGCAATCAATAAACTACGAGCATAGAACTCATTGATACAACTAGCCATTTCAATTGTAAAATGATGAGAATTTGTCGCCAATCAAGTACTATAGTTTGTAGAATTATTATTATTATTTTTATTATTATTCTTATTATTATTTTTATTATTATTATTTCAGTATTATAAATGAATAAAAAATACTAATGATAATGAAAGTTATAAATAAAATAAAACGACTGAAGAACGTTGTATAAACTAAATTAAATAAAAAAATAAAAATCCTTCCAGCATGCATGCAAGAAAAATAGTTCCTGCCGGAAATACGGACATCCTGCCAAAAGACGTTAAATTTAATCTCTTCCCCACGAACCTTGTTACGGGCAACACGTGTCCGATTTTACTCTGGCATATGCTGTGCAATAACACGGAGTATTTTTTTCTCTTTTAGCTCATGCACCATAAAACAATTGTAACCTAAACATACACTTACCGATACACATAAAAATATAAATAAATGGTACGAAATTAACATAGAATTTACCCCGGTTTTCCTGTTGTTTCTGCTGTTTTTTTTTCCTGACAAGTATACCTTTATGCCTGTAAACACGAGGCTAATTTCTGCTGTTATGACGTGTGTGACTCCACCATATCATTATGGTGACGGTCGACATGTATAAGAAAAACTACCTATTCACTCACAAGTTACTAAAATTTACGTACGAAAGAGTAAAGCACATCAGAACAACTACAATGTAAATATTTCCCCCCCCCCCAAAAAAAATAAAAATAAAAAAATCACGTTGAACCTACGTTATCACAGTGGGTAATTATTATGAAAAGACGTCGGGTAAAATCACTTAATTATATTATTTCAAAATCACAATCGTTGGAAAATGAGTTATAAAAGAGAGAAGTTCGAGAGAAGAAAATGTCAGAAGTAAGGATTCTGCACAGAACTTTGGGTTATGTCTAACTATGTCAGTTCTAAAATAAAAGACATCAAGTTGCCAATCTCGTACTTCGCTTAAATTCGTAAATTTGAGTATTAAAGAGGAAAACTCATCAGAAGAAATACCACGAAATGATTTCTAAAAATGTTTCAGAGAAGTCACGTTAAGGCGATGGTAAATGTGACTGAAGACGATATATCACATCTGGGGAATATGATAAAATATTATATGATGTTGACTGAAAAGGATTTTACTTCTTGATTTGTCTCGTTACATACCGATGTTTCTTGCTGTATCAATACGAATGTAACATTTTTTAAAATTCACTTTAAAAAAGTTATTTAACTTTTTACCTAGAAGGTTTCTGTCAGTATTCTTTTTACGCAGATATCTTTCTCTTTCAAATGACAAGAATCACAGATAAAGACATTCTGATAAGGAACCTATGAGCTGAAGATAAATGTCGAGCTATTCTCTGATAAGTACATAGCAACCATTATAATGCTCTGATATTACGTCAGTCTTTCAATAGTCTTGGCATCAATATTTGTAAATTTTTCGAGCTCTTCCATTGATAGGGGTTCATACAGTCTGTGTTAGCGAGTGGTGTCGGCTTCTTAAAATACCTATTTACTCTGATATGAAAAGTCAGCTATAGTTATTACAATCAAATGCGTTTATTATTCTTTCCTAATGTTGAATGTTGTCCTGTTCCGTGGAAGAAGAAATGATACAAAAGTAAAAGACGAATTTTTTCGTAAATTTGATTTCATTTTGCACATTTCGTTTGTGCATTATAAAACGCATAAATTTAAAGCGTTCTGTTTTAAGGCAATACGTATATATTTATCAAGTAACAGACACAAAGCATACGTGTTCGCGCGTGCGCACACAAGCATACACACACATATACATACATACATACACACACACACACACACACATATATATATATATATATATATATATATATATATATATATATGTAAGAGACAGAGAAATAATAAGATTTGGAAAGCACGTAATATCTTTATATATTTATGTGTAATATTTAAAATACATGAATGTTTACAGAGAATTATTAATATTAATATTAATTTATTTAGTTAAATGTGGGTTTTCAAAAAGTAAAAGGATTATTTCTGAACCCCGGAAAAAGAAAAAAAAAATTTATTTTTATGTAAGTATACATGTATTTAAAAATTTACATATTAATATATGAAAATATTAGGTGCATTTTCCAAATCTTATTATTTTCTCTATACAATAATTTTTTGTACAGACTTTTCAAAATATTTCATTGTTACACACACATATACATACATACATACATATATATATATATATATATATATATATATATATATGTATATATATAAATATATATATATATATATATATATATATATATATATATATGTATATATATGTGTGTGTGTGTATATAATGTGTATATCGCTACATGTGTGTCTATGTGTGTAATTGCGCATGTAAATAAACGTATGTATATATGAGATTTGCATGAATATGTATGTGATATATAAGAAGAAACCAAAAACTTTAATATTACCCTGAAATATTACCCCATTTTAATTAAACCTAAACTTTAAGTGAGAAAGAAACTGTTTTTTAAATTAAATATTTAAATTGATAGCAAACATCAAATTAATTTATTCGTTTTTGTTTAGACATCTAAATTACTATCAAGCATTAAAATATATTCTTTACATGAATTGCTAAAACCCAATAACAGCCTCTTTCTTTTTACTTCCCTCTACCTCTTCTTTCTTCTTCCTTTTGTTTTTCTTTTCTCCCTTCTCCCCTATCACTTCCGTTAAGTTAACCGTCTAAATAGGTCATGGCCTGGTCACTCCTCCCCCCCCAATACAAAGTATGCTTGAGAGAGATATGAAATTAATCCCTCCCTATACTCTACCCTGTCTTTTTAACTCACATTTTACACTCTCTGTTAAATTACAAAAGCTTAGACTACCCATGAATTTTAATTTCATTTTTCGTTTCATTTCAGTTTTGGAAGTGCTATCTGATGATCCGGCGTCATTTAAAAGGGATCTAGTGAAATAAATTATTATGTTGGTACCTTAAATTGGCCCGTTTTTTCTTTTAGATATTAGCTCTGGATTTACATTGAGCTCTCAGTATTTCATGCTGCATGGGATTACCCATACGGATTACCAA
>OZ010579.1:29245300-29307800 GCA_963932145.1 Acanthosepion lycidas
ATCCATAGTTTTTGTCTTTTCACCACACTCCTCTTCTTTGTTATCCTAACCATTTACACAAGCTCGATACGGATATTACCCATTGTTTCTAACTTGTCTTCCATATGCAACGTGAGTGTTAAATTATCTAAGTCATTTAATTACATTATATGTCCAAAGTATTTCAACTGAATCTTTCTAGATCGAAGCATAAACGTCATTTTTTTCTCTTTTACGTAAGTCTACTCACTTGAGCAGTACATGTTTTACTCAGAATTCTTCTATAGAACCAAATTTCTGTTGCCTCAAGTCTCTTCTTCCTTCCGGAGGAGACTGTCCAACAAAAATGCCGTATTAAAGGACTGATATAACATACAGTTCAATACTATTTTCTTTGTTTCCAATGAAACTTTACTGTTTCATAATAACTTAACTTTTCGTTTAATCATATCACCTCATGAAAAAAAAAAACAGTAAAGCCACTAAGACAGAGGGGGTAACTGAGAGTGAAGGAATAAGACAAAAGAGAAACAATGATAAGGAGAGAGCACAATAGAAAAGAAATCAAGAAGACAGAAGATAATGATTTATCTGTCTATATTTCTGAGATGAGGTATTATGGACACTATTTACATTATTCGGACTGTTATCCTCATCTTTGTCGCCATATTTATTACAATATTTCGGCCGTTGTACACTCCGGCCTTCTTCAGGTGGTTGGAATGTCGATCTGAACTCTTTATTTCGCACACTGGGGTAGACTCTTCTAGTTCCACGTGCCATGTCAAATGGGTGTCAGTTATCAGTCATCTCTTGTTAATTCCCCTCACTAAGTTCTTCACCGCCTTAACCAGGTATTGAACACACTCTGTGTGTCCTGTCACTGGATCTAACTAACGCTTTTATCCACTGTTCCACTGTGAGCGAAATAAAGGGTTCAGTTCGAAATTCCAATTTCAATTTTTGAAGATCAAATTTGGTTGGAAATCATGGAACCGGGATTTCAATTCCCACAAGCGAGAATTAAAAAAATGAACATTTAGCATAGAACTTAAAATCAACTGTGAATTGATGGGACCTTACTTCCAGTCTAGTACCGCGCTTGAATTCATGAAGTGACGCAGGGAAGAGTTAATTCAAACAATTACCCTGAAATTATTCATAGAAAAGTCACAAGAAAGCTACATTATGGTGGTAGGAAAATGACTTAAGCCGAGAAGCCATATAAGAACCAGTATCACAGCTGATTCTTTTTTTGAATTTATCAATCATTTCGACGTACATAACAGGAGCTTCGAACCATATGGGGCAGGACTATCAGGATAAAGTGAACCAACGTTCGTAGTAACAGACATAGTAATTGATTAACCATAACCATTCCATTTCATGTCAGCCGAAAATATTACCCCGAGAAGGCACAGCTAATCACTCCCATCGAGGTTAGTATCAGCCATGACGATGGGAGTCAGGAAGGTGTTTTTCGGAGATCGATAGATTGAAATTTACTTTTCTAGGTATTAAAATTAACAAGCAATTCCATGTCTCAGTTACCAATAGACTGTAGGTAGTTTTTTTGTTGTTTTTTTTTTGTTTTAGATCAGCTGCCAATTTCATCCTAACGAACTGGTTACAGGTACTATCGAAACAGGAGTAAATGGTCGTGTCATTTGTACAGATATCAAGTTGACATCTGTCATCAAGAAGGTAACTGATGAAAACTAAAAAAAATATAGGCCCGAGGATAGAGTTCTAGATGGTATATTCCACTCTTCTAATGAGTCTTGGGATTTCAGTCTTATATTTCCCGCTACATTTTAAAACAATGCTATTTATATACCGGCTGTAACAGCAAAATTGTCTAAAGCCTGTAGCAGTAAAAGTGTCCATTTTTTATTGTGTGTGTTGTTATTATTATTATTATTATTATTATTATTATTATTATTATTATTATTATTATTATTATTATTCCCGGGTAATTTTCCATCTTATTCAAGATTATTTTCGCCCTCTAACCGTCTCTCTGTCCTGCAGTAACAAGTTGACTCACAGGATTGACGTACGATTTAATTTTTAAGTCATTTTCACTGCTCTTTGGACTATCATTGCTGAAACTTCTCTCTCACTTGCCAAACGTCTTATGCATTGTTGAATCATTTCTAATTCATCTCTTTGCTCTAAGTTGAAATGATGATCCCTCTTCCTGTTGAAACCTCCTGATCAATTTTTCCTCTCTACTGTTGCCACTTTTTAAAACTTATTCGGCGTTCTCTTGATGATACTTGAAGGCACATTGCAAATGGAAGCCAGAGTACGAATGGGTGCTAACATTGCTAAAGACCTGACTGATATTTCTTCTCTCACCATTGCTCATTTGGAAAGAGTGTGTTGCTGACACAAAACGATTTTTAACCTGTTTTCTTACTAGCTGACTAACACAAAGTAATTTTCAGTGATTCTTGCGACAAATGCTGTCAAGATTGCTTAACGTCCTATCTGAAAACCTCGGAAAAGAAACGCAATTATTTCATTATCCTTTTTAGATATTAAACATTTTGTGAGAAGGACATTCATGCTGTAACACGAGTTGAACAATTTTACTGTTACATCCGTCATATAATTTATTGGATTTGCCCGATTTTCATATTTCAAAATTTCCATAAAATTATTTAGACTATTCAGTGATTTTTGTATCAACCTAAGAAATATGTTCTGGTTTCATATATGTTTGCTTTATTCAAGCTTCATAATAAGCTGGAATGGCGGACCATTTTGGCGTGCCGAGTTCAAATTCCAGTCAGCGCAGCGCTTGCTTTCGCGCAAATAGGCTTGGAAAAGAATGAGCCCATCCCTTCTATGGGTTAATAGCAAATCTGTCTGGGATCTCTAGGTTCGTATGGTAATTAACCTTCGCTAAGGCCAACTCTCAATTCAAAACCGGTTTGGCATGATTTCCACCTCACCTCGTAAAATGATCTCCAAAATTACAAAAACATCATCTAGCATAGTGAAGCCATGATTTTATTCTCCACGGTGGATTATACAAGACTCATATGCGGACATATTATATTGATCAGGTACGATTTATTCTTTTGTTCATAACATTTTTTCTTCAAAAAGCACAGTACAATTGCATTGTATTCAGTTATATATTCACAGTCATTTGTCAGAATTAGGAAACTTTTCAGTGTGTTTTCAGTAAAATTCAGCAGATTTTGATATTAGAAATCTTTTCGGTGAATTCTTGAATCAGGTTCTCAATCGAAAAAAAGCTTTCACAATCAAAGCGTTTTGCAACAATCGTAAAAACTAATAAACGTTAGGTGGAAAGTCAAATGAATATGGCGGATGGAGAAGAACAGATCAACTGAGTTTCAAAAGAATTTTCCTGTGTTATTTCTGCTGCCTGCTGTCTTGCTTTATCTTGGAGGAGAACAATACCTTCCTTTAATCACCTGTGCACACTGAAATTGCTGTGCAAAAACAAAAATGTATGTTAGTGCACACCAAATTTATTTATAGCTGTGTGACTAGCAGTTAGGGTAGTACATTCAGCAGTGCGATTTTCTCTATAAAACGATAGCTGCTTATGAATGAAACCGAGTTCGAATTCCTGTCAAGTTCATTAAATTCACTTACGTGCTAATAACTTTGGGAAAGGTATGAAACCATTTCTTCTCCTCCAGCTATGAGAAAAATAGCAGGAGAGACTTGGTCCTATAGCTAGGGTTTGGCAAACGGTCAAGAGAAGCACAATTCTGAATTCGGCACTTCCAAAAATTGTGTTTTATTTACTAATATTATCAAATGATACATGCAGGCAGGTTTGTTGTTTGGTGTCAGAAATAAGCTGCTTGTCCCTCATACATCAAACATGACTGGAGAGTCACACACATTTTATTTTTTATACACAGACACACACACACACACACACACACATATACATACATACATACATACATACATACATACATATATATATATATATATATATATATATATATATATATATATATATATATATATATATATATATCATGCGATGGGTAAATTGTCACAATTTTTTTTTAATTTCGTGTACGCGCATTGTTTGTTTTAGAAATTTGGAAACGTAATGCTGTACTGCTTAGCATTCGCGCTGGAAGCTCCAAAAGCACGTGATACTCCGAGAACAGATCAGAAGTTTCGAAAAGATTTGGACGAGTCTAATGGTGATTACGAATATGTTTGTACTGATGGCGACGCTATGCCACTATTCATCTTCCAACAGGGCTACAGACTCAACACCGAGGTCTGCACCATATGCTTTGAGGAGGCAGTACTCGCTGGGTCAAGTTTGTAAGATGTTAAGCCTTGCCACAGGACTCTGTGCCATGCCACACAAACAGTAGAGCCCAGTCATGTTGTCAGACAATTTCTGTGACAACATCACGCCTTACATCTGGTCACCTAACTCGCCAGACTGAAACACCATGGATTATTGTGTAGGGCGCAGTTGAGCGAGAGAACAATAACACTCTTTGAAACACCAAAGATGAACTAAAGGCACGGATTATGGCATCTTTCCCCAACCTAAACAAAGAGACAGTCCAGAAGAGTTACAGGAGATTCGTCTGGAGTCGGGGGTTGAAGACAATGATGATTTTATTGAATAAATTTACTCATTAGTATTTCGAGATATTTTGGTATAATCTTGCTAAATACATATGTTAAAATGAGATGTTAGTGTTATTTTCATTTTTGCGTAGTTTAGATGATAATTTATCCATCGCACCCTTGTCTGTTTGTGTGTGTGTTTGTGTAAACACATTCTAAGGCATTAAAATTTAACAATCACTTTAAATATTTTGCAGGCTTACGGACAAATCACTTTGAAACAGCCGTTCTCATACGATCAGCGAAGTTAAGTAACGTCGTACCTGATCAGTACCTAGATAGGTGAGAACTTGGTAACACCAAGTAATGAAAAAATTGGATGGGCTGATTATGGATAACTAATCGGAATTTAAAATCAGACTAGAGTATGAAGCCCCTTCTTCTCCTCAACCCAGCTGTGGTTTAATTAATAGCACTTGTATCAATAAATCATTATTATTAGGATCAAATGTCTTAGAATCTAAAGAAGTGATTGATTCAATTCTATTTTTTACAGGTTGTCAAAACCGTGAAAAGCAAATCAATCAAACAATCAATAACGTTTTTTTGTATTGATATTAGAAGTCAGAATAATAATTTCTAAGAGAAAGATATTTTTTATAAATAGGGACCTAGAATGAAGGTCGGTTAATGTAAATCTTAAGTTGGATAGAAACTACGATTCAATGATGTTATTACACCGGTGAAGCTCCATTGTGATAACCTGCATAATATTGCAGTTTAACTAATGTATATTTTAGTTTTACAAACGTTTATTTTCCTAATAATCTGCAGTTATAATAGCTTCAGAAGAATATTAAAGATATACACTTCATTATCCAGCAAGAGAACCAATGTCACCATTATGATTTACAGATTTATAGAAGCATAATCTTCGTTCTGATGAATTTGCTTATTCAGAATGTTCAATATTTTGTTGGCATGTAAATGTAAGATATTTTGGAGTCACTCAACTACGAGGCGGTCAGATAGTGTTTTGCCACATTTGTAATTGCCCAAATGGAATTATTCATTCAATACAATCCTCAGTGATTTCTCCAACAATCTAATAATGAAAAATCATTTTTTTCAAAATTTTCTCAATGCTGTTGATTTGGAAATTTAATTGTTTTAATCTTTAGGCGAAAAAATAAATTTATTTCGAAATGATTTCCATTTTTCAATGCATAGACTAGGATTTATTTTTGTTTTTTTTAAATTTTTCATTAGATCTCTAATATTTAAATTGCTAACACGTTGAAATTTCTTCTTTTTTTTTTTTTACCGGATGAAAGATAGTTTAACATTTGTATTATTATCATTAGTAGTAGTATTACTACTACTAGTAACAGCTGCCATTTTTTAATTGTTGTGAGCTTAAAAGTTTTGGATCAAGTGGAAGACAAGATCGATCTAATGTGCACTTTTAACAAGTAAAAATGCAATACAGTAAATGCTGTTGCAGATTCTTGTAAAAATAAAATCTCTTGCGATAGAATTTCCATTTTTCCATACATGGCATCGACTCGAATTCCATATTAATATCGAGTTAAAGCGTATGCTCTTGCTTGTCACTTTGTAATTCGTTATTCTTGTTTATTTGAATTCATCTTTAAATTTAAAAATCTTTACAATGCTTCCAGATTAAAATTTCTTTTAATTTTTGTTTGTGTGTTTCTTTTTTTTCTTTTTATCTCGGGACAAATAATTTATGCCTATTGTCGCCCAATTTCTGAAAGGCCATCGAACACAGGAAGAGCGTGAGTAAGAAACAGAGACACGTGCACACACATACTCAGAGACAGACATACAAAAGACAAAGCACAAAAGAACGATAGAAAGAAAGAGCGAACGAGAGAGAGAGAGAGAGTGCGAAACAGAGATACAATTAGAAACACCCGCACGAGGACAGATGTAGAGATTCATAGAGACACACAGACATGCAAACAGAAAGACTTACTAAAACAAAGATTGTGAGAGACATACTAATGGCCCTCTAAAAGATTAGATCAGAAATGGTCAGAGAAAAAATATAACTACGTGGGGATTGAAATATAATTCCTAAATCCATTGTTGTACTGATAAACGATTGTAGATTTTAAGCTAGGAGGCATGGTGGAGTAATGAATAGTGGCTCGGAGAGGTGAGTTCGAATTCCAGTCGAAATCATTACATTCACTTACTTGTTAATACCCTTGGGAATGTTATGAATCCTCTTCTTCCTCCCATCTGTGGGTAAATAGCAGGACAGACCGGGTTCTATAGCCTTGGATGGCAACTGGTCTACCACAGAAAGAAATAGCAACCTACGGGCAAAAATCCTCCTTCTTAGTCATGTATCGAAAGATACATGATCGTCTAAGCGTGTATCACACATGGTACATAACTGACTAACTGAAGATGAGCGGAAATATACATCTTTCTAAGATATTATTAGACTAATACATGGGTGATGTGCGCAGAAAATTGTGTGAAAAAGCCAGCGTGATGCAAACAAAGTAAAATAAATTCCTAAAAAATACTATACTCTCCGTGTTCTTCTAACATGTCTGTAAACGAATAGACATTTTTTAATCAGGTAAAATAATCTTGAAAGAAGGTAGTAATTAATTACACATCTTATATATAAAATACAGTGAATATGTGTGTGTTTGTGCATGCGCGTTACCAAGCAACTCCTCCGCTCCTACTGATCCGATTTTAATACTTCGTAGCTAATTCAAATACCCAGAAAAGTTAGGTGCAGGGAACGATTTTCCTTGACCTCACATTCAGGTTTGCCAGATTATCCGGGGTTAAAAATATGTATTAATATATTATACTAGCCATTATTGGTGCTTTCATAATTCAAGGGGAGTAACTCATATTTTCCTTTTCAAAAAGAAAAAAATTGCACTGAACGTTTTATTATCAACTAGATTAAAATCGACCCTATCGGCCGGCATTTAAGCTAACTCCTGTGGAGGACTTTTGGTTTGACAATCTTCACAATAGCGAGGAAGGAACAGATGCGATAGGCATCAATAATCTGCAGAAGAACTCAGAATTGATCGCTGCATTTAAGTACTGAATTAGTGTTAAAGTTGACCTTTTAAAAGTTCAACTATAATTCCTCTGCTACCACTTAATTTAAAGACGATTTGATATACGTAGACCCTTATTTTCCGTACAAACAATTATTTATATTTCATGGGTTACAGAACAGGGTAAAATTTATAAGATAAAATTAATAGAGTGCAAAGATGGAAAAACAGAAATTAGAATTAGTTATACATTCGACATTTGAAGAGTTAGTAAAACCGATATTATGGAATCAATATGAATAAATGCGAAATTGAAGCACAATTATCCAGTGAATTCCAGCGTTAAAATATCTCATATCTGCTTTATATAAATGTCTCAATATTTGTATTATAGATTACTTTTAGATTATATCAATCATCAGGTTTAAAAATAATTTGTTTATTGATTTTAAAAGGTATATTTCATTTATTAACTGTCCTTCATTAGTGTTCTTTTATTCAAGGATTATTTTGATTTTCATATTAAAAATAGTTCTGTTTAGGAATATTGTCATATACACTGCACAAAGTCTTTTGAA
Source organism: Acanthosepion lycidas (assembly GCA_963932145.1). Classification (NCBI taxonomy): domain Eukaryota; kingdom Metazoa; phylum Mollusca; class Cephalopoda; order Sepiida; family Sepiidae; genus Acanthosepion; species Acanthosepion lycidas. The sequence continues at coordinate 29,253,513 of OZ010579.1, forward strand.
AATTGCATTTTACTTGGACTTCAACAAGTTGGCATCTATTTGTAAAACTTTCCTTAACTATAATATTCCAATTTAGGAAGGAAATATTCATTTAAAATTTTTGTTTCAAATATTTCAAGTAGTGAATATACCTTATTTTGCGAAACAATAGCGAACGGGTGGAGACTCAACTAAATAAATAGATAGCGGAAAACGTTAATCTGGAATCAATAAGAGGTCCCTCATGTTTTGCTATGCGTCTCCTTATCTTTGATTATGTGTATCTTTACGTTTGATGATATGTCTCCTTATGTTTGATTATATATCTTTTTATGTTTGACTATTTGTCTTATAAGTAATTAATGTCTCCTTATATTTGATTATCAGTCTCCTTACATTTGATTACGCGTATTCTAAAATTTAATTATCTGTCTCCTTATGCATGATTATCTGTCTCCTTATGCATGATTATCTGTCTCCTTATGCATCATTATCTTCCTCCTTATGTTTGATCAGTGCCTCATTGTGTTTCGTTATGCGTTTTCTTATGTTTTAATACGTGTCTCCTTATGCTTGATAATTATTCTGCTTATATTTAATATATCTATATATGTTTGATCATGTATCTCCTTGAGTTTAATTATGAGTCGACTTTCAGATGATAAGAATTTCCCTGACTTTTCAGATGAGAACTTATAAAGTTGTCATTGCTGGCTTTGTATTTACTGAAGTGATTTATAATTTTATTAAGTTTTAATCTTTTCAGATTTTTGCTGATACATATATTCCCGACAGTTTTCAGACAAAATCTTTATTCACAGTATTTCATGGAATATAGTAAAGTTATCATTGTACAGAAATGATACTAAACATTATTGTAGTATTATTGTTGATTCACCTTCGGACTTCCTTCGGACTTCCTCAATTACAGTCGGTGTGGCTTTGTAACAAACGTGGATCCTACATGTTTGTTCCAAGAACGTCAGACATAGGGCCTTGTGTACAGGCCAAGATCGACATGTATCAAGCTATAAGAAATCCTGCTGAAAGTATCACAAGGAATACAAATCAAACTCTGATTCTTTTGCATTCAAGTCCCCAAGCCACATCGGTAGACAAAAGTCGAGGGAATGATGATGGTTATGATTATGATTATGATGATGATGAAATATATAGATTTATTATTTAAATCGATTTTAACCGAAGCAAAACAGTAAAGCCACTGAGGGAAAATGGCTTACTGGGTGTGGAAGAATTAAAAACAGAAATATCGATAATGATCCGCAATAAAAAAATGAGGAATCAGGAGGACAGTATATAGCGATTGACGTTTCATTTAAATCTTTGATGTGTAAGGTTGGCTGGAAAACATGGAGCAGGAAGTGACTTGCACAAGCAAGAACTGTGTTCTACCAAAATCCATCAAGCATGTTTATAAATCTACCATTTATCCGGGCATTGAATATTGCCACCATATCTGGTCGGGTTATCCTGCTGTGTATCTCGAGATTTTTTAGGATGGCAAACGTCTGGAATATTATCGGTCCAGACTTGGCATCTTGAATTCAGTCCCTTTTCCACCGCCGTGATGTGTTTTCCTTAAGTCTTTTCTGTAAATATTTTCGTAGCAATTGTTGTCATTGCTACCTCGAATTCATGTTTGTAAGCATACTACTAGATTGGCGAGTAGGTATCATCTTATTATTGTTGAAATAGCTAGATGTAATTGTAAGTTCTATTCTAATAGTTTTATTTTACACTTCACGGCAATGGAAATCTCTTTATGTTTTCGGCTTCTCTGCCTCCTATGGTCTTCAAAGATTTAAATACAATATCAATCCAAATCTTCTGACTTCCTTAAATCGTAATCTTTTATTGTCCTTTCTCCTCACTAACGTCTTAGCATTTCTTTTACTTTCTGTAACTTGCGTCTTAGTAGAATTATCGCCTTGTTTGGGATGAACTATTTAAAAAGATCTCTACGTTTTTGACAATGAGTTTATACCAAATCTTATTTAGCTTCCTCAAAGCACTTTTATTGATCTCCACAATTTCGCAATTGATGTTAAAGACCAGGTAAGGAAACAATACGGATTATTAGACTGGCACATTTCAAGAATAGTGAATGCTGAAAAGTAAGAGACATTTTAAAATTGAGCAAGGACAACCATTCTGTCACCTTCTAGAAATACATACTAACGCGTGGCAGATTCAGAGACGCCTGTGATTTGCATACATGGGGGTATGAGAGGAAGATATATAAACACCCATCTGAGAGGAAAGAGAAAAGCGTCACTTAAATCCCGGCAAGATGTAGAATTTACGTTCGGTCAGTGTACCAGGGTCTCAAGCCCACTGTACGACATTCAATACAAATATATTTAGTTGAATGACATGCAATTTTATTTATGTGAGATTATTTCGCGTTTAGTTTGACGTTTCGGTGAAGATTTACACAGCAAACGAGACTTACGGTCACATCACGCTGAAATACTGATTTGCGTGCGATCATCGAAGTTAAGAAACCGTCAGACTTGTCACGAGATGGGTGATGTCCTGTGAATAACAGGTTTTGTAAGTTTGGACGTGCGGGTGGTGTAATGGATATTGGTTTGGAATTGTTAATCGCAGATCCGAGTTCCGTTTCCCGTCCGCTTCGTTGTATTCAATTACTCGCAAATACCATTGGGAAACGTAAGGATCCAACTCTTCTCTCCCCAATTATCGGTTAATTAGTAAGACTTGTATAAAAAAATTCATTATTAACACACAAAAAGATGTTTTTCTATTTTTATTAAGAAAAAAAAAAAAAATATATATATATATATATATATATATATATATATATATATATATATATATATATATATATATATTGATAAGCAGTAGAAACCGAATCAATAAAGAAATCATAGACAATGACTATAGAACGATGTCAATAGTAATGGTCATTTAATGAAGACAATGTTGTTTGCACAGATCCTATATATATATATATATATATATATATATATATATATATATATATATATATATATATATATATTGATGTTTGTACAGATCCTATATATATATATATATATATATATATATATATATATATATATATATGATAAGCTGTAGAAACCGAATCAATAAAGAAATCATAGACAATGACTATCGAACAACATCAATATAAATGGTCATCTTAATGAAGACAATGTTGTTGTACAGATCCTCGACAAGGAAACAGCAAATTACACTGAGAAAGTAAAAGAACCTTTTGGCTAATAAATTTCGAATGTCTATAAGGCCTCAAAACATTTTTATATCGATCATGCACATCAGCCACTTGCCCTACATAGGATTCGTTTGGATCCATTGCCAAGATATTACTGCGTCATTGTCTTTAGGATGATGGATACTAATCTGTAATTTTCGTAAACAGCAGACCTTCACTTCTTTAAATGTCAGCAAAACTCGGTTCAATACTTTTATCGATAAGTGTATCTGCCAAAGCCTTCGTGCCATTTTCTTATTTACTCTTGTTTGACCATTTCAGTTCAGACAATCATCTGAAACTCTGCCGATATGGAAATGCTCTTAGCCTTCTGGTTATATCAATTTTCTTTTGTCACATTCACTCATATAGTTTATTCCCATAGATACAGCATCAAGAAGTACCCGAGACAGGCAGCCATGCTTATATAATACGCACACTGACATGAACATCTAGTATGAAGCAGTAGTTGTCATTCATAAAACATATCACTTGTTATAACGTTATGTCACCTCAGTTTATTTTCCGTGTCTCTGTCTTAGCAGATTAGTCATTTTCGCGCGGCTTCTGAATGTTAGGTGGCGTGTCGAATGAAATCAAAAAGGGAAAATCGTAGTTTACTGTTGAGTCCGATGCACATTTGTTAAAAGTGACACATGTATACTTTACATATGCAATCCTGGCAAATTACAAAACCTCATCTGTTAATGAATCTAGTCATTTCGTGGATAGGATCTATTAACTGAACGCATCGCAGCATTCAATCATGCTTTAACATTGTATTCTTGTAGTATCGTAGAAGGGGACATAATAAATACTGGGCATCGATTGAATACATGTTTGAATATATATATATATATATATTTATATATATATATATATATATATATATATATATATATATATATATATATATAATGCTCAATTGAAATATATTTTCAAGAGCTTAATATATATATATATATATATATATATATATATATATATATATATATATATATACATACATACATATATGTATATTAAGCTCTTGAAAATATATTTCAATTGAGCACTATTGAGAGATATGCTAATTCTATAAATAACAGACATCTGCGCTAATGCAAAGCTCTTCAGTAAAATGAATTTGAGCACTGATTGCCGTTTATTTACATTAGGAAAACATATACGATTTAATTAATTTTTAACTATCTTCCATGAGATGATAGCCTAGTGGTAGAAAATCTGACTGACACCAAATCCGTCGGGTTTCGGTCCTGGTTTGAGGCCTTCAGATGAGGTACTGAGGAGCTATAATACAGTGAATCTGTACTGTCTGCGAATTATATATATATATATATATATATATATATATATATATATATATATATAGAGAGAGAGAGAGAGAGAGAGAGAGACATGTAAAAGAACGGGTAGAAACAGATAGAAGATGAAATATGTCAAGTGAATAAGTTAAGCCTAATTATTATTGCTGTAATATATATATACACCTATAAATGTTTTCTGTTCCAATGGTTATCGAATAGATCGATAGATAGATAGATCGTAATAGAACTTTCCTATTCATACCAGCATATCTAATTAAACTATAATTGAAAATCAGAATCCTGAATTATCTGATTTACATAAAACGCACACACACACACACACACACACACACACATATATATATATATATATATATATATATATATATATGTGAGAAATTACAGTTGTGTCCCACCTAGTTACGATGTAAGACGAGACAGTTAGAATATCTGTCTAAACGCAAGTCTCTCTTGTGTTTATAAATTCGATTTTTAGATGATGTCTCTGCCACGTAAACCTGTTTACACAGTAGACATTTATTTGATAAATTCCGGCATTTGAGATGGTGTCTTATTTTTATTCCTGATTATATACTCGATTGTCTTGGAGTTGGTGGTAACGATTCTTTTGTTAGGGAGGAATAATTTGTCAGGCTGTTTAGTCGAAAGAGTGTTGTAGAGCAAGATTTTGAATTTTGTGTAATGTTTGAGAGTATCCTTTTTGCATAGATTTTGTGAGCGCGTTTTTGAGAGTTGAGGATGAGAAGATGTGGCATGTTTGAATGTTTCCCAATATATTCCTATTTTTCATTTAGGCATACAGGGCTACATATTTTAAGGGTCTGTGAAAAATCCAATGATTTGTCCAGATTTTATTCTCTGGTTAGCGTGGGAATAGAAATTGTTTAGGATGTTTTAGTTTAGGAATTATCAATAGACGTTAAAATCAAATCTATCATTGTGGCGTATTAATAAGATGTCGAAGAAAGGTAGAGAGTTGTTTGTTTCAAGTTCTTATGTGAATTCGATGGTGGATTCAATCTTAGTAAGTTTTGATCCTAAGAGATGCTATTACTCCAGCTCAGGGTGGACCTGAGAACAACAGCAATTCAAATGTGCCCACTTATCTCAAAAGCTCTCGATCATTAGCCTTGCTGCGGTATGAAGTTGATCTTAGCCATGACGCTCGATCTGACGGGGTTACTTAACATGCGATTCTAAAAAAAATGACCTTTTAGATTAATGTTTTGTTTTTGTAGAAAATTGCAGTGTTGGGCAAAGCTGTTAACATCATAATCTAAAATGATAGGAAGAAATAAAATGATAGAAAGAAATATAAAAATAAACTCTCTTTAAACTCGACCATGTCTCTCACACCACTTTTCGCTGTATTCTTTGTTAAATTACATAAACTTAATGCTACCCATCAAAAATGTGAATTTTCATTTCATTTTTCGTTTCACCGTTTGAAAGTGAAGTCTGAAGATCCAGAGTACTTTAAAAGGTCACTGGTGAAATAAACTATTACAATGGAGCTTTAAAGGGGTCTGTTTTTCTTTTATATATATATATATATATATATATATATATATATATATATATATATATATATATATATATATATGAATAGAGAGGAAATGTAAACATATATTAGACAATATCCTTCGTTCTCTGATGGATCTTATCATGTAAATGTAAGAATGTATATCTATCGTTAGTTATTCAGAATTATTAAATTTAAGCAATTCCTTCATAGATTCACATCAGTCAAATTGTTTAATACAACTCAAATTATGTCACTTAACATTTTTCATAATTTAAAGAGACAATCCTGTTTGCGTTCATAAATTTTAAAGATTTGAAAAACTAGCCATATTTTTCCATTCGTTTATAAAAAATTGTTTCAAAATAAATTCATTACCTTTTTCTTCCATCGAGTTCATCCGAGAACAAAACACGTGGGTGAAGATAAGTATTACTTTTATCTTTATTCATATTGTTATTTTTTATATATATTTTTAGTCCTATCTGAAATGTTACACCCCCCACAATATATATATATATATATATATATATATATATATATATATATATATATATATATATATATATATATGAGTGTGTGTGTGTGTGTGTCTGTGTGCGTCTGCCTGTGCCTATGGGACATTTTCGTGCTTATTCAGTGTGAATTTATAGACTATTCCTGTTAAGTATTGAAGATATTCGTTCTTTTTTGTACTGTACTTTTTATAATGCCTTTTGCAGGATTTTTCTTACAGACAACTGCTTAACGTGTGAAAATCACAATACAACAGATTTACGCCGTTACTTATAAAAAAAAAAAAGAAAAAAAAAACTTGATCGTCCATTCTGAAAATTATTACACAAAAGTCCTTTTGGAAAGAAAAGAAAGCTGCCGATTACAACTGTTCATTATATCCAATAATGCTCTCCTCATCAATGTATTTATTGTCACGTACACCGACGGATGAAAAACATGTTCTCAAATTTGTTTCTGTATCATAAAAATAATAACAATAATAAATTGCAATCTCCCAGACTTTGTGAAACAACATTAATGCATGACGAAACACGTGATACTATATATGTAGATTGTCCCTAAATTTAATGTGTAGGTATATTATTTTGGTTGATGAGCACACACATGAACCAATATATCTATACATGCATATATATTCTTAACTGGAGAACTTCTCTTAATTGTTGAGTTTGAGTTTCATCATTAAAGGCATTCGGTAAAGAATACGGGGTGTCACTTATTTGAACTTTCCAGAACCTGGTCATTACCTAAATATATGACATTTTGGCGTGTCAGCTGCTGGAAGCTTAAATTCGCTAATACAACTGGAGAATCATTAATTGAAAAGAGTCATGTTCACCCAGGGTTTGGGTTATAGTCCGGTATCTTAAAATTCCGAATGTCGAAATCCTGAAATGCAAAATCCCGAAATTTGAAATCTGAATATATCAAAATTCCAGAAGATCAAAATTCCGGAATTTTAAATCCGGAACAATTGTATTTGGGAGAGACTGATAAAAAAAAGAAGGAAATTATCTTTATTTCTGAATTTTTACAAAAATATACCGTTTAAATATGTTTTATACATTTGGATGACTCAAAATTCATTAAAAATATAGAACCATAATATATGAATAGTTTATAATGAAAGATTATGAGCAAAATCCTTGAGATTGTCCAGACGATCCGGTCGGTTTTCACGGTCGTTAACTATATTTTTAAGACTTTCATCACGATAAATTGCCATGATTTTTTTTTTACCTTTCTGGACAAGACACTCCTCCAAGAATGCGTTCATATTCCTTTTCTACTTGCTCTAAGAACGAAGCTCTTTTCGAAACTCTTCAATAATGCGATAAACACCGACATGACCATTGCCTACTAAATTTTCCCATCGCCTACTCGCCATATTCTGGTTTTATATTTTTAATGAATGCTGAATGTTTCAAATGTATAAACACTATTTAAACGCTGTTTTGTAAATGTTTATAAATAATGTATATCATTTTTTTTTTCTATTTCACCCAAAGTCTAGTTTTCGGGATTCTGATCTTTCAGAATTTTAAATATCAGGATTATGATCTTTCGTCAGTTTTGTACATTCGGGATTTCAAATTTTAAGATTTTAAATTTCAGGATTTCGACATTCGGGATTTTAAAATTCTGGATTATCATCGGCACCCGTTCGCCCATGTCTGTCACATCATCTACCCTTACCAACACGCAATAGGCTTGCCTTATTCCGGTCTACCATTGAATCTGAGGAAGGCCTACAAATCTACCTATCTGCCTACCTATCCATTAAAATACTTTCACATGCCGAGATGAAGAATTTCGAAATTCATGGATAGAAATAGAAGAAACCCCAATTTGATGCTCTAACCGAAATTACTTTTAATTCATATTACATTCTCTTGTATAGTCAAAACTTAGACATTTCCAAAATTATCTGCATAATCCCATTCCCGCACATCCATGGAAATATATATATATTTTTTTTTAAATAGGAATATTATTATTAGGTTGGTGCAAAAATAATGACGTAATAATGTCGTTTTTTTATGTAATTTTAACGTCAAAAAACGACATTATTACGTCATTATTTTTGCACCAACCTAATATATTAATGTTTGTTTCATTCCTCGAGTACTATTTTTAACTTTGTTAGCTATATTTAATATATGTAATGCTTATAGAATTTTAGGCTGCAATAATACAGATTTCTTCTTACTTTTCAAATGTTATATGCGTAACCATGCCTACGTCGTGTCGTCTGTATCTGTCTTGTTTTTGTCTCTTAACATCTCTATAGAGTCTTATTACTTCCCCTTTTCGGCGTCCGCCTCGTTTTCACTTTTTCTGCTACACACGTTTCCATCTTGCTAATTCTACTGCTTTTCTAGCTGTCATAATCAGACTCTCATTACTTTATCTACACCTCGGGTCCTTTTGATATACGCACCGTCACAATTGTTAGTGTTGTCTAGTTCGCTTTTTGTTTCTCTCTACTCTTTTCATATTAGAATCATTCCTAGGGCGAAAGACATTATGCATAGTCATCGCTTTCTATTTCCTTTTTTTTCAGACTTCTCAGTTCTTCACTTTGAAATCTGAGCCGAATTTATTGACGGTTCAATGAAGTCGGAAGTGGCGGCTTACAAGGAATACTAAGTGAGAACACCTCATAAGAACCGTACTTGCTATTCGAACATTTTTTCAGTAATGCGGATTCTGAATTATTTTCTACTCTTTTATTGGTGTCGAATTCCTTTTATAGAGACAGTCAAAACTGTCGTTTTATATTGCCCGCGTTTCACAGGTACTGATAAGTGTCTACAAGTATCATAGTTAAATCTTCGCGATTTGTATCCAAATGTTCGTAAAAACATGTGCCCATTTACGAATACATTTAATTTCGGTTAACCCATTAAACTTATAAAATAAAGCGGGTAAAAAAAAAATATCCGTCGTTGATGGCTTGAAGTTGGGGTTTCAAAAATTGAACCAAGAACTGAAACGAAACGCCACAAAACGACACCACTATGTTTCCGGAGATGTCACTGGCACATAAAAAAATAGAATATGTTGCTTTTTTAATATATTTAAAATCCTCAACATTTTTTTCCGTAATCAAGATGTTTTTTTTGTGGATAGTCTTAATTTGCCTGGGAGTTTCCGTCCAATTCCCAATGATTTTCATTCCCTTATTATAATGCCATCTACACCTTTATATGTAGCAGCTCATCAGCAGTAAGGTGTACGGTCTATACTATTTTCCTGGTATATATTTCCTTATTCTTGACCTTTCCCAGCTATTAGAATGGATGATATTTTATATCCTAATAATACACACACACAAACACGTGTGTGTGTGTGTGTTCAAAAGATTGAAACGCTTAATAGAACATTACCACGGTTTCGACCATGAATATCTCATCAGTTAGTTAAGTGAGTCGAAACCGCGGTAGTGTTCGAGTCAGAGTTTTATTTTTTTAAAGATATTAAACCGTTGTAGACGTTGGATTTTCTTACTTGAAATTAAGCTCTTTTTGAAGCATACGGTTTTAAAGCCACTGGTTTGCTTTTTGTTTACTTTGGTATATATATATATATATATATATATATATATATATATATATATATATATATATAAGGTTTCAGCCGCTGTATGTCTGTCTATTTGTTATCGGACCTCTCCTATGGGTTTGGAGATAGACTCCCATAACACAATATATTCTAAAACTACATCAAGCAGGTTACCTGGATAAGAATATGTCATGTTGATCAAAGAATGACACCGGGGTGGGGGACAAACCCACCACTGAATTTTTGTTCCCCTTTGATATAAATTAAATTTGAACAAGGGAATGACTTCTAAGGCACTTGCATAAGTATATTTCCTTTTGATTAATTGAGCTCATTGTGGGTTGTTAACGAACCCCCACTTTTTCCCTTTTTTAATATTTAAAATTCAAGAAAAGAATGATTCTTTTTCAAAATATAGCAGGAGAAAGCCAGTAGATTGAGGTCCCATCCGCAAGATTACTCTGATCAAAGAGGCGGGCAAAAACACCTGATTTTTCCCTTTTGTTTTAAGTATAATAATGACTTAAACAAATGAATATCTTCTATAGGGATTGGATAAGTATATATTATTTTGAACAAATAAGGTCAGAGAGTGCAAGGGGATGTCCCATACACCCCCACTATTTTTCCCTTTCATTTACTTTAAATATGACGAATATAATGACTTCTATCCAAAATATAGTAGGGGAAAGCCAAATGATTGGTGTCACATCGGTAAGATCAAAATTAGACAATATGGACGTCAAGTTGAGTAAGAAATCTCTAATCAGTGGGTAGCGTTTTACAATACATATTGTTACAAAAATTAAACTGTCATATCAATTTTGAAATCTGCTCATTAATTCATTCAATCAAGTATTGCATTTAATACATATTAAAGGGCCAGATCAAGCTATACTTGGATGGACCACCCTGATTTTCACTGTTGATTTGAATTAAACTTAAATTTGAAGAAGGGAATGACTCAATGTCGCAAATATAGAAGGAGAAAGCCAGAAGATGCAGTTCACATGAGCAAGATCATGGGTAATGTTGAAATGCTTTCTATTTCTCCCCAAACTATGACAAAAAATAGGTGACAAGTAGCAAGGCGCGGATAATTCGGCTAGTATATATATATATATATATATATATATATATATATATATATATATATATATATATTTGTGTGTGTGTGTGTGTGTGCGATTGTTTTTGCATCCATGTAACAGGTAGCTTAAATCTCAATTTTGGTAATTGGAAATGTTTCTGTAAGGTAACACATGATGACGACATTTTTTCCAGTTTTTCCATCGAGAATATTTGTCGGACAATGATACCAAAGCGAGGCATACGTGCAAGTTTTTTGGCAAACTCTCGCCAAATGACCATATTCTTCAATTCTTCAATGTTTCATAATTTATCCTTATACAGAAAGAAAGAAAACAATAACATTTCTCTTTATTAATCTTAAAATAAGGCCTGTTAATTTGCGTATTATTTTTGCATCGAAACTTTCCCTTTATTTCTTCTATATATATTATATATTAAAACAATATAAAATAATTATTCGTGCGTGATCGATTAACAGGTATATCTATTGTGGTCACATGTATTATCATCCGATTAAAAATTGACTATTCTTAAAAATTCTTGTTATTCTCATTCATGTCTTGTAAGCAAATGTATAATTTTGACCGTTTCATTTTGTAGTGAGATATTCGTAAAATTTGGTTGTTCCTAATTTTTTTATATAAATAAAATATGTAACAAAAATCAGATAACCGAGTTTCATACGAGCGGTTTCTGGTTTCTTAAAATGTTATATGTATTTTTGAGTAACTTTTTTTTAATGAAATCAATTATTTTCTACAAATGACACTTTTTGTATCTTTACTGTAAATCTTTAATGAATTTTTCTTTCTTTTTTTTTTCAATGTTTTTTTTTAAGAGACATTTTAAAAATAAAATATATTGCGTGACCAAATTTGAGAAAAAATGTGATCTTTCGTCGTCTACTTTTTTTTTATTTTGAAATTTAATTGATTTCTGGCTATTTACTCAGACATGAATTTCTAACAATAATAATGAAAATATAAGAAAGTGGCGAAACGAAATCAATGTACAATTTGGTCATGACAAATTAATTCTTTCTAAGCAAGAATATGAAGAAGCAGATAATTTTTTTTTAATTCAAGAATTGTTCGAAACAACAATACTTTGAAAAAATATTAATAACATTATTAGCAACTATATACACACGTCTAATGCATTATATTACATCGGCATCTTTCTTTCAAGCGAATCTTATAGAATCTATATATATTTAATACAAATAATACATTCTTTAAAAAAAAACAACTTAGTACTCAGGATCGCAATATAATAATAGGTTCAGACTTATGTCTTATGTATATTTAACCTAGCATTATACTCACAAATGAAGAAATCATATGCAAAAGTTATAAATTAGTGGTGTACAGTAATATAGGATTATATATGCGTATAAATATATAAAAAAAGTATTAATGATGAGTTCTATGGATATTAATGTTACATATTATATTAATATTCGTAATATCATACGCACACATATGTACACACACACATATATATATATATATGTGTGTGTGTGTGTGTATATATATATATATATGCATATATATATATATATATATATATATATATATATATATATATATATATATGTATGTATATATATATATATATATATATATATATTACAAAAGATAAAAACACTGACGGGGACACAACTACGGTTTCGAACGTCAGTGTCTCGTCAGGTGGTTTGTTCAGGGAATAAATATGAGACAACGCAAGAATTGAAATGCGTTCATTTGACACCGGAAGTAACGAGGAGGAGTTGTACTGGAATAAATCTAGGAGAGGAAAAAATAAACAATATAAAATGAAATGGAGGGGTAAAATAAAATAAAGAATAAAAACAAATTTTCAACTTTATCTAGGTTCCTATAGCCCTAATGTTAACTTTCTGACATATGTAGATTTGGACATGATCTCAGCCCTTTCATTCGAAAACTCTGTGCCAGAATTGTAAGTTGCAATAGCTAGTTTCTCCGCCTGACAAACCCTACACGAGTTGTCATTCACTTTGCTAACATTTACATTTAATGGCCGAGCTTCTTTTATTTCCCCCTAATACACAAATAGTGGTTTACCAGCTTCGTATTGAACTTGAGTTCTGGTATTCTAAATGATGATTTATGAACCATAAATCATCATATAACCTCTTTTTCAATTGGGCCTCAGTGCAACCAATGTATTTATTTGCACTTCCGTTATCACCTATTACCTCGGCAAAATACACGACCCGTTGTGTGCAATATACTTCAGTTATTGGACAATTATTTTTATCCTACAATTACAATCAAACTTATATTCACCTCTGACGTGCTCTTTAAGATTTGAATTTTTTGTTCAATCCTTAGATAATATTGTCTATGTTCCTCTTGCAACACTAGCTCAATTTGAATGTATTGAAGTTCAATAACTTGTGTAGCCTGGACATTTTTAGGACGTATTTCTAAAATTATTTTCTCTATATTTGTTTTTAATTTCCTGTTAAAGGGTGGGTTGAACCAGATAACGTTTCTTTTTCTTTTTCTGTTGTCATCTGTCTTTTGTGCTTGATTGGTCCTTGAAACACAGACTGGCGTTATGCCCCTCCTTCCTTGAGGCAGACACGTATATTTTCTTTTTCGTTGAAGATTTCTTCATTTCAAAAATCTTTTTACGGTCTGCATTGTACACCTAACGGAATATGTCTAATGACATTTGATGGGCTATTGGATGCCTTATTAACATATCTCAAAGTCGTATTAGGTTTTATCAAAGGTGAGATGTTTTTAGTCAACAGGTTTAGTTCAATGACCAAAAACTGGATTACCTTCCTGTTGATCTGCGCATTGATGTTGTAAATCAGATCTTTAAATATCCTGTGCATTATAGGGAGGTAAATATTTACTTCAAAACCATGTATACTAAATTCGTTTTTGAAATAAGAACATATCAATATTACAATTAGTTTAAATCTAGCTGCTAAAATCCTAAAATATCAGTGCGTATTATGCAAAAGATTTTCTTTTCAAAATATTGAAGTTTAAATTTAAGTGCTTGTATTATACATAATTTCGTATTATACACAACTGCGGTAGTATTTACAGTTTTATTGAATAAGAATGAACTGATTTCATAACACACTGCTTCAGTTCTCAAGCATCGTCATGGAATGAATCAGTAACCATTTGAAAGAGGAGTTTTCTATGTTTTGAATTGCTGCCACCGGGGAGTTGCAGTCGAGCCGTATCACCGGCAACTTTTGGTTGTTTGTTTACTCCCGGAATGGGGAGTCCTCAGCAAAAGGCGTTCTGTATTCTCGAGGTCGCGGAAGTAGATACGGTTGTCACAGTGCAGCGTAGTTTTCGAAGGCAATTCGACATTAATCCACCCTCTCATAAAAACAATCGACGGTGGTTTAAGTTTCAAGAGAGTGGGTGCCTGTGTAAAGGAAAAGTGGCAAGAATTTGTACTGCTTTTGAGAGGAAACCACAAATTGAGCAAGCTGTGAGCTTGCGATCTCTCTATCTGGAGGGTGCTAAGAAGACGTCTACATTTGAAACCTCACTGACTACTCCCGTTCAGACACTTACTAAGACCTTGCTCTTTGTGTATGGCCTGCGAGATCCCCAGAACTCGCCATGTGAATTTTTTTTCTTGTGGGTATACCTAAAAGATCGCGTGATAACAGAAGCGATCAACTCAATGGAACGTAATATAATAATTCTCATCTGCGACGAATTCACTAATCGTATTGATGTTGCCCGTGCTGCAGGTGGTGGCCATCTTGAACATTTTTAAGACAGTAAATAAATGTTGATCGTGAGTATAATACTTGTGACTTGGCTGGAGTTTTCTGGTCCTTTTCCTTATTTAAAATATTGCGAAATCATACCATTCATTTTTTAATAAACATGTATATTCATATGAGTTTAGAAACCCATCGTCACTTGGGATCATATAGGTGAAGGTATATTTAAAATTTCCTTGGTAATATTTGAAAGGATTGCTCCGTCCTCAAATTAAGATTTTTAAGATTTTTTTCATCGATTTTCACTTTTTGATATTTCTAAATGAATGGCATTTTCTAAAATCGATTTTTAAAAATATTTTTAAACATTTTAGAAGTGGTTCCTGTTAATAATATAAACAGGATATTAAGTCAGTCCCTGACTGAAAAAAAATGCATTTCGTTTTTATTTACGAATGACAATATTAATACTGTGTTTATAACTT
The DNA here is from genome assembly GCA_963932145.1 of Acanthosepion lycidas. Lineage (NCBI taxonomy): Eukaryota > Metazoa > Mollusca > Cephalopoda > Sepiida > Sepiidae > Acanthosepion > Acanthosepion lycidas. Next base: position 29,268,997 of record OZ010579.1, read on the forward strand.
TGATAAATTCTTAGTATTTTGAAATAGCGAAAACAGTATCAATTCGTTTTAACATCTTCTTTTTAAGGAAAATAGGCTTCACACGTACAATAAGTGTTATCGCTCTTTTTAGATTTGATAGGGGCATCATTCATAAGCTTCTATTTATGGTAATGTGGAAAGTCTACATTTTTATATCGTTATTTTCATTATAGTTATATGTGCCATTATTAGTTATTGCTACTGTTGGAAGTCATCATGTAGTGTATTTTTTTCTATTTTCCATTTGGTAATGTTATTTGTTTGTGATCCTGTGGCGGCACGCTATAACATCTGATTAAGGATCGTTCTCTTTATGACCGTGAATGTTAACTGCGTGAAGCAATTTTTGTTGATGGCTCTGAAAAAGCGGTTTTATATAGCTGATAGGTTAGACATTTCTGAAAGTATTCTACGCCATTCATGACATTCATATAAGTCTAGATCTGACGAGCCTATTGAAGAATATGACCCGTGTTAATATATTCATAGACTATCAAGATTTGCTTCATTTTGGGGGTGCGTGCGTATGCTTTTATGTGTGTTTCTTTTTTTGTGTGTGTTCCTGTGTATCGCAACTCAGAAGCTTAAGTGTTTTTAGATTATTAAAACACTTTATTATACGAGTAAAAAAACTAAAATAGATACTGGGTAGTGTCCAAGTTTTGATGCTTGGAAAGTGTGGTAAATGTAGTCTAAAAGCTTTTTCGACTAATTCATTCAAAATACGATAAGAAGGGATTTTGATCGTCAGCGATTTGGCAGATTGGTCTAAATTAAATAGCTGAGTCGATGACGCAGAACATATATACGAGTTTTGACAATTTGATTACCGGAATAAAAAATAAAATCAACTTTTCTTCCGTGGTCTCAATTAGTTGCATTCTCCTTAAAATATTGGAATCTGCTTCATATAGTCCATAAATTACGCACTGACACATTTGTTAAAAATTTATTTCTCAAATGTTATACAATAGGCAATATTTTATTGAAATTCTATTGATATAATTATAACTTTGGGAAATTTTTTTATTTAATGCTTTTATCTAAACCTTATAAATATTTTAAAATCTGCATGAAAGGCTTTGCACTATGCAGTTATAAATATATTTAAATCCCCGGATGTATCTTATTTCTATCTTTCCCTGACATTTCAAAAGTGTTTGGGTTCATGACATCTGTTTCGCCATACAATAGCCGTGTATTTGGATGTTTGTGGAACTTTCAAACGTTACAAGGCTAAACTGAGCAAGAATATTGCTTTTTGTACCATACTACAAAAGCCCAGCAGTTGTGTAAGGAATAAGAAGCCAGAGACACGAGTTAGAATTACATTTTTGTTCTTTACTTTTACTTATGCGCAAAAACCCTTGCAAATCTTTGACTATATCTCCCCCAGCTATAGATTAAATAATAAATCACTGTAAGCTAAAAAAAGAAAACTAAAAAAAGAAACAATTTATCTAACCAAGCAAAATATTTTTTGGCTTTAAATATCCCTAAGATTGTGTGTAAGCCGAAAGAATATTCCACTCAATAATCCAAGTGTATATTTGAAATGCTATATTTTAGCTGGGATCGAACACTTACCTCGGATATATTATTTTCACTAGGGATCTCGGTTGAAGATTGATCTGCCTTAGACATTTTCATACATAATGAGTATTTCAATTTCTAGACAACTAATCAATGAAGACATATTGATAAATTAGGGAAATAGATTATTATAGCTATTATATGATTTCGTTAATTTGGTCATTGTTTTTTAATATGACTAATTTGGCCATTACTTTTTAACACGACTCATACATTGACAGCTGGTGATCTGAATAAAAATAATACAAAAGGAAAACAAAAAAAAAAGAAACCATCTCTTACCATTTCGTATTAAAAAATAATACACCTTAAGTAGATATTTCTAAGAAGGGGATAGCATTAGCGAAGCTCAATTGGAGTATTTCATTTGAATATTAATTCATCAAGTCTACTGAATACTTTCAAACATTTATGGTATATAATCCTTCGATAATCTCAATGATAGTCATAATAAGAAGTAGCGTTATGGATTATATATGCTTACAAATACTAGAGTAATCTGACATAAATCTGTTATATGAGCTACTGGGATAGGAAGTAACTGTCTACTGAATACAATTCTAATAGTCTAGCATTTCGTGTAATTATCCACAAAATGACTCTTGAAAAATGTCACTTATATAAGTCTAGTCTGGTGCAAAATCACAATAACAATATATCCAAGAGGATTGAAAACGCTACAATAAACAAAACATCTACGAAACGAGCTTCAGTATTAAAGGTTTATAGACCAGACTCATGTCCAGTAAAAGACAAGCCTGTGTGGATGACTTTTGTTTACAAGGAACATACCTTTGAATTTGGAAATCGCCATTTGTTTTTGGGACAGTTAATGAAGGTGCTGAAATACTTACTGTCGCAGATAACGGAATCTGCATGTCTAATTCAAATTCCGAACGAGTTAGTTTGTGTTGCCTTAAAAGTACGGGAAATATTAATGTTAAGAATAACCGTTTCCACAGAGCGAAAATTCGGAATTCATTGACATAATTGTTAGCCATTTGTCGGTCTTAATTACCGTAACCCCCCATGTATAATACGCATTTTTTTCTAAAAAATAATAAGCAAAATCAGTGATGTGTAGTATACGCATATAAAAAAAAAATCTTTAAAAATTGCCACAAAATAAAATAAGAATTAACATAATGCTAGATTAGAACACTATTATTCTAAGTTTAAAACCATTTTTTTTTTTTAATAAGAGTAGGACAAGCTGGCCATAATGTAATTGGAAAGGTACAATTTATAGGGTTTCATTACGAAACAAGGGGTGCGTATTATGCGTGTGTAGAAACATTTTCCCACCATTCCAGTACAATTTTATGTGTGCGTATTATGGGTAAGGGGTATTAGATATGGGAAATTACGGCATTTATTTTTTTCGAATTAAACAGTTCTTCAGGTAAATAGGCTTCTTAATTCACCTAACTGTTATCCCTCTTTAAAATATTGACAGGTTTTTCCTTCCAAAAGTGTTGTTAAATATAGGTTGGAATTTTAACAAAGTCTCGATCTAACGAGGCTTGCATTTGGCAAATTCATGAAACAGTTTCTCTGCGAGCAATAAATGAAATAAGGTAAGTACTCGTGTATGAGATGACTCTACAGATATTGCGAACCCTTAATTTTTTTACATGAATATGAATACTTCCTGAAAAAAAGAAATTACGTATGGATTCTGCTATAGTTAAATTGTCGCCATTTTATATTTTCACTTTCGCAAATTTGCTTTGTTTGTTTATTTATTTATTTTGTCGAAAATACAGTATAGTAGGGATTAGTTGGGAACCGTCTGTGAGAAAAAAAGAGCACCATGACACAATTCACTCCGCGAGAAATTTGGACACGTCTTGCTGTTCTGCTTGGAATTCTCGTCGGAATTTCCATTACGAAGACTACAGAGTGTTTGGGTGTTCATCTGAGGAGAGTGTAGAGAATTTGGAAGAATTTGGATATATATGATTACGAAGGTACAGCAACTCGAAAACGCACTCTGATCGTTCTGGTAAGAAAATAACTTCCGAATTTGTTGATAAGTGTTTCAAACTCAACACGGAGTCCAGATTTCACAATACTGATCTGTTAGAGCTGGGTCCGAGGTGAAATCAGCTGCCAGGAGGTACTCATCTAGAGTTTTAGACGGACACCCATATACCGTTGTAACATTAGCATAGATGTCAACCAAATATTGGACTATAATTTTAGGAAGATCATTAATGTAAAGTCGAAAAAAGTATTAAAATCTTGAATCGAGCCTTGGTGGGGGCCTGCGTTGAACGCTTGATCTTTGGAAGACTCCCCCTTAACAACTACCACTAGGGACATGCCATTTAGGAAGAACTCATTGTTAGTCTATAACTGGAGTACTTATGCAACAACCTTCAATATAACACATTTTTAAAAGCCTTCTACCTCTGACTAACGGCTGAATTGCCTTAAGAATTTAGTGCTCCCCTGGGTCAAAAGGGTGGCTGATGAAAATATTATGTATGGCAACAGGATTCTACACCATGCCAAACAAGCAAGAGAAACCAATCATGGCTGTCAGACAATTTCTGGAACTACATCACACCTTACATCTAGCAATCTGTCTTACCACGCAGTTAAGCAAGGGACAAAAATAATCCTTGTAATATCAAAGATGAACTCATGTCAAGTATTATGGCAGCATTGAACAACTTAAACAAGGAGGCCGTCCAGAAGGAATGTAAGAGTTTCTGAAGTCGTCTAGACGTTGGACCTTATGTCGATTTTATTGAACCAATTTACTCTTTAGTATTTTAAGATACTATTCTGTAATTTTGGTAATTATATCTGTTAAAATGAAATGTCAGTGTCATTTTCATTTTTGCTTCATTCGGACGACAATTTATACATCGCATCTGTATATGTGTGTGTGTGTATGCGCGTTTGTGTAAACGCATTCTAGGGCATTAAATTATAACAATCACTTTAAATATTTTGTAGGCTTACAGACAAATCACTTTGAAACATCCGTTCTCGTACGATCAGCGCAGTCAAGTAACGTAGAGCGAGGTCAGTACGTAGATTGGTGACAACTTGTTACCACCAGGTACTGTAAACTTGAGACCGCATCTCCCTTTGCTTCTGGCCCGCTAACTCAACAAATTTTGACTCACCTGATTATTATGTGTGGGGTACATTTGAGCGAGAGAACAATAACACTCCTTGAAACACCAAAGATGACCTGAAGGCAAGGATTATGACAGCATAAAGCAACTTAAACATGGAGACAGTCCAGAAGAGTTACAAGAGCTTTCGAAGTCGTATAGAGGCCGTGGTTGAAGCCAATGTCTATTTTATTGAATAAATTTAATCTTTAGTATTTTAAGATACTTTTGTGTAATTTTGGTACATATAACTGTTAAAATGAGGTGTCAGTTTTATTTTTATTTTTGCGTAAATTAGTCGATTTAATCTGCAGCCGGTCGCCGAAAATGCATTATTTTTAGCTTCTTCAAGTAATATTTTTTCTGTGTATAGTGAGACCTCAATTTTTGGGTAAAAAAAACTTACAAAAAATACTCGCACTATAATAGAATATACACGGTAGATGGTCTGATAATGATTTTTAGTTTTCATAGGGCAACCTACGAAAAGAAAAATTAGTTACACTACATATGATATCCCAAAGACGCTCCCGTAGTTTATCCATTTTGTGCAGCTATGAACTTACAGTATAAACTGTCATGAGTTAGTGTTCACTTACAATGAATTTGCCTTGTTAACACATTGACGTTCCAACTTTTCAAACAGTGAAAGGAACAAATTAGATATGTCGAAAGATTTTGAAAATGTGTGATCTAGAGTTTTGTTGCACAGGCTCACCATTTATAGAATAACATTGAGTCCTTCCTAAACGGCATGTCGCTGGGGGTAGTCGTTATAGGGCAGTCTTCCAAGGTTCAAGCGTTCTGCACAGCCGTCCACCAAGGCTCGATTCACGGTTTAACACTCTTTCTACTTTACATTAATAATCTGCCTTAGAATATATTCCGATATTTTCTTGATATCTATGCTAATGATACAACAGTATATATGTGCCCATGTAAAACACTTGATGAGCAGAGCCTGAAAGCTGATTTCTCCTCGAACCAAGCTCCAATGGGCAGAAAACTGACTGATCAAAATCAATGCCTGGTAAACTAAACTAGTGTCATTAAATTCATCAACGAGCGGGACCTAAATTTGAGCCTACCGAGATTAAACAAATTTTCTCTCAGGATCAAAACTTAAGCTCAAGCAAAATCTCAATTGGAACACATATCGATAGATTTATTCACAAAAATGCCTGTCTCCCTGTACCGCTCCAGTAAATACATAGCTTCTGTTATTTTCTACGTTTACAAGACATAGATCAGACTGAAAATGAAGAACGGCTTCCATACATGGGCAGGAGTTGGCAGGTCTTCTAATTCCTGTCTCGATAGGGGCCAGGAGTTAACTGATCTTGTGAGAGATTATTTTCCATCTTACAATCCCATTCTCACAGACGATGCGTTTCAAGTCTCTCGTTAATCTTTAGTTATTTGCATAGAAAGTGTACAAACATACTACAATCCTGAATTTCGCCAGTTCTAATCTTCACATCTAAGAACCGCTAGGACATGCACATTGAACCAAATCACCTTCATTCCCTTCGAATTGCACTAGTGAGATGTAAGTTCAATTCGAGCAGATTCTTCCAAGGATCAGCTTCTTTGTAACCAGATTCTCTAAATGATGTTCTGCTGATCATAAAAATCCTAACCTGTTTACGTACTAGAGTTAGCCGTTGTTTCTCACATATACTCATAAACTTTGTCTCTTACTTCTTTCTCTGTAAAACCCTAGCTCGTGTGATTCTTGATCTTTGTACAGGGTGAATATTATTATCAAGAAATGTGATATTTACAGATATGTGCGTCTGTTCAAATAATTATTGTTGATAACGACTATGTTTCGATATGGACTAAATAATATTACAAACAGCAACATCTTTTAAAATATTCAAGAACGAATCGTCGTTCATGTTTACTGAGCTAGTCGATTTAAAATTTATTAGTAAGTTGTGGATCGGTACACATGTTAGATCATCACATCACGGAAAACTGAAACAAAAACGACAATCATATATATCATCAGAAATAGACGGTTGAGATTTCTAATTCATATAATGAGGAAAGAGGTCTTGGAAATTTTGAAACTCAAAAGTCATGATGGATAGAGGAAGCCAGCACATGACCTACCGAAAGAGCTTCTCTATATATTTTGGGAGAACAAGGATTAGAATATATAGCAAAAAGACAATTTAAGCAAAGCCTACAAATAATTTGTGGAGAGCCATGATCAGTCAAATCCTGAAGTGTCACGCCACATATAAGGAGCAGAATAATAATAATAATAATAATAATAATAATAATAATAATAATAATAATATTATCAATAATAATAATAATAATACCGGTGCTTCTGGCCTTTTCCCAAAAATAAATAAGGTTAGTAAACAGCAAATCACAAGCATCTTATTGGTATGGTTGGTTGACTCGTTCAACGTCTAGAAAAATGATATGACTTAAGCTAGCTTATTACTATGCTTTCTACCCGAAACTAAGCCAGAATGAATTACTGATTCACCAAAAAGAGATAACATTTTAACAAATGTTATAAGCTCCAGAAATTTTTTGAGAATTTTTATTTCAAGACTGACTTTGACGATATTACCTGACACATTAATATTGATTCAGAATCTAATTATGTTGTACTGAAAATTAAAGTAATTTAATTTTCTTGATAAAGAATTCTGTTTTGTTTTAATTCGATATCAGATGAGATAATAAGAATCCCCACCCCGAACCGCTGTTAATTCTGAACCCCATAATGGCATCGAATACTGGACAGTTTCCTCAGATATAAAGAGAAGAATGAAGTCAAAAGAAATTTGGTTCTACAGAAGGATTGTGAGAAAACCATGGACGGAGAGTGTAAGCAAAGGGTAAGTTGTAAGGAAATTGGATATAATAGAGAACGCATATACATAATTAGAAAGAGAGTTTACATTTCTGGGATGCTTAAGAAGAAAGTGTGGTGGTCTTGGAAAATTTGATACCCACATGACAATCCGAAAGCAAAATGAAAATGAATGTGCAGCAGTATACATGCTAATCGAGTTTATGTGAATTGATGAGAGGGCAAGGAATTGGAGAGGTGGTAAAAAGACAAAGATTACCAAGAGTTGCAAGGGATGTGGATAGCTATAATTCACGACCTGAAGGGCCACGGTACTTTGGGTGTACAATATTCAAATCACAAGGTTTATATAAATGCTTTTTTTTTAATTCAAAGTTGTCCTTTATTGGTTGAAACTACTTCTAAAAAGCTCAGTGTGCACTGCTATTTAACCCACAGCTTAGGTTAAAAGATATGGTACTTGTGCAAAAATGAACACGGCTGGAATTAGATATGCCCCTATCCAGCGGTTTTCTCTTTCTGAACTACCCCCATATTCTGGTACTCAGCTAATACTGCTTCACAGAAAAAATATTCCCGATACTAGTGTTCTATGTATATTCACGAACTCTCACGATTTCCGCCGACCGCGGAGAAATGTGAATTAGAATCGAACATCTAATATGTTAGAATCGAAATATGACTGCACAGATGAAAAATTGAATGAGATAAAAACGTCACTTTTATATTTAGTTTAAACTTGGTAATATTTTCAACACTTAGGGCTTTTAATATAGCACTGAATTGAATAGTTATTCAAAACAATGCATAAATAATGAAGGTAAGAAAAACATTGGTAATGCTAACATTAGTTATGAGGAAACATTTCATTATGAGGAAACCTTCGGCATTCATTGACAGAGTAGCCAGAATTACAACGGTTTGAAATTTATAAAAAAATAATTCTCGAAAAACAGTTTTTAAGGAAAATAGTTTTCTGAAATAAAGTATCTTTTATCACTTCGGTACTGGTGGGGTCTTTCATAACCTTCTATAGAAAGTAGTGTGGAATGGCAAAATCGTGTTGTGTCATTATTTTCTCTTGCTAAAAGGGCTGGGGGTTTGTTATCTGGTAAAGTTCCTACATCGTTTTTCTGCAGTGCCAGTCTATACGATTCGAAGAATGATGACAGTCTCTAAGGTCCACATTCATTCGCTCAGAGCCTTTTTAAATCATTGATCATAGAAAGCGGTTCTATATAGTTGATAGTTTAGGTATTTTTAAACGGCTTTTGCGCCTTGTACGACATCCATGTGAAAGTTTCAATCTAATGAGGCTAAGTATATGACTGGAATCTTCAGATTAATGTTTTTTTTTAGCAATTTAAGGTGTTGAGTAAAACTACATCTAGCGCATGGCTGTCAGATAATATTTGATGAGATATTTCACAACGACTACCTCACAGAAAATCATTGCAATAGCAAAAGGTTAATAAAAAGTGTTATCTGGAACTAACCTGTGTAACTGGACTGTTCAATAGAAATACTTGCGCAGATGAGTCCAGGTGTTTCGAAGATTACTTAGTCTGCTAATAGGTTCAGTGCAATTCATTCAAATTCGTGTAATGACTTGCTCGAATAGCACTAACATCTTTAAAATGCAAAAATGATCAGACCACTTTTTACAGGGGTTTTTCTGAAGTACTACATATCTACTTTTGACATACTCGTCACCCTTCGTAAGGGTTGTGGTTAAAAATCTTACGGTCGAACCTAAGTTTTAAAGAAACATACGGGTAGGTTAGAGGTTATCAGCGCGAAAATTTGGTTTTTCATGAGAGTTTCAAATTCCAGTGTTTTCTTATATTTTCTTTCGCACAAATACATTTAGAAAAAGTATGAAACCATTTCTTTACCATCCCTAGCTACCGATTAAATATTAGGGTTGAGTGAACTCTCTAGATTTAATTGACAATTAATCTCGGAATAGGATAAAAATTGAATTCAAAATAATTAGGCTTCGAGCTAGCAACTTCAACAAGTAAGAATAAGAACTTGCTAAAGGGATCACAGCGTAGCCAAGCGTAGTGAATCTGTAGCCTATGTTCTTGAATCAGAGTCACTAGGACTTACATGCATATACGTAAGTGTTTTAAGGCCGGTGGAGTATCGATTCAATGTTAAGAATTTTCTGAGTGTCTCTACCCCAGCAAAATACACTAAGAGATGGAAAATTTTAGTGGATTCAGCAACGAAGAGTGTGCAACAAAATAAGTAAGTAATCCCTTGACTCAAGAAACGTGGTATTTACTGCTATATACGTCTGTTCAAATAATTATCGCTGATAACGACTATCAAAAGATTTCTTTAAATTGCACATTGATTCTTATGAAAATCCGGAGGGCACATCGTTTTGCAACCTTCAAAAAAGGAAAAGAAAAGGAAAAGTAACCACTTTTTTATTTATGTTTTTATTTATGTTTATATTGTTATTTATTTTTTATTTTTCTGAGTGTAGTGAATATTTCAAATGAGATGCTGGCAAATTTTAAACCATGCATTAAATATATTATTTATTGGAATAGAGTGTACTTTTTTTCTGAGGCTTAATAAAGCATAGATAAGACAACAAAATCTTCAATTTCATTGTGTTTTTTCTATTTGAATATCAGATGTAGGGTCTCCTGCTGAAATAGAGCTACTCACGATATAAGACAGAGAGAAAATAGAGTTATAATAGATTTATTCTTAAAGTTTTTTGAAAGTTTTCTAGATGAAATAGAATGCCGTTAATCTACTTTTTTTTATGAACTTCTTGACGGCCAAGTAAACTCTTAAACCAGACGTCAGCACGATTACATGCAAGTTCAAGTGCCACTATAGTCAATAATTGTTTCTATCGATTTTGTCTCTCAGGAGTACAATGTTTGATTTATTTCTAGTTGTTTTATAGGTTAATCGAGAAAAGGTTAATCCAATGTTTCGCACTGCTTTCGTGACCACATATTGTTCAAACTTGTTTTTAGTGTCCAAACAACGAAATGCAATAATAATACGATATCCGCCATAAATTTTCGAGTTACGGTTAGTAGCTAACAAAACAAATCTGGCTTTTCAACAAATATATTTAATATATAACTTCAAGGCAGTTAATTCTAAATTGTAAGGTGTGATGTAATGGATAAAAAATATATATAGTCTCCGAATGTGAAGCAGATGAGTCGAGTTCAAATTCCAGTCATGTTCGTAACATTCACTTTTTGCGCAAATCCTCTGGGGAAAATATATGGGTTCATCTCTTTCCGTCAGCTATGTGTAGAATAGTAATACAAATTATAGCTTTGGTTGCCATCCTTTTTATTACAGGAATAAACTGCAGCCCACTGCGGGAATATCTTCTGCCTAGTCAGTAATGAATCGAAAGAAGCATGAACACGCCATGGTATGGATTCATATCGAAGGCTTAATATTAGGCATGTTTCGCAGTTGTTTTTTTTTTATTCTTTCTTTTTTTTTATTCTTTCTTTTTTTTTTTTTTTTTTGTCGTGTGGGTTTATTTCGACCGGTCAGATGCCGTTCTATGGCTTTGGCATTGGACTCGTCTTCGTCTCCCCTCTCTTTCTCTCACTCTCAATCAATCACTAACTCACTCTCTCTCTATCTACCGCACACTTTTCTCTCTTTCTCTCTCGCGCGCACGCTCGCGGGCTTATATCATTTCACTACATGGGAAAACACGTCTCTCAAAATGTTTTGCTCTTTCTTGTGTACAAGGCCTCGCCCAAATCGTCATGAGGGTTGCAGTATTAAGTTAAAATTAAAAATATTAAAAATAATAATGAAAAAAAAAATTCGAAAGGAAAGAGATTATCATTATTAAACACATTGTTATTCGAACCACCATTTTTATATTGGATGTTATGCTCGTAACTTTTAAGTTGTTGTACTGTCCGAACTTCTTCATGTGTCTGTCGTAACGTACGATGGATCTATTGCAATTTTGAACTGATGTCTTAGTTCAATGAAAGTTAAGTAAATTATTTTCCTTCTTATGTGTAATATGATTGTTTCATTTTTTACATCTTATCAACTTTTTCACGCGATATACAAACAGAAAATAGTTTTATATTTTGGAGATAATAAAAGTTTATTGATACAAATCTTGCTAAGTGACTCATAGCTGAGGTATGAAGAGGCGGATGTATAGCTTTTCCAAGGGTACATAACAATGCAAGTGTATATAACGAATCGAACGGATATTGAACTAGGCTCTCTGAATAACAATTCTGAACGATTATACACCCGAGCACCCGACCTTACAGCAACTGGTATTCCCAAGCGGTCACTCTTCCAGGTACTGACCAGGCTGGACGTTGTATAACTTTGTTCCTCGTACGGGCTCAGGTGTTGTGATTCTTAGAGCATATGTATTATTAGTTACTACTCACGAATTGATTCATTTTTGTGACTGGTTTTCATTTCTTTTACAGAAGCAGTATATGTAAATGTTCAGATCTACAAGATCCACAAATAGAACCGTTCGATGTAAAACAACAGAAAAGGTGTGTGTGTGTGTGTGTGTGTGTGTGTGTAAGAGAGAGAGAGAGAGATAAGCTTTAATGATCTGGCATATAATATTTAAAGCCACATAGTATGGGAAATGCATGAAGCAGCCTATTTACTCAGGACTATGATATGAGTAATGAATACACACACACGTATTGACTGACTGATTCGCTTTCTACGGTTTATCAACCCTTTTCAGATGATTTAAAGATAGATAATATTTTTACAGTGTAATATTTCTTTTACATAATAATTGTTTAGTAATACAACACTTAGTAGTTAACATATAGCTGGGGTGAGAAGAGGTGGATTCATCGTTTCGCAATTTTATTTTCTCCTAAGTGAATATAACGAATCGAATGAAAATTGAAACCGGGCTAACCGCTTAAAAATTCTGAGCCATTATCCACCTGCGCACCGAAGCTTACAGCATCTGGTATTACTAAGCGGTCACTCATCTAAGTACTGACCAGCGTGAACGTTGGTTAACTTCGCTGCCCACACGGGCACCAATGTTTTAATTCTTAGGTGATATGTATTATTAGTTAATACTCACAAATTGGATTCATTTTCTAACCAGATTTTACAAATTTTCAGATCTACCAGGCCCGCAATTTGAATTTTAAACGGCCAGAAAATAAGATGCCATTTAACTTGTGATTTAATCCGCTGAAGAAGTTTCGATATAAAAAACACATAGCCGGTGTTTGTATAAGATAATCTAACTAGCCTTAATAATGTGGCACCATTTAACGAGGCAGAAAAGGAAAAGAAAGAAAAGAGGAAAAGAGCAGGCATTTGATAAGCAAGAACACACACACGGCTAAGCGACAATGGATAAAAGGATATTTTGATAAGTAACAAATGGCGAAAGAGTGTCATTACAATGACAGGGAAATTCTGAGTAAAAAGAAAGGGAAAGAAGGAAAGAATCAGATATGTTGTGGCATCGGCCGTGTTATCTAAGGATAGGAAAACAAACTATTGGTACGGGAAGACATCTTATTATCAACTACAGACCGGCTGGCCAAAGAAAAAAAAAATTCAAATGAAAATGTTATTTCGATAAGTGACGAAAAACAGGCAACTAAAGGGACTTTGGACAGATATAAAATTATGTTATCAGAAATATGTACCGAAGGAAAATGAATGGGAACCTAGAAGTGTTTTTTTTTTCTTTATTCGAGGCGACAGACTGACTGGAACTTTGGAGATGTTTCTTTTTGAGAACGTGTTAGGAAGACCACACATTCTGATAATTAGCGATAAAATACCTGACGTAAACCACGTGTAGAACAAGAGTTATGACCGCCATTTTCATATTGTCCCGTTCGCGGCCAGAGAAATGATAAACCATTAAGAGGAAGAAAAGGGAAAGAGAAGAGATAATTTTTTTTCAGTTAAGCAAGATATTTTTTTCTTCCTGAAACAAAGCCGCGGATTCGTCCACGCCCGACTAAGGCATCATTGGTCGAGTGGTGATCACGTGACGCACGAGGGAGGCTGTTGAAGCCCATCTGGAGGATGAGTAAGAGAGGTTGCTACGAAGATGTGGGGAGGGCAGTTCACGCCCCTCTGAAGTATGATGAGAAGGTGGGAGTGAGGAAAGGTTCCCAAAAATGGAAAAAGATGGAAATTCCTAACCAGAGAGGTGGATATGTATTTAGAATTATCGAGGAACCCCCCGGCGCTGACAAGCAGTTCCCAGAGTCAGTCTTCAGTTGAAGCAAGCCTCGTAGATTGCTGACCAAGATTCACGCACATTCCGGACCTCTCTTCAATCCAAGAACAATTATTTTGAAGAGCGACTTAGATCCAGATCACCGAAATTTTTTTTTTTTTTTGACTTTCGTCCAAAGACCCACCGAAACACCAATTTCTTAGAGAGCAGACAACTTGAAGTGTTAAAACTTGCCTAGCGGAAAACGACGTGTCACAATCCACAGAACGGGTCGAGAGATAGATGCAGTCCTATGTATCGAACAACTAGACATAATTTTTGTTACCTTTTTCTTTGATACTTTGAACTTTTGGGTTTTCATTTTATTGTCTTTTATGCATATTTGTGTGGTATCACCCCCGTTGAACTCGGTTTGCAGTACGGCCCCAACCACTGTTTGATCTCGTCTGCCTAAGATCAATTCACACGTGGGTAGGCGGACTGGGGGATCAGTGCAGTTACCTTGGTAACCAGGCGTTGGAAGCGAGTTGGGAACGACGAGGCTGATATCAGATCTAACCAGATTCCCACCCGAATCCTCAAAAGGTTAGAACGTCATATTTGGAGCAGCGACACCCGAACGGAGCAGCGAGGAGCGAACGACTGGCGCCGCGGCGAGAACATCACAATTGGTGCTGTTTAGGGACGTCACAGTTGGTGCCGTGGTAGACTAGGATAGAACGTCACGGTTGGCGCTGCGACCAGGGGACGACATCACAATAATAAGACATATATATTGTTACATAGTGTGGAAAAGGGATGGATCAGTCTCATTTACTCGGAACTATGGGCTAAAAAGAAGAGCTGTGTAACATCTCGAGAAGTTTGTGGAATCCTGTCACGGTGAATGACCGCTGTGAATAAGGAAAAAACAAAAAAACGAAGAGAAGCACAAGGAAAAACAAATTCGATATCACACTCGGGAAGACCTAGCTATTCACAGATATTAAAGAAAAATAATTTGTGGTGGTCAATGTTAACTTACGTCCTGAAGGGATGTTATAATATATAAAATGATTTCTTTTGTTATATGCTAATTTACTTTGACGAGACAGGGAAACACTGCATAATTTAGTAGATGGATAAACATTGAGCATCAAGCTTTAATGTGGTACAGTATTTTGCATTGCTTTTGGAAACCAATCAACTTCATGAAGTCATTCACCACGACATCTTTGGTACCATTCGCTTATATATATATATATATATATATATATATATATATATATATATATATATATATATATATATATAAACGACAATCCAAAAGTTTAAAGGTACCCCAAGAATTATAATCTGATGAAGTTGGCAGAAGAGTGTTAAAAAAAAAAATAGAGAGCTCTTAGAGTCATTGAAAAAAGGACTGGAATCAATTATCACACTTATATGTTGATAAATTTTCGTAATGAATGGCAGAAAAATTTTGCTGCACTAATCAAGGCTAACGGAGTATATTTTAACGAGAGAAAGATTTAATCATAAAATACTTTTTTTTTTCTTTTTCATAATAAAATTTGTAATAAAAAAATTCTGTGTTACTTTTTTTAAAACATGTATAATAATTTTCACTTATTCAAAATAAAATACCACTACTTTTGGGGTTAATTTAAAATAATTACCAGGATTGGGCTCAAACTTTTCAATAGTAGTGTATTTATTACATTGGAATCGTAATCAACGATCAATATATATATATATATATATATATATATATATATATATATATATATATATACAGACTCTGTGTGTGTGCCATGTCTAGCTATTTTATAGTATCAGTTGTGCAAAGGCCTGCTCAGACACATATGTGTTCAACACCCATAGAACCAACCTCTGGTTTACACTGCAACTAGTTGGAGCGGAATTAAGTAACAGATTTGGGGAGATTTCATAAAATGTTGCGTTAAATCATTCGCTTTCTGTCCATGCAAATCTGTTTCGAATCTCATCATCGTCAGTTTGTTAGGAATGTGACTGTGTGCTACACTTTGGAAAGCGCTTGAAAGCCATAGCATGGTGAGTTAAATGGAAGTACACAAAACAATTACCTAGATAGTTGTGCTAGTCATCGTCAATGAAGTTTTCAGTGTTATCGCATTGTCCAAATGCGCCATGTCACAGAAGCTGAAACTAAGCCTCCCATCCCTCCAGACCTGAATTGATTGGTATACTAGATAGTCGAGAAGGAAGTTAATAAAAGCCGTGGTAACAGCATAAAATATGTAAAATCCGCCATAACTATCACAATGGCCAAAATATATAACGGTCATCTGATTCAGGTATGTCAACGTTTCAAACTTCGCATTGAAGCAGTAAACGATAATAATGAGATTTAGTATGTAGATACGCCAAGAAGAGCCTCAACATTATTCATACTTTTTCAAACAATGCTCACACTTCAGAGCTACTTATAGAGCTATATATATATATATATATATATATATATATATATATATATATATATATATATATATATATATTCCTTTCTAAGTTCGTTTTCTTAAGTTGAAAACAATCATTTATTTTGCATGAGAGTATTTCAAGATCATCGTCTTTGTCAATGCTCTTATTTCCATGGTGAGATTTAATACTTAATATATTTGAAATTGAAAATATGACTCCATGACAATCTGCGGATTTCATGGCATTTATAGGTAAATTCAATCCAATGGAATATTTCTGCCACAGGGCCAAGTCTAATGGGGATATATGTAAATTGGGACAACTACTGATTGTCCCTCTCGCCATTCCCATTTTCAGATACATCAAGCGCCAAGGAATATCTTTTGTTCTTCCTCTAATCCGGGGTTGTATTGATGAAACCTCGTATAAAAGAGAGGTTTATAAAACCATACCCTTAGTCACACATAGGGTAGGAGATAGTGTTCGCCATTTTGCCCCACTTTCAATGTCAATAAATCAAAGCATCGTGTATACGTTGGTTGATAAGTGTCATCTCGGAAATTGAGTTGAGATCAATTGAACTTGGTGTTTGGATCACATGATCAGGATCAGTTTCAGATCTCGTGACTAAAGTAAATTCATACAGGTTTTCATTTCTGGAGTATCCAATAGCAAATCACTAAAATGCACAAACCCTCACAAGTATTCAGTAGTCTGACGCATCGTTAAATGCAAAGAACAACATATGATGGCAAACGAGCTCGAAATCTCTCTGTAGACTGCAGTAATTAATGCCTCTTAATTTTCTATATTGCCATGATTGCTCTTGCGTAACCTAGGGTAATTTTTTCTTTTTGCCTTCTCTACGGTCTGAATTATCTTTTCCTCCTAGAATGTGTGATATTTGTTTATTACACTTTAACAACCATTTTATTTATTTATTTATTTAAAGCCGAAATATTTTAGATTTTAAAGTCTGCCTATATTTCTGAGATGAGGTATTATGTACATTATTTACCTTGTTGTACGCTCCGGCCTTCTTCAGGTGGTTGGGATGAGCTGAACCCTTTATATCGCTTTATATGCCATGTTTGATGGATGTCAGTTATCAGTTATTTCTTGTTAGATTCCCTCTGAAAGTTCTCCATTGCCTTAACCGGGTATTGAACTCACACTCTTTGGGTTCTGTCACTGGATCTAACCAACGGCTTTACCCACTGTGCCATGTGTCCTTGATGACATCTGGGTATGAATTTCTGGGTATTATAAACCTAATGTCCTCAGCAAACATTTTTACCAGTGCCCATATTGCAATTTTTGCTGTTATCATTGTATGTTTTTACCAGAGCTCATATTGCAGCTTTGCTGTTATCATCGCTTTTCTCTGGCACTCCTTATTACTGGTTCCCATATTGTATTTATTTCTATGCTTGGCCGGCTCAGGAGTTTTTTGTGGCCTAGCGTATGCGCTGATTCCTTAAGTTTACGAAATTTCCAATGGTGTTCTTTGTCTATGTTTAGAGTTTAAGTGATATGGATTGTTCTGTACAAGAGTATATTGCATGACCATCTTGAAAATAACATTTTTTCCAGATATTAATCCTGCTATTTAACCCATAGGTAAATGAATTCAAACATTCCTCACGAATATTTGAGGATAAGTTAATGCAATTGGCCCTAGCGATATTCGAACTCGGCTCTCCGATTTCTCATTCGGAGCTGCTATTCATTACACCTCCAGATAAATTGCGAGAATATTAAATATACAAAGTTTTATTCTGTTATTTGACCTAAAAATTGCGCAATGAAGGCGGAAATATCTGGATTCATGCCTTTCCTAAATTAAGTGGATAATCTCTCTCAAGCTGCAGTTGAACTAAGTGCACCGATTCTTCTTTTGCCGCGCTGTTAAACTATTACTCTGATAAACCGCTAGAAGAATGCTAATTTTTAGATTATATATAATAAAAAAAAAAAAACAGTGGAGCTGCAATTTAATATAGATAATTTTGAGTTTTTCCATACGGCATTAAATGATGCAGATCAGTTGTATCTCTCGGAGATTTCAGGTGCATCACTGATTTGATCCGATAACTAATCAACTGACCGCCAAATGCAGATACGCGTTTTACACAAAATCCGTGTCTGTTTCCGACAATTCAACACGTGAGCTAACCAGTTGCGTCTGTGGTGTTTAAGTGTGGAAAAGAAAAACATTATAACAGCGAAATATATAATCATCCATCTATGAGATTAGATAAAAATCGGTTCACAGTGTCGAGAGAGACATTTTTTTCTCTCCGGAATCTATCTTGCATATCTATAAGTCTACGTTTCATCCATGCCTATAATATTGCTGCCATTTATGGTCTTGTGCCGTTGCTATTTTCCTGGAGCTCCTCCATAAAAGGAATCTGCAATATTATTGGTCCTGATCTTGCGGCACCGCTTCAGTTATTTGCCCGCCGCCTTAAGGTTGCCACTCTGTGTCCTTTTAAAAATACTTTCATGGTAACTGGTCGAATGAACTCTCCGCTATGGTAGATTGTATTAAATTAGCACAATACTAGACTGTTGGTGGGATCTCACCAAATTAGAGTAGAGTTGGCTAGATATATCCGTAATTATGCTAATAGTTTCTTTTTCTGCACTTCTCGCTTGTGGAAATCCCTTCCGGCTCCAAGCTTTCCAACCAACTATAACCTGAAAAAATTGAAATGCATTGTCAATCACTATCTACAGTACTCCAGAATACTCTTTTTTTTCTCCTCATTAAAAATGTTTCTGCCCCTAATTCCTTCACACTCTGTAACCCCTTGCGTGCTTGTGGCTCTAATGCTTCGCTTGGGGTGATACTGAAAAAAAATATAATTGTCTTACATCCACGCGAAAATGTATAGACTACGTTCGGAGAAGGTTCCGTGTCCACTGCCCACTGGACGGCGGCAAATGATGAAATTCGGAGTTAAATATAATGTAATTTTATGTATTTGAGATAATGACATGGACACGAATATTTCAACATTATTTCGATATATCGAGCGTTAAAAAGCAACAACACCGAACAATAAATGGTATTGAATAAAAAAGAAGGCTTAAAGGAATAAATTATGAAATATGACAGAAGATGTTATATTTCAAAGAGTGGGAGGGAAATTGATAATTAATGTATGACGAGGCGATTTCTAGTGACTTTTCAAGATATCAAATTATTGAATAATGGATTATGTTATTTGAATGTTGTCTCGACTTTTATCTCTAGAACCGTATTGTCTCCATCCACTGAGAATGTTAAGGTGGTGATTTGAAAGGAAATGAAACTGCTTTTTCATCGCCTCTCATTGGTTTTAAAATAAATAAGCATTGAAATAGAAGATTTATAACCAGTATCTGACGTATATTTGATTGTGAAACAAGACAGATGATATCGATAAAAAAAAGATATCATTTTTGTCGTCATTCAGGCACTGAAGAATTGAAAAAATATGCAAATTTTAATTAGTTAAAAAAAAAAAGGTCTGCAAAGAAAGGAAAGCATAAGAACGAAAAGAATTTATCGAAATGAAATACATGAATTTTTCGCGCCGAGAATTTTGCAAATTGAAAGTCAGATTTGTCAAATTATATTTGCACAATGTCTGCAGGTAATTCATATTAGGTGCGCATATCAGCATTTTAATTCCAAATTCATGTGCGCCACTTGGAATAAGATAGTGTGGAGATAGGAAATTTGTGTCGACACTATGTGCTGCATGTGTTTTTGGATTTTAGCGATGAAGGAAAATAGATGCAGCGCCTGCGTGTATCCTCTTCAACGCTATTTTGCGTATGTGTGCTCAAGGTCGTTGGAGTAGAAAACATGTTAATATAAAGAAAGCAGGTGACAAACAATTAAATTATTTCAAAATAGTTTCTGATAATTGGACTGGGCAAAGAATATTTTAATGAGAACATGACAAATTCTTTTTTGTTCTTCAAGAGACTTAGGTGTATTTTATTGAGTATTAAATTCCAACTTACCGCAAACGGAAAGAGATAAAACAAAAAACGAAATATTGACAAGGTCCTCAAACTTTGCACCAGAATTAGTACTTAAATTACATAAATAATTACTTAATTAATTTACGACTACTTCTAAAAACATAAGTAAATTCTGCGCAATGGAACATTAGTAGATATGGGAGAATTCTTGGATTAATCTTATAATAATGAAATGAGTAAAATTTTGGTTTAATTTTACGCTTTACACATTTCGTGGTTTTATGCATCGACACTGCCGTAATTAGAGGAATCATCTATTATTTAGTCAAACATTAGTATAGTGCTCTCTTTCAGTGAATTTGCCTTGTTAACACATTGAAAACAGTGAAAGGATCGAATTAGATATGTCGAAAGATTTTGAAAAGGTGTGATCTAGAGTTTTAGTGCACAGGCTCCCCAGTTATAGAATAACATTAAGTCCTTCCTAAACGTCATGTCCTTGGGGGTAGTCGTTATTTGCTTAAAAAAGATCGTGCAATATTTTGTCACATCTGAAGAATTCTTAAATGATCGTATTCACAGTCCAGGGTATAATAATTTTAAAATAGCATTTGCGTTGTGTTATTATCAGATTAAATCTCCCTTTCTCTGTCCCTTTCTCTCCCTCTCTCTCTCTCTCTCTATATATATATATATATATATATATATATATAAGCACACGCGCACAAACACACACACACACACACACATATATATATATATATATATATATATATATATATATATATATATATATATATATATATATATATAGTTTATGCAAGACTAGGTAATCCGTATGGGTAGACCGAAGGAAGATGATATCCAGAGGGCTCAATGTAAGTTCAGAGCAGATATGTTTGAATAAAAACAGACCACTTTAAGGAACCTTAAAGTGGTCTGTTTTTATTCAAATATATATAGTGGTGAAGTTTTTTTGAAGCCCGAATACAAAGATATGGTGCATTACGTGCCACAATGTCCCCAAACGATCCTTCGCAGATTTTGAATTCAGAGTTGTCTTTCTCCTAGTCCAGTTGCCATCCTAGGCTAGAGAACCCAGTCTCTTCTTCTATTTACCCATAGCTGGAGGGAGAGGAAAAGGATTCATATCTTTACCAAGGATATTAGCACGTAAGTGAATGTAATTCATTCGGCTGGAATTCGAACTGGGCTCTCCGATTCCTTAATCCAAGGCGCTAACCATTATTCCACCGTATGTATGTATGTACGCGTTTCTGATATTTATTATATTAAATTTTGATGAAATGGCGAAATGTATAGCAGTTTGGAATGAGATTTTTGAGATTCAATTTCCCCGTATCGATTCGTTATATTCCTTTACGTGCAAATATTTACAACTTGGTAAAGGTGGAAATTCATCGTATCTCCCAACTATGGATTAATTAGTAGGGCTTGTATCTGGAAAATCATTGTTACTCTGAAGATGGAATATTAATGCAATATTCACTAGCAAAAAAAAAAAAAAAACAACAACAATAAAAAAAAATTAGTTATTACATTCGAAAATATACTTCCACTTTAAATAAGACGCAACGGGTTGATAAACCGTAAAAAAATAATAAATCAAAACTGCTTATCTTTTTTTCTTCTTTTTTATGTATTTCCCTGAAAGCAAGGCGGGAGTGCTAGTAGAAGAAGGAAGAGAAAGAAGGAGAATAAGACCAAGGCATCACAAGATGTCGACTGATATTACATTTGAATATTTGAAGATTATAGCTATCAGGGAAGAAAGTGAGAGGTAGGAAGTTCCACTCTCAGGAAGTGAGAGAAAAGAAGCTGTTCGTGGTAGAAGAAAACAATTAAATTAGTGAAAGGGTGGGTTCAAGATGCCAGCCTAGTAGCACGGTTAAATTCATGCAGCTGGAGTAGCAGTGAAATCAGCTCGTCAGAGCCGATGACATGAAAATAATTGAGGCATAAAGAAGCGATGAATTATAAGCATTGGCAATTTGATTGTTTTTAGAGTATTATCATTATATGCTTAAATTGTACATTTTTTTTTTAAATTCATCTTTGGGCTAAAGACTTAATCATATATACGTAGCCCTAACCTTTCCGGGCCGCTCACATCGATTCCTGAAAAAAAAAATTACAACTAATTTGACTTTCTTAACATCATGAGACATAAAAACTATTAGCAATATTTGGTGATTAAGGAAATGAATTCTGCAAACGATGCATAGATTTGGATTTCTTTACAGATCTGTAAGTAGTCTTGAATTTTGGGGAGTAAACACCGAGCCTTATCAGCATTCATTGGTGCAATGGGATTCATGAAAATAGATTTAGAGATAAAATTTAAATATAATCTTTTTTGCCACAGTGTGACACGTGTTAAAATGTTCACATTATTTAGTGTAGTTGACGTTATCGCTAACATTTTTGTCGAGATTTACACACGCTTCGTTTCCTTCTATTTCAGAAAGCAATCGATGAAATTTTAATAAGCAGATTTGATTTTAAAATTACTTTAAGAAAAACCCTAATTCGCGGTTTAATAATTTCTTGATTTTGTAGGATGTCATAGTTAACAATATTTTTAAATAACATTTCCTTTTTAACAGCGAATAAAAAATTCTTATGATTTCTTACTCTTGAGCATGTGTAAATATTCCTTTCTTGAGTCAAATTCCAACTTTTTGAAGCCTTTGACTTTATGACGTACTTATAGTTCTTGCAAACACCAGGAAATGGGAAGTGAATTACTGTATATAAAATTTATGATGTACAAATGACAATATTGCATTTTTATTTGACAACTATTTGTTATTTTAATGAGTAATTTGTTTTTAAAATAGTGGAATCATTTTGTATGTTAAACAACAAAAAAAAATTAACTTTTCTAAAAACATAATTAAAAATGTATTGCACTAATCTACGTGTTTGCACTTCACGTCAAAATATTATTTCGTTCGGTTAATGAATGGCGATTTAACAAGGAGTGACGGAGGCACAGACTAATAGAAGTCATATAATTTTATATATATTTAATGAAAATATTGTATAACTAAATAATTGTTATTAATTTTTTAAAACGACCACCGATAAGAATACCTACATTGTCTCAGTTATTTGAGTTTCATAATGGGTCATTCACTGACACACCATGTAGAAGAGATCACGTATTTCATTCCACATGTTATAATGTTTGCTTGTGTCTTATCTCACTCAACGCTTGTCATTTTAAAGAAGATCCGGTCAGAATTGATATAAGCAAAACTATTAGCAAAAATAGAGGATTCATCGAGAGTTTCATGAAATATTTCGAGTATCTCAATATTAGATTTACAGAGTTGCCTGCCAAAATTTAAAAATGCATTTAATTATTGGCATTATAAAAATCACAATCCCGTGCAAACAAAACGTTGCCTCGCGTACTATTTGCGCGCAAAGAGACGATGATTATTGACTAGACGTTGTAAATTTTAACAGCCTTACAGCAGTAGTATCGTAAGACCTATACAGATCCATTTACATAGCACTGTCTAGGATGCCAGGTAAAAATGAATGTGGAATCAATAGGACAAACAGTCTAATGAGCAATAAAAGAAAACCTATCATCCTAATTCTGATGAACTGTACGCGTAGCAGAATGAGACCAGAATTAGCGCATTAACAGTGTTGGATCGGTAATTGCACCAGAAGAAATTGAAACGTGTTAGATAAAGTATACCACAAAGAAATATTGGGACTTCTCGGTATTCTTCACCCTTGAGTAAATATAAATAAAAGAAAGCAGTGGAAGGCAAGGATACATCTTCTCACATGACTTTTACCACCTATAAAAAGAAGAGGTTCTGACAGAAATCAACTACTTACCATGATTCAATATTGTGCCCACGATCTCAAAAAAGATATGCAAATTATAGCTCTTGATATCATATATAGAAAGGAAGGACGGAAAGCACGACACTAAAATCCAAATGGGCATTAGGATAGAGAAAATGCCTTCCAAAAGCTAAGCAAATTATGAAGAAAAAGAAAATCTTTGTTAGAAGAGGATGAACAGTGCGACACAGAAATCTAAAAACACATTGGTATATCGAAAATATCTCCCGAATGCTTAGCAAAATATGATGGAAAAGGAAAATTATATTAGAAACAAACAAATTACATAATATCACTTTTCTTATTTGGTAATCAACGCTGGATAATCCCCGCATAAATTAAGAAGAGACATGAAACAATAGAAATTTTCTACAGAAGGTTGCTGAGAATATGAAGGGCCAAACATGTGGACAAGAACGAAGCTTTAGAATAAATGGAAACAAATAGGAGACTTATACCTAACAACAAGAAGAGTCAATTGACATTTCTAGGCCATATAATGAGCGAAGAGTGCTTAGGAAAATGTGATATAGACAAGACAAAGTGAAGGCAAAATAGACAAAGGCAAACAATTCATAACTTACCAAGCGAAATTGAATAAAGTGATGATGGAACAAATTTTCAGTGCGATAATACAAAGTAAAAAAATATTGAAAGCCGTGATCATCTACGTTTTAAAAACACGGCACATAGAAGAATAACACATAATGAACAATTAATCACCCAATCATCTTTCCGTATTTTATTAATAATAATGTTTACTTAGTTCAAGGCTCAAGATCCATACGACGTATAGCTTCACAGAGTTAAAGATAATGAAAAAAGGTGTGAACCTATCTGCTATCTAAATCATCTAAGAGGGGAAAGAGAGGGTAAATCATGACTTGAACAGATTAAGATTGTAATGATCGGGGAAGCGTCCTCTTTGGAATCGGTTTCACAAAGTAAAGGTTCGTTGGAAGAAGCTGCTCGATTCAAAATTACACCTCACCAATGTCATAAGAAGAAAAGAGATGTGGTTCATTACAATGCGTGTGGCAGTGCGAGTCTTAGCCTTGAAGGTTAGAAATGGTGAAACTAAGGGATGTGGTTCTTCTGAATACTTTGTCTGGAAATAGCGATAGAACAGCGTTTGGCTTACGAAATTTAGTCTCTGGGAAAGAGTTTATTGTGTAGAAAATAATTTATCGCTGACAAGGATATGGAGATGCTTCTGAACTCCATCAAGACTGCTTCGTGAATGCTGGGCAGCTCATGTCCATATAATACAAGAGTAATCCATGTTTTGCCTGACCTGGCTCTTGTAAAGGTAGAGGGTAACATGAGGAGTCAGGGACTTACTGGAGTGGTACAGGGAGCCGGGCGTTTCACGAAGTCTACGTTCTAAAGAGACACAAAACATCTTCAATCCGTAATTAAAGTCTGTTCACCCGATCAATATCCTGATGATATGTAGATAATTATTTATCGACAATTAACCAGCAACTGACTTGCCAAAATCCATGGAACTTGATTCTTATCGTTTACAAACACTTCTAGACCGGCGAAGTGTAGTAAATGCATGGGGGTCTAGATTTCACAAATGGAATGATGACCACTGAAAGGATATTGATAATTTTCTTTTTTATACGCCGAGTCTATACAACATGTAAGCGATCAGGGCTCTCCGCAAATTACTCTACTTTTTAGTCTTTTTAGCACATGACAATGTTCTTTATTTTAATATTACTTCCTGTTCCGCCATAAATTTAAACAAGCTCGTTAGATAAGTTAACCATTGTTTTTATCCATCCCTCTCTGATTTAATTTGTCTTGTGAATTTAATATTCCCCGAACCTTCTTTCTTCATCATGTGTACTAGAAATTTCAACTATCGCTTTCCTTTTCAAGTAAAAGTATATTTTTTTGTTATTATCTTCTTTAAAACATGTAGTTAAATAAGGTACTATTTTCCGACGCCGCTCTTACAACATCGAATACTCCTTCTGATGTCACAGTTCTTGAATTCACGCACACGTCACCAAAAATCGCTACCCACTCCCCATTGTTTAAGAAATGTATAAATTCTTTTCTCCTCCCGACCACCTATGGGTAAATAGCAGGACAGAACGGGTTCTTAGACTTGGATGGCAACTGGTCTACCGCAGAAAAATATTGCAACCTACTGCGGGAAAATATCCGCCTAGTCAGTCACGTATCAAAAGATACATGATCGCGTAAACGTGTATCACGCATGGAACATCAAATACTTAAACATTTAATATGACTGTGATTTGTATCTGTACCCCTTATCTCGAACACATATAATTCTAACCAAACGCTAAGATAATGAATACCTGTAGTAAGCTACTGCGCTGCTATTGGTAGGCGGTTAGGACACTTCAACTTGTCTAGCTAGATAAATTACGACAGAGTAGTGAGTTCGTTACTCATTGTGTGCGCCATACTTTCGGCCTTATTTTGTTTCTAAGTTATGCTGAAAATCATTTGGGTGTCTGGAGGTGGTGTAATGTTTAGCAAGTTTGTCTCCCTAGAACAATTACGACTGACTAGTGAATTCAATCCTCACTTGGTACTCCATACTTTCGGCCTTGTGCCACGTCTATGTTGCTCTCAGAAAATAGCCACATGTTAGTGGTATTTAGCTATACTCAGTACTCGCACTCGCACACCGTATGTCGAGGCCTTTAATCATCCCTCGATATAAGGTGTAACTTATATACAATGGATATCTAATCACCGCCTACCATTTACGCTACAGTGACTGACCACGAGCCCGACAATTTAATGTCTCATCTCTGGTCATTGCTTCCTTCGAACTACAATAATTCAAGTCGATTTTCCTTCAAGAGACGAGCTAGTGTTGTCTTTACAGTGAATAAATCGAGGCGAGAGTTTATAAGTTGTGGCCGTTCAGAATGTGATTCATGCCTGGAATAATGTCCATTTGACAGTTTCCAACATCGAATCACGATACGCTTTGTGCCCAAAATACGAACCATATTCTCGCAATGATAACCCGGCCTATCGAATGAGCAGGATCTTTCTAAACATCTGTAATCGGACAAAAAAGACCCCCTGTGCGATTCCGTGGCGTAACATTGATCTGGATTCTTTACACACAACATGACGTTGTTCTTAGTTTTTCTCAACTTTTAATGCTCAATCACAGAGAGTGCAATATTATGAATTTTACTACGTCAAGTTTTATCCAAATACGTACTAATCTCTAGGAAGCACAAATTCTTATCTTCTTTCAGTGTTCTGTAAGTTTATTTATTATCAGTATAAACACACACATACATACAGATATGAAGAATATAGTTTTAAGGTACGCTATATTTATGGGATAATGTATTCAATATCAGAGATAGAGCATATGTATATATATAAAACATTTAAGTCAACACTCAAAGGCGACAGGCTGTTTCATGCAAGACGTAATAGGCAGACGCGCGTCCTGGTGTTTGCATCTAACGTGAAAGTGCCTGGCGCCTCTGAGTGTTGACTTAAATGTTTACTTATATATATATATATATATATATATATATGTATGTATGTATGTATGTATATTGCCTTAAATAAAAAATGGCTAACACACTCCTTCAGAAAAATACGTTGGTACATTGATTGATAAACAAAATGAAACAAATTCGCATAACGAAACCCAAGTATATAAAGGGGATTTAAATGAGGAACCAATAGTAAAATAGAAATGTATTACTAAAACGAGGAGAAAAATGTAAAAATTATCCTCGGCCTTACTAAAATGGTAACTTCATTGTTTACCTCCTGAAAGCTAACTTTACGAACTAGCCAATTTTGTCATTCTATCAGCAGCCGTCACGTCACCCGCGTATCTTCATCGCAATGCAATTGAGATAATCGTCATTTCTATTCCTACAAATTCAACTGAAAGGTGTTTCTGCTTAAATGTATTCTTTACTTTTACATCAGAATGAACACTTTAAGATTTAAAAAAAAAAAAAACACTTCTGAGTTATTTCTATTGTTTTTTGTTTTTTTTTAATTTTGTTGCAATTAATTTCGACCATATTAGATATTATGAAGAAATTGATATTTCCGGTGCGGTGGATAGGTTTTCATCTTATATACTGGTATTTTTGGAACGCTGGAATTTAAATTTATCCAAATGTATAAGTATCAACTATGATAAATTATGTGCGACGGTAAAATATTTCAAATAAACATTTGCAGTGTGGTCTAGCACTGCGTAACACATTTATGGAAAAGAGAACAGGATGAGTGTGAATTAATATTATCACAAATAAACACACACGCACACACACACACACACACACACACACATATATATATATATATATATATATATATATATATATATATATATATATATATATATATATATATCAGGTCATCCCATGAGTTCTGTCCGAATTTTGAATAAAGATAACAAGTGACCAAATGTTACATTTAATTACAGATTCAATCAACAATGTATTTTCCCTGATTATCTATGACTTCCTTTCATCTATTAACAAGCTTACTAATTCCATTACTGTAAAAATTCTTTTGGCTTCGATTCGAAGAACTCAAAAATGTCGGTTTTAACCACTTAACCTGTGTTACAAAAGCTGTTTCTTCCAAATGATTCTGTAAGCTACGAAACAAATGGTAGTCTGAAGGAGCAAGATCGGGAAAATAAGGTGGATGAGGAATTTTCCCCAACCAAGTTCTTCGATATTTTGTGATGTGATTCTTGCTGTTTTGCGATCGCGCATTGTCTTGATGAAACATCACCTCTTTTCAATTCACTTGAGCAGGTCTTTTTTCCCTCAAAGCTTGGTTCAAACGCTCTAATTGCTGATAGTATATTTGAGCATTAATTGTTGTATTAGGTGGTAAGAATTCAAAGTAGATATTTCCTTGGCGATCCCACCAGATTGAAAGGAGAAACTTTTGCCCATGAAGTTCCATTCTCGGCTGTAGCTGGGGTCCTTCCCCTTTACCAACCCACTGTCTATGACGCTTAACATTTCGATAAAAGATTCATTTTTCGTCGACAGACACAAGTCTATCCAAAAAAAGTGAAACAAGTTGGCGAGAACGGAGAGAAGAGCAGATGTCAACTTGGGATTTGAGGTTGTTTTCAGACAATTCATGGGGCACCCATTTTCCAAGTTTAGGAACTTTTCCAAGTTGTTGAAGATGACGATGAGCAGTGGTATGGTTTGAACTGAGAACCACTGCCAATTCCTCAACTGATAAAGCAGGATTTTCTTCAAGGGCTGCTTCAAGAAGCTTTTCATCAAACTCAACTGGACGTCCGGTTCGATCTTCATCTTCAAGGGTGAATTTTGCGAACCATTTTCTGCAAGTACTTTCATTCACACATTCTTCTCCATAAACTGAGTGAATGTTTCTAGCCGCTTGGGCTGCTGAGTTTCCTTTCTTGAACTCATAAAGCATTATGTGCCTCAAATGATTCTTGGGTACTTCCATGTTAGCAGTGTTTTAATCAAACAAAATTTTATTTTATTTTTCTCTGAAATAAAATTTGATCAGTTTAAATGCATCTAAACATAAAAAATAATATTCTTCTCTAGTAGACATTATAAAATACTCTTTAAATGTCATTCATTTTGAAAAAAAGTAAAATTCGGACAAAACTTATGGGATGACCTGATATATATATATATATATATATATATATATATATATATATATATATATGTATATATATATAAATATATATATATATATATATATATATATATATATGAAATTTATTCCTAAGCTATTGGTAGAAGTCAGACATGTTTATGAAACACAATTTTCAATTCATACCTAACGATTGTCACGTGCATGAACCTCACGGTTTCTGTAAACGTTTAGGAACAAAATCTATATTTATAAGAATTGTACATTTACATCGAGTTATGATTTATTACCACATATTGTTAATGTTTTGTACACACACGCGGGCGCACACACTCACACACGAGAAATTAGATGTCACTAGAGGACGAAGGAAGCGAACGCACCATAGTAGCAGCGTTCTTTATCTAAGGTTGACTACATCAGAAAGCAAGAGGAAAATGCGAGAAAGGGAGAAAACATGACTGCCTTTTTAATAGACTTAATGGGCGCCCTCTATAACAGACTTTTTTGACAAAGCCACGTGCGTCCATGCTAGTTACTGGCAGCTGATATATAGTTGGAAATACTCATCTTGAATCATTTCTCGAAAAAAATACACACACACACACACACACACACACACACATACATACATACATACCTACACACACACACACACACACACACACACACATATATATATATATATATATATATATATATATATTAGATTGGTATAAAATTAATGTTTAGGACGTTGAAAAATACGTCAAAAACGACATTATTACGTCATTATTTTTGCATCAACCTAGATAGATAGATAGCAAAAATCCAAAAATTCCCTCAACATGTATGTCTATTTCAAGCCGTTCGGTATCATCAGCCCCTAAGGACTGAGGGGTTGATAGCTGCCGCTTATAGAACGGCCTAAAATAGACTTTTATGTTGAGGTAATTTTTTTTTATTTTTTGGTGTAAAAAAATACATATGCTCTGTTATAATAAATATATCGAACTATTTGAGGATCAGTTTTAATAACTCATATTACTAGGCTCCACTCGGAGTATATACCAACGGATCGATTACCTGTATTATGTATACACTAAATATTTTCCATTTTTGCAAAGATTTTCCTAAATTTATACATGATATATAAAAACTTACTTACATATATATATATATATATATATATATATATATATATATATATATATATATATATATATTATATATATATATATATATATATATATATATATATATATATATATATATATATATATATATATATAGTCAAACCTAGAGAGCCAGCCATACCTACCAAGGTTTCATCTAAGCGGATCGCCAGAGAAAGCTGGCTGGCTCATCTGCTCTACTTTTGTATTGAGCACTTTTAAGTTAGATACTCGTATCGTTTTTTTTTTCTTTGGGCTTTGGGCCTGTATGCTGGTTGATTATTTTCAACAGACGTTCATGTTCATAGCTCTTTCTTTTTTTTTAAACCTTTGTTTCCTTCGAGATTGATTTGACCATTACTAAATCAAGAAAACAAATGTTTTCCGAGAAGAGTGTATTTACCTATATATATATATATATATATATATATATATATATATATATATATATATATATATATATATATGTGTGTGTGTCTGCGCGCGCGTGCAAAATGCTTTCGTTTTTGAATCAATCTGTAACAATGTGCGCTCTTTTAAGCCTTAAATTTGTCGGCACAACAAATTTTGCACCCCTGTGTTTGTGTGTCTTTAGTTAGAGTTTGCTTCCTCTACGTAATTTCAACTAAATTGCTAAAAACGTGCTTAAGAATGTAATCTCGACTTCTGATTCCTGTTGATAATTATGTTGCGTTGAATTTAAAAGAGTTTAATTCAACCAAGTTTCAATAGAAACTCTTAAAAAAAAAAAAATAATAATTGATGGCCCATTGTTGATTACAAGGGAACTGATCAATAGTTTTATCCCGGATTAAAACAAAGCTATATATTTTTGTGATCTTTCACTAAAATAAATTGAAATTTGAAAGAGAAAAGAAAAAAAAAAAGGTGATCATACAATTAAATTGATTCCTTCCAGCTACGACACAGTTTGATAGAAGAAACGAAATCAAACATTAATGCTCATCATCTCAAGGCCACACCAGCATCAATTACATATATTACGAATAATTACCTAACGAATAAAGAAACAAGATTATATCCATGCAAAGCACACACACAATTTATGAGAAAATGAAACCTACAATATTTCTGTCTTTCCGCAAGTTCAAGTTTCATATTGACTTCCAGTTGTTTATACGTTTGTCTTACAATATTTAGGAGGTTCAACGGACACGATATTATAATGTAGAGATCGAAACTCTAATATGGACAACATGCATTGGATCCATCTCTTTGAAATTTCTTTTTTTTTTTTTCAGGTCAGTGATTACAAATTTCTATAAGCGAATGAATTCGCTTAGTTTTATAAATAATTCTTAACCCAATTTTATATCCTGGCGCTAAAGAATCACAAAGCACTTCGCCAAATGACAAAACTACATTATTTTTAAATTGCCAAGAGCAACAGCATCGAAAATGGATAACACATAAAACTAAGCAAGTAAAATATTAGGTTGGTGCAAAAAATAATGTCGTTTTTTGACGTTCAACTTCAAAAGAAAAGCGACATATTTGCACCAACCTATTAACTAGATAATCAAGATTTTGACATTGCAAACTATGTTGAACAAAAGGGTAGGAAGGAATCTTTTGTCGGGGAAGACAACTACCGGATAAAAGTTTTCTATTTTCCTGAAAAAAAAAAAAAAAACTATTTTCGCGGTAAGATTTAAGGAATCTAAGCCAACGCTAACTGTTCACTCAAGGCATGCTGCATATCCCTTTATGAAATCATCATCTTAGCATCAACATTACCATTTATGTTAAATAGTATTTAGGAAAATACATGCATTTTATTAGTAATCCAGATTTTATAAGCTGATATGCCGGGATCATCATCATCATTATACTTCGTAATATTAGGTTGGCGCAAAAATAATGTCGTTTTCTCACATAGTAACATATGTGAGAAAACGACATTATTTTTGCACCGGCCTAATACCTTGGGGAATATAGGGTCGCAACAACACGGCTGCCTTTTCCATGGGGATTTTCACCAGGACGCTCTCCACTTTCTAGGACATCGTCGGCCATGTCGTTTGAAGATAATGATGAAGTTTCTGTGACAAGCGTGTGTCTTCCGTCTGGTTCTTACGCCACAGACCTGTTGAGCTTGGCTGGACCTGCTGAAGGCCGAAGCCCACCCCCACATTGTACCGGGGGTCGTCGAAGCACACAAGCTGTCCTACCACGTCAAGGCGACACACCATCAGGTCGGGATATGCCGGGATCATTTGGTGTAATTAAAGAGCCGTTCTTCCTTTCATAACTAAATTTTGCGTGAATTTGTTATAGCATAAATTTTAAATTATGTACATTCTTGAGCAGCAAAAGTCACAAAAAGTTAACTTTTAAAATGTACGACGCTACGAAAAGTTTGTAAAACGTTTGTCATATTTCTTCCGATAATGTCATTCAAACTCCAGCTTTATTCAATGTTGCATTCTTGTTTGCTCTTTAATACACCTATTTGTCCAATAATTTTTTCTTATTTTGTATTATCTTTCTTGTTATAATGGAATACATAATTCATCAGTAGTTTTTTTTTTTTCTTTTTAACTAGACCTTCTTCATCCGATTGAATCGTTGGCGTTTAATTTAGATATTAACAATCGTGCATTCCCTTCACTTCGACGTTGCATCTATATTCCTTGCATTAACTTGATTTGGCGTTACAACGTGATATTTTTTTTCATTTCCGCCTGTCCTTATCTCTCGTCAGCTTGTTCTGGCTATTCCTCGAGGTCGAGGATGACATTCTATTTTTCATTTGACTGGAATATTGTCTTGGAGAGCTCTTCCGTATTCAGGACAGGTAATTCCAGATGGCATATTGGTATTACGTTGCGGCTGTCTTATTTTTAATGTTTCTTAACTTTTTCATCTAATTCTGGTCATCACTTGTCCTGGAAATTTGCTATTCTTTCCCAGATGATGGTTCAGAGTTCTCCGTCAATGGAATTAGTTTCCTACTTGTTAATATCAATGTTTTATTGTTTTTTTTGTTTTGTTTTTTGTTTTTCACGTTGGCTTTTAAGACATCTTTGTATCTCTTGTGGTTTTCGACTCTTTAGCGTTCGCTTTCTTTAAGCTATGAGTAGACGATTTGGCTTGACAGGCGTTCATCTTCGTTCCGACAACATGACCATTCCTATTTCGTTCCTTTCAAAATGACGCGGGCTTCAGTGCCTGTCCTTTTTGCTTAGTCCAACAAGCTGACATTGGTTCATATATCTTTCCAGCTGATATTTCACATATTTCAAAGACGGCTTTGATAGAAATTTCCAAGTGCCTTCAGATTTCGTTAATAAGTTGTTCGTGTTTCTTAAACATCCAGGACTTTTGGGATCACCACAGCTTTGTTCCCTATTATTTTCTTGTCAAGTCATAAAAGATTTTCATTCGGAAATATCCGATACTTCGTTTCAATACATTTAACACGCGGTTGATTTTCGTTATTTAAGGTCGATGTTAAAGGGGAAATGATTTGAATGATAGTGAATGTGATCCATGCTTTCTAGACAATGACATCGGGCCTAGTATGTTCAATCCCTGGGTCGCTAGCGAAGAAAACACACGCGCGCGCGCACACACACATATATATATATATATATATATATATATATATATATATATATATATATATATATATATATATATATATATATATATATATATATATATATATATATATATATATATATATATATATATATATATATATATATATATATGAATTGAGTACTGGTGTCATTGGCGTGTTTATTCAGTGTAAGTACGCAAAAATTCGCTTTTCTGTCAACCGTGGGATAAATATCAGACTGCTGCCGAATCAGTCGGGTTTCCATCCCGGCTTGGATCAAACGGGTGTCTAGTAACATTGATGAGTTCTGAAACAGCGAAACAGTCTCTCTGTGGATGACTATATATATATATAAAGAAAGAAAGAACAGTAATATATATATATTACGGTGTTCTTGTAGATATTTTTTATTTTTACAAAATACTGCTCCATGTAAATTTACAGAGTACTTCTGGCACCTAAAATAAACCTATAAAACACCTACAGTAAAATGAAATTAATATGAAAAGCTAGAAGATGTAGGCCATTAAATGACCCAAGTCCTTTGTACATACATGTGAAACTATATATTACTAATTTTATAAAAAATAAAAGTTTACTAAATCAAAGAAATGAATTAGCTATTTTTTCTAGATGAATGGATTTCTCTGTATACTTGGAAACTGTAAATTATGATTTTTGCCGTGCATTTAAACCCCAGTAAATTTTAAAAAAATAAATTACTCCAAAATTCGCTTCAGGATTAAATGGAACTTATGTCTTTAATTTAATTACAAAATTAAATTCGGAGATTTTAGCTTCCATTTTTTAAACATGGTTAGAACTGTGTAGCGATAAAACCATATTTTAAATCAGTTAATTTATAATCTCTCTCTCTCTCTCTCTCTCTCTCTCTCTCTCTATATATATATATATATATATATATATATATATATATATATATATATATATAAGGCAAGATGTGTGTGAGTGTGTGTGTGTAACGAATGCACGGCCGCAATTTTCGACGGATTTGCACCAAAATTTACATGCACATGCTCCCAGTTAGCTGGAAAGACAAGACCGACTTTGCATTTCTCGACTCCTATCGATAGTAGAAATAATCGTTTATTTCTTCCTTCTACGGCAGTTTTCTTGTAGTTTGCGGCCATTTTGTACTGGCCAGAGTGAGAGCCAATAGCTGGCTGCCACGAATACGCAGGAAGATTCTATTGGCCAGCGTGAGAGACAACAGCTGACTGACACGAATGTCAACTAGCATGCTAGCATGCAAAAAATCTATAGCTGCATTCGTCAAAAGTGGAAAAAAATTTAAATCTGGATGGCACTTTACTCCAATTGGCTCATTCGCTTGCTTAAACTCAACGTTGATTCCGATTCCGGAGAACTGGGATTGGGTGTGAAAAAGTATTTGTTGTCAACATTCTTTTTTCATTCGGTTTTTCCAGTTACGAGTCATTTTTTTTAAAGCTGATCGTTTTGTGTTCATTTTGTTTAGTTCTTTTTCATAACAGATTTAATGCTTAGTATAGAGCTTAGAAAAAATTCGCAGTGTGAGATAGGCGAGAAGTAAGGCGTGTAGCAACATCAGCACGGCAAAGAGTATTCCTTTACAGGCAAGGAAGGGCAAAAATATTTTAAGTAAAGTGAAAGCGGTTGCTGTATGAGTCGTTCGATTTTTGAATCAAGCAAGGGCAACGCTGGTCCATGATGCTAGTATATATATATATATATATATATATATATATATATACTGGTTTAGTGGGTAACAAAACAGAAAAGTGTGAGAGAAAAGCGAATAGGCAGTAGGATATTATCTGGTAAGTGATTATATTTATGTACCGTGTCCCTTCCGAACGTTGGCGTTAATGTCTTGTCACAATTTCCTCTCCTTCGTAGCTTTTATTATCTGTTTTTTTTATCTCTCTTTATTGTTGTGTTATTCATTTACTCAAGCACGCTAGGTAGGTTATGCGTTGTTTTCTTTTGTCCCTCTTGCCTTCAAAGTAAATCTACAACCGTTTATTTAATATTGTTTGTTTGAAGATTTTGCGGAGGAATTATGACCGGCACTTGAAAATGATAATTTTACGAAGTGCCGTAACATTTCTGCATATGGTAATGTTAATTTCCGTTTTAAAATCGTTCCAAAAACACCAATAAAAAGATTTCCTATTATTTTTTCGTTTCCTATTTTACTTTCTATACTAATAAGTGGCACTCGCTCAACCCGAATAGAAAGGCAAATAATAATAACATTTCCGGCTTTCAAAAAGATACAAAATTTACACTATAAAGATTCTAGTCGACCGTGTAAGAAAACAATAATTTTGCATCTTCTACTTTCGGTACCTAATTAATAAATCATTTAAATCAAATAATTCTTCTCCTGTGAAGTGAGGAACGGGTTCGTGAATTTCAAACTGTAGTTGGGCAAAATAAATTAAACATTTCGTCATTTGGGATTTTTGCTTTTTATGAAGGAATTGGCCCACATTTGGAATCAATTATAAAAATAAATACGTCTAGGTATTAGCTCGTACAAGTTCTGAATTCTTCTGCGTTTGTACTTTGAGTTATTATTTAAGTAAAATATTCAATATTCACGCTGGAAGAGGAAATAAGAGCCTCAGTAACTGTTTCGCAATGCACCATAAATGTCAGATTAGATCGAGATCCGGTGATTTTGCGAGCCAATCCAAGTTCTCTACTTCACGTTTGAAATATTAGCTTTGTGAATTGGCGCATTATCTTCTTGGAAGGTTGCACTAGCATCAAGGGACAATATTTATACTATAGGATGAAGATGAAAAACCACGTTACTCATGGTTTATAGGTTAGTCAAAAGAGTCTGATGAATAACGTCACGAAGAACTATTTGAATTTTTATGTAAGCTGGATTTATTTGGGGGCATTATTTCAGTTATCCGGAGCTTATACTGGAATTAAATTATCTGCATACACATAGAAAATTAATTCAGTAAATACAGAAAAAGAGAAAGTGTCGTATGACAATGGTTGTTTTCTCACCGAACTTATTGAACCTTTTCATTGAAGTAATCTCTAATAAAATAAATTAAAGGACGTTAAGCAGAAGAATGAAAACTTAACAATAATGTTTCCCTATAGAGCAAACAAGCTGTGAAAAGTTTAAAAAAAATCAATTCCCAGAAAACCGAGAAATCCTAACTTTCACTACCAAGCTTTAAGCGTGGCTCAGGGCGTAGATTCAATTTTGGCGCTAATATCTTAACAACATTAGATATGTAAATATCACAGTGATGCTAACAGGCACAAAAATGAAACTATGGAAAATCCTACAGAATGTATAAAAGAAAGTCGAGGACTAAATCTCAATTGTAAGAAGAGAGAATATATGGCTGTCAGCAAAAATTTATGGAGAGCTTGAAACATTATAAAAATGTCCTTATGGGGGCTCAAATATATTGAGAATTGCACAAAACACATATTGAATGTAGTGGCAAGATAATGGGCTTAATTTCTTCACGTTGACATTAGGAGAAATTAGGATATCCCGACTTCCTCCTGCTGCAATTGGAAAATTGAATTACTTCCTTTTAATGGTATAAACAAGGTGTCGCGGGTAATTACGAACACTAACTTAAAGCATCCCAAGATATTGAAAAAGACAGACGCTTAATGTGCCCAAAACAGTTCGAATGTGAAGATACACCTCTGAAAAGAAGACATGTACGTGAACCTTCCAGGTAACCTCCTAGGTAAACAACCATTGTTTGAATGACAGATAAGTATAACAAACTATTTGTAATTGAAATATTTTAGAATTGAGACAATTATTTGTATATACCCAACTAAAAGCACATTTTTTTTACCAACTCTCTCATTTCACGAAGGGGATGTATATGCTATTGTTGTGTATGGAATATTTTAAAACTATTCATTTGTTTCTTCCTTGTCATCTGACCGACTTGATCTGGAAGACGGTAAAAATTCAATAATATACCTCTTTATGAACAGTAAAAATCATAGCTCAGGGGAAGGTATGCTAAACAGACACATTAATCTTATATACAGCTCAAATCTATCTATAGACTGATAGATACAAACACATATAAATATATATATAGAGAGAGATACGATAAACGGTGTACATATATATATATATATATATATATATATATATATATATATATATATATATATATATATATATTGATAAAAATAAAGTTTAAACGTATGCTATATTTGTCGATACTCAAAAATACACAATACCTTGGATAGAATAAATTTTAATTAAATTGGACAGTGAGGTCAA
>OZ010579.1:29310300-29355300 GCA_963932145.1 Acanthosepion lycidas
TTGAGTTTTATAGACGGACAGATAGAATGAATGTAACGTAAAATTGAATAGATATAACCTTAGTTCTATAAGCCATTTGGGTTTCTGAGCATATTTCATTTTATTCTGCCATGTATACCTTGCCTCTTTTCTTGAATTTTCTCTATTTCACCTTTATTAGGTTTCAATGTGTTATTGGATTTCGCAAAATAAGCTAGTGTCCCGAAAGCACAATGCATTTTCAGGAGATTTTAATTACATTCGTGAATTTGACAAACATAGAAAAATAACAGCATTGAAGCTACTCATTTATATCAAGTATTACAAAATGATTTCTAATACCATTTCTTTTTAGGATATAGATTAATATGGATCTCCACAGATTCCCTTTCTTCGTTAGTTGTAAATCGCCATGGTTTCATTGAAAAATATTGGATTTATATCCCTTGTCTTCTTCTCGGTTTTAAATTCAGGCTTATACTTCTTGTAGACTGGTTGCCATCCAAGAACAGAAATAGAATCAACAGTGCTTTCTTTAACCTATAGATCGCGGGTGAAGTGAGAGTTGCATACCCATTACTTGATAGTGCGAAAAATACACATAAGTTTATGCCGAAAAAAATGTATAATTAATAATATATTTGAACAATAACGTTTACGTAAAAACAATGATGATCTACTATATACAATATCACACTCTTGATCCCTTATCTATGACAGATAAACATGCAGGTAATTACCTATATAAATATAGGGGAAATCAATTCTCCTGATTTCCAATCAGATATACATGCATATGTAGTTAAATGTTGGTGGAATATGTGACATTTTTAAGTGTTATTCGGCTCAATGATCGTTGCTCGAGCTCACTATTCAAAACGATAGATTTTAAAATGTTTATGTCAATGATATAGAGCGAACCATTATATATATATATATATATATATATATATATATATATATATATATATATATCAGTTACGTTTTTACGCTGGGCTTTATCCTTGTATGCAAATATGAGGATATAGGTTCAAGATTATTATATCTATATTGGCTAGCACAAATTCTCATATAACAATCTTGTGTACACACACATACACACACACACAAATAAATCAGTAAATAAATAAATATATATATATGTAAAATGTCTATATATGTAAATATATATATATGTAAATATAAATATATATATATATATATATATAAATATATAGCGTATAATATATATATATAAATATATATATATATACAAATAATATGTATATAAAACTAATATATATGTATAAATATATATTTATCAATATATATCGATATATATGTAAATATATATATATATATATATATATATATATATATATATATATATATATATATATATATATATGACTTTATGAGGGTGGGTTCATGCTGTTTGCGATCGTCAGACAAATAATAGAGAAGCCTTATAATATATAAGAATTGCATATCTATCTATCTATCTATATATATATATATATATATATATATATATATATATATATATATATATATGTATCCATGTGTGTGTGTGTGTGTGTGTGTATTATCAGAAATTGATAAAATCCAACAAAAAATTAATATATTATCGGTTTATACGTTTTTTTATTGATGCATTTACTTGAGTAAATGTTTTTTATTATTTTTTCATCCCGTGAGCCGTAGAAGTTTAGCGACACAATATGCATTACAACCACAGTAGAAGTGGTGTTTCATTAGCAAGATAGCTTGACGGAGTCCATAACTCTCCAGGGTGGTTTGGAATTCAGAGTTTTTGCTTCTAGAATGGTTGACGCCCAAGTTTATAGAAACCAGTCTATCCTGCTATTTACCCATTACTGGGTAGAGAAGAAAAGGATTCACCCCTTTCCCAAAGGTGTTATCAAGTAAGTGAATGCAATGGATCCGACTGGATTTCGAACTCGGCTCTCTGATTCCTCAATCTGAACCGCTCTCTATTACTCCTCCGGGTCTCGTATTTTTTTAATTAAATAGTATTAATTACATTTACCGGCTTGATTTTTCGAGGAATTTCATAGAATATCTTCCAGCTGGAATCGAACCCGTATCCTATATGCAACCGTCATTTAGCCTGACGTGAAATGATTATTCAGACACATAGGATTTCAGTTTTAAAAAGCTCGAATTACTATTTTTAAACCGACACCTTCTAAATTTTTTTCGACCTATCATATCTGCTCCGAAATAGTATATCTAACGTAAAGAATGACTGCATATTATGCACAAGGGATTAAATACTTAATCCAATGAATATGCACACACCTGTGTTCCCCGTCACAGGAATATGATTGGCTGGTGTCAGCCCTAAATACAGGCTGAGGTAGAGGTACAGATCGATGCCTAGACCATTGGACTAAGCCACTGGCTATCCTATTGATCTACACCGATTGCCTACATCTATTGACTGCGACTACGACAAGTCCCAGTTCCATTACTGATACCTACAAGAATGTTCTCCTCGGTTATAGTAGCCTAAACCACTTAGCTACTTCGATCAAATATATCCATTCCTGGGACATATCAATCCTACATGTATTTTAATATATTTTCTGTTTGTATGTTTTTTTTATGAATACACATCGACCACAATTTCAAAAAAAAATCTTATAAAGTGAATATATATATATATATATATATATATATATATATATATATATATATATATATATATATTACGACAATTTATTTATTAAAGACAGTTTTATGTTTAACGTTCTTTTTATAGATACAAGTACTTAAGTAAATGCTCTGTTTATAATAAACAGTATTAAATAAGATTTCTCGGACATTCAGGCCGGTAAGGCCTGAATGTCCGAGAAATTTTCACAGAAAATATTCGTCCTTGGACAGGATTCGAACCTGCATCCTATACGGAACCGTCATTTACGCGGTCAAGGCACGTCAGCGTAAATGTCTTTTGCTGGAGAAAATGAACTTTTGTCTGTAGTTTTCATT
The DNA here is from genome assembly GCA_963932145.1 of Acanthosepion lycidas. NCBI lineage: Eukaryota > Metazoa > Mollusca > Cephalopoda > Sepiida > Sepiidae > Acanthosepion > Acanthosepion lycidas. Next base: position 29,313,274 of record OZ010579.1, read on the forward strand.
CGTTTTTTTTAATTTTTATCTTTTTAAAATGAATCTTTTAGCATACCTTGCTTTGATCAAAGTCTCTTTTAAGTTGTTATTTGAGATAACAGCTAGATAAATACATGTTACTCTGAATTCTCTGGTCAGTTTGACAGTTTTATTGGACCTAGCGATAGGATGTGTCTCTATTTAGTGTTTGTGTGTGTGTTATTTGGTTCTTAGGGAGTGAGTGAGTATGATATGTGTAAGCGTTTTTATTGTTGTGGGTGTGTGTTATCATTTGGCTCATTAGGGAGTGAGTGAGTATGATGTGTGTAAGTGTGTATATTCGTGTGGGTCCGTGTATAAGTGTGAGGCCTCCACACCTCCGTAAGTATGTCTGTCTTGTGTAGGTGAGGAATGTGGGTAGGTTTTGATTTGTAGAGTTATATATTGTTAAATTTATGGTTTAGCCTGGCTGGATATTTTGTTTTTAGACGTTGTATCCACTTATTTTCATGGGACGCTAAAATCTTTCTAATGTTATCTGCTCTGAACTTTTCTATTCTCTCAATTATAGTGAATTTGGCATGGGTTTTGAAATCATGTTTTTCCAGGCGGAAATGTTGTTCTACAGGTAATAATTTTTCATGGGGAGTCGACTTAATTCACTTACGATAATTATTAATTCTGTAGTGAAAGGGCCATTCAGATTTTCCTACATATTGTTTCTGGCATAGTGTGCATACTAGGAGGTAAATTATGTTATGACTTCTACAGTTAGATCGTGGTAGATTTTGAAAGAAGAATTAGTGACTGAGCTAGTGAATGAATTCGTGTTTTCAATATGGTTGCAACATAAACTTATTTTGTTGTTGCATGGTTGGGAAAATCCTGTTGTTTTTGTTCTTAGTTTATTACGGATTACCTTGTCCCCTGAAATGTGGTTACTACCTATGATTTCTTTTAGGTTCTTAGGTCTACGATATGCAAGAAGGCCAGGTTCCTTAAACAGTTTTTTAGGTCTGGTTTGAGTTGTAGTATTTCCCAGGGACGTTTGATTATTTGGGATAGTGGAGGGAGAGTGGGGTTGAAAGTGGTTACTAGAGGGATGCGGCTAGATTTATTTTTAATCTTGTACATTAGGGTGTCTTCTCTAGGTGTGGAAATTGCTTTATTTATTTGTTCCCTGATTAGGTGTTGTTTATAGCCACGTGTTGTAAATTGAGGCTCCAGATTTTCAATGTGTTTATTTAATTCTTCATTGTTGGAACATATCCTTCTGAGTCTAAGTGCTTGTGAATAGGGAAGATTCTCTTTGAGGTGTTTAGGGTGGGAAGACTTAAAGTGTAGATAGTTGTGGGTCTCGGCGATTTTAGTGTGTAGTGTCGTTTTTAGTTTCCTGTTTTCATCTATGTAAATGCGGGTGTCTAAAAATGTTACTGATGTGGATTTTTCATAGTCAAACTTAATTGAGTCGTACACAGTGTTTAGGGTCATAAGGAATTGGGTAAGTTTGTCATCACTACCCGTGTATACAAAGGATATATCATCGATATATCTTGCATAGAATACGCAGTCGCTACCAATGATTGGATAGATATCGGTCTCCTCAAATTTTCCCATGAATATTGTAGCATATGATGGAGCTGCAATGGCGCCCATGGCACAACCTCTTATTTGAAGGTAGTCTGCGCCATTGAAGTTGAAAGTATTCAATGTAAGGACATGCTCCATGAGTTTTATGATGACTTCTGTGGGGGGTCTTGTTTTCTTCTTTTAGTAAGGGCTTCCTGAAGAGCGGTTAGCCCTTCGATGATTTTAATGTTTGAATAGAGTGACCTAACGTCCATAGTCACTAGATAAGCATTCTCTGGTACTGTTTGTATGTGATTAATTTTGTTCAGTAGATCTGTTGTGTGTGTGATGTAGGATTTTACTTCCTTAGCTAGCGGTTGTATGTAATTGTTGTGTCGTGGCATAATAGTAAAAATAAAAAAATCAAGTCGAGGTTGGTTTAAGGAACAAGTGTATTTAACGTCAGAGATACAAAGGTAGAAAACGGGTACTACTCAGCTAGGCAGTTGTAGTACTGTCGCTGCTTACACCAGGTAGGTATTACTAGCACTATATATAGTGAGAAGCGGTGTAATTCCCTTGTGTTAGGAGGCCGGTGTAACACCTCCCTTTGAAAATATCCCGTCTGGGTATTAATAACGTTTTTGTTTTGGGTTCACCCTATTCAACTCCGTTGATTTCCGTTTTCTTTTTGACCTCCTATTCTCAGGAGCTGCCTCTGGTATCTCAGGAGCTGTCTCTGGTATGGGCACCTGAAAAGTATCAAACACTATGTTCATGATGTCCTCCTCGGGCGATCTGGTCACCTCACTGTTCGAGTATCTTTTCCGGATTTGGTTAGTGTGACGTTTGTGCACGAAATCTGGTCCCTTAATCATATAGACCATGTTGCCTATTTGTTTCTCAATAGTGCCGGACTCCCAAAAGGTCCTATTATTTCTATAAATCTTGTAGAAAACTCTTTCGACAACTTTATACCGTTTTTTTATCGTTTTTTTGAGGTTTGGCCTCTCCTGGTTTGGTAACAACTTGTGGAAAAATGATCTAACCTTGCGTCCGAACATGATCTCAGCAGGTGTCTTCGACGTTTCGATGTTTGCATTCGGAGTTACCCTGTACACTTGTAAGAACTGTTGGATTTACTTATCCGTCGGTGATCCACTAGCTTTTCTCAGGGCTCTCTTGAACGTATCTACGAATCTCTCCGCTTGCCCATTACTTCTTGGGTGGTATGGTGGAATGGTCATATGATCGATTAGATAATCCTCGCAGAGATGTTTAAATTCGGTAGACGTGAATTGCGTTCCATTGTCTGTGACAATGCAGTCTACAACTCCAAACCTAGCGAATAGCTCATACAGGAAGTTCATAGTTGCCTCGGATGTGGGGTTCTTTCATTTCAGTACTTCCGGCCATTTAGATAGACTGTCTATAAAAATGAGATAGTAGAAACCATCTAATGGTCCAGCAAAATCCAAGTGAATTCTCGACCAAGGTCGGTCCGATTTTGCCCACGATCCGAATTGAGTTGGAGGAGCTTTCATAGCTAATGCGCATCCTATACACTTCGACTTTTTCTTCTATATCCTTATCCTTGTTTGACCAGAAAACGAAAGAGCGCATAAGGCTTTTCATTCTTGTTATGCCTGGATATCCTATATGGAATTCCTTGAGCATACTTTTCTGTAATGTCATAGGAATTACGATCCTGTCGCTATATAACAGGACGTTATCACAAATTGAATAAATTTCCTCATTCAGTTGGTTACTGTTGATTTTTTCTTTCGTGCTTATAATAAATTCGCACACCTCTGCCTTACTCTTAAGCTCATCAAGCGTTACTGGAAGTTCTCTTATCGTGTCACATAAAGTATTTTTTACTTCAACTTCCACTTGAATGGCTGCTATTACCATATCGTCCAATGGTTCTGTGTGCTTAGGTATTAACCTTCATAAGCCGTCTGCATGACCAAGTTTTTTAGATGGTACATACTCCATTTGAAAATTATAATTCAGCAGAATGGTACCCCATCTTTGGAGTCTATTCGCCGTATGTTGTGGTAGTCCCTTTTTCGATCCAAATATCGTTAGTAAAGGTTTGTGATCTGTTTGTAACAGAAATTGTCTACCGTGCAAGAAACGATGAAATTTCTTTACTGCGAATATAATGCTTAGCGCCTCTTTCTCGATTTGCGAGTAGTTCTTTTCGGCTGGTAAAAGTGAACGGGATGCATGGGATATGGGTTTTATTTTTCCATCATCCATTTTGTGTAGTATGCATGCTCCTATGCTATAGGTACTGGCATCGCTTGCAACTATAATATAACGCTTGGGATTATAATGTGCCAGAAACAAGTCAGACGTTAATATATCTTTAATTTCCTGAAATGCTTCTTCGCACTCTTGCGTCCAGACCCATTTTGGGTCCTTCCTTAACAATTCATTTAAGGGTGATCTTAGTTTATGCATATTTGACACGAATACATTGTAATAATTCGTCAAACCAGAGAAACTTTGTAGAGACGCAATATTTTCTGGAGCAGGTATGTCCCTTATTGCACTCGATCTATCTGGATCCGGCCTTCTTCCATGTTCATCGATGTTTTTCCCCAAGTATTTTATTTTTTCCATGAAAAAGGTATATTTTCCCCGTTTCAGTTTAAATCCATAATCCTGGATCCTTTTGAATACTTGGTTTGCATGAGCTTTGTGTTGTTCTTTGCTAGCGCTGTTCATTAACACATCGTCCAGGTACCCTACTGCGAAGTCCAACCCACTTAACATCATGTCCATTGTTTGCCGAAAAATCGCAGCGGGGACTTTGACCCCAAAAGGAAGTCTGTTAAACTTGTACAATCCCTTATGGGTATTGATGTATAGCAGCTTTGAACACTCCTGATCGACTGGGATTTGTAAATACGCGTCACTGAGGTCGATTTTAGAAAAATATTTCCCTCCACTCAGTTTCGCGAATATTTCTTCAGGGCTCGGAAGGGGATAATGGTGATCCTTTAATGCATTGTTTAAACCTGTTGAGAAATCGGCACAAACCCTAATCTCCTTGCTCTTTTTGATGTAAACTGTCGGCGTAGCCCACTCACTGTGATCAATTTTTTCGACGACACCCATGTTTTCGAGTCTTTCTAATTCACCGTCTATTTGTTCTATAGCGGCGTATGAAACCTTTCTTTTCTTTTTGAACACTGGCTGTTCATTTTCTTTGACTTCAAATCTTGCTACCGCTTTTGTACACCTTCCAAGACCGCCTGTAAATATGTCTGGAAAATTCTCTTTTAACTCCCTCTTAAGTTTTTCTGCCTCCACATTCGAATCCTCAACTTTTTGACAAAAAGAGCTTAAAGGCAGATCCCATTATCTAATTTTTTCGAACAGATCAGATTCAAAGAGGTTATTTGATTTTCGCATGACAAAAAATTTCGCTTTTTCGGTCTTATTCTGAAAAGAAATATTCGTCAATAATTCTCTTTCGAAGGTGATTTTTTGTTCACTGACGCTTCTCGCCGTTTTATGTGATTTAATCATAGTGGGTCTCCCAAGCTTCTTCCATGTCTGTACATTAATGATGGAAATATCAGACCCACTATCAAGCTGTAGTCTTACTTTCTTTTTAAACATTTTGACCTGTACAAATTTCCGGATATTTCGTTCCTCAGGTTCAATTTTCGTTAGTTTAATGGATGTCTTCTTTCGATCAGATTGTTTCCTACAATGTGATGCCTTATGCCTCTTCTGGTAGCAGTTATCACATTGTTTGAGTTTGTAGGGACACTCATTGTACCAATGTTTATCTCCACACCTCAAACACGTTCCAGGTGGATTTTTTCCCTGTTTTTTCCTCTGGTTATTTTTTGAAGTTAAATTTTTCTTCTGATGGACCTTTTTAATGTGCGACACTCCGCTTTCCCCTATGTCACGACTGTCCTGTTTCAACGCAACAAACCTTTCACAGTGTTCCGCTAAGCTTTGTAGTCTTAAATTCGTCTCGTTTTCGAGTTTATTTAAAACACGACGCCTGATCTCAGCGTCTTTACCTAAAACCAGCCCTTGCACAAATATTAAACATTTAAAATTATCTGATGATAATTCCTCCAGTTTAAAGTCGTCGCAATGCTTGTTTACAATACTTGCATAAGTAGTGTAATCATCTTCCTCTCTTCTAGTGACATTCATACAATTATATCTCCTGTGAAAAAGAGAAGTTTTTGTAGAAAACAGTTCTCACTGATCTTTTTTGGAAGGATAAAATTCACGAACTTTGTGTGCTCGGCAGTTCCCAATTTTCTTAGCAGAAACCTAACTTTTTTAGCGTCTGTCCATGTACCGCAATCCGATACAAAAATATCCTCATATCTTCTATAGAAATGAGCGAACGTGACATCGTCTTCTGGATTATAATTGAAACTTTCAATAGCGTTCCACACAGCAGTCTGGGAGAATGCATTATGATTCTCGCTTCCATTCGTTAACTGTGTTGCCTCCAGAAGTTTCCTCTGTTCCTCCTGTGTTTTCATAAAGATCTCTTCGACGCGTTTCTGTTGTTCCAACAACTCTTTTTTAAATTTCTCCTCACTTTCAAGTTGTTGCGTTTGCAACGCGAGACTTTGTTCCGTTTGAAATTTGAACAATTGAAGAAGAGACTTAATTCTGCGTCCATGGTACGAATTCAATTTACGCACCATACAGTTTACACTTGTATTAAACAAATCAGTTTTCCCAAGGCTTGCTTAATAAAATTAGTTTGCTCAACTAATACACAAACAAGAAATATGTATTTCTCGTAAAAAAAAAAAAAAATCCGTCGCTTTAAGGAGTGTCGACTAATGGGAAAGTCACAATTTTTTTTTTTCAACCTCTTTGTGGTTTTGCACAAATATGACTCGAATATTTATCAGTCTTTGTTAAGCACAAATGACTTACGGGAATATATATTTTTCACTCGACAAATCATTTAACTTTGAAGAGGTGAAAAAAAAAACCTTACGGTGACAAAAAAAAAAAAACTCCGGTTTCTTGTAAAGAAACAAAAAACAGTGAACCTTTTTTTTTTCGAAACACTTGGTGTCAGTATTTTCAATTATTTTAATAATTGACAATATTATTCGCGTTCTAACGCTGTAGACATTTGGTACCAAATTTTTGGTTGTTTTTTTTACGTCGCCAAATTACTATTGTAGTAATTAATTTGCTATTAATCCTTGCGTATCCAAATATCTGTTTGAAATGACGAAGGTGTTTTGCCGTAAGAATCTTGCGAATCCTTGTATTTCAATCACTTTAGGTGATTGTCTGCAGTGATATCGTTTCGATTCCGACGTCGCCAATCTGTTGTGTCGTGGCACAATAGTAAAAATAAGAAAATCAAGTCGAGTTTGGTTTAAGGAACAAGTGTATTTAACATCACAGATACAAAGGTAGGAAACGGGTATTACTCAGCTAGGCAGTTGTAGTACTGTCGCTGCTTGGTATTTATCAATCCACCCACGAGGACCGAATGTGGCACAAGGCCGGTTTAATGTGGGTCTCTCCGAGCCCGTAGGCTCTGCCAAAAATATAGCCTTTGAACCCACCTAGACGGGTTCAGGCCCTGTCTACCTCCCCGAAGGAATCATTGCCCTTCGGCAAAGCTTCCTCCGAGTTCCTCTCCGTAATGCAGGGAGTTCGACAGACTCCGACCCGGAAGCTCACAAAGGCAGCGTACTACACTTTGATCCTTGCGACCGGGCCGAGCAGTACTGTCGCTGCTTACACCGGGTAGGTATTACTGTGACTATATATAGTGAGAACCGTGTAATTCCCTTGTGTTAGGAGGCCGGTGTAACAGTAATGGTCTATGTATTTGGAAATTTTTGTCGTGTGGCAGTTGAACGATGAAATAAGCGGCCTTCCTGGGTTGTTGCTTTTGTGTATTTTAGGAAGGAGATAGAAACGAGCAGGTGTAATGCTTGTGGGTGTAAGTGCTGTGTATGTTTCCTTGTCGATTAGATTGTTGCGAAGCATTATGTTTAGTGAGCTAGTTAATTCTTTTTGTTATTCTGGAAGGGGATCTGTAGGTATGCTTTTATAGGTTTCTTTGTCGGCTAGCTCTTTGTTGGTCTCTTTAATGTATTCTTCGATTCCCCAGATCACTGTCGCACCCCATTTGTCAGTCTGTGTTATGATTAGGTCATCTCTATGTGTCAGCGTATCAAGGGCTATACGTTCTCCTTCAGTAATATTGTCACGTGGCAGCTTACGTGCTGTTGTTTTCTTTATGTCATTTGCTACGGCTAGTTCAAATGTCTCTATAGTAATGTCTGTGCTTTGTGGGCTGTAGCTAGTGTCCTTCTCTTTTAATGTCTCAAGTATGGAAGGTGTACGATCATTTTTCCCCATAGTGGGCTTTTAACCGTATTCTTCTGAAGAAGGATTTCAGGTCCTTTGACAAGGTGTCTTTATCAAACCTTGGGGGACTAGGGCAAAAGCTTAGTCCTTTATTTAATACACTGAATGTAATGAGTGAAAATTTATTGTTACTGAAATTTATAACTCGCCCGTATAGATCAAGTTTGAATTTGCAAGCATGGCGAAGTTTTTCGTAAAAGCTCGAAAGCTTGCATCATATTTCCTATTAGGGATGCTATACCCCCATCCAGATGTCCTGGTTGGGGGCTTATTCCGTTTTTTGGGAGGTTGAGTGTGTCTGTTGTTGATTGTCTACTAGAGGCTAATCTAGGTAGTCTGGGGTGTCTAATGGGCATATGCGTTCTGTAGAAGGGCTGCTGTGATTTGGTTTGTGTATGTTTGTACGGCACCCTAAGGATGTCCGCGTAAGTTAGTGGTTTGTTTTGTGTGTGTATTTGTTTTGAGGTTCTAGCTATCCTTGATGGTGGCGGTGTTGTTATTGTTGGTTGTGGTGCTGCTGGTTGTCTGTTGGTGTACTTATTTGGTCTGTTTTGTGTTTGCATTGGTTGTGTGGTGGTCAGTGTATTTGCGGTGTTTTGTTGTTTTCTTTTGGGGTATGGTCGTTCACTTTTTTCAAAGTTTGGCTTCATTTCTTTTTTGTTCCTCTGTCTGGAGGAACTATTCCATTTTAATTTTCTTTGTTTTTCAGTTTTTGTTTTTTGTAGTTCCCTCACTGTCTGGTCTGTGTGAGCTTTTATGACATTCTTTATGTTGGTATATTCTTCCTTTTCCGTTTGATCTTATTTTCTCATATTGTTGTGGATTCAGGGATCAAATCCGGTACCAATAATTAAGAAACGTCAATAAGGTAAAAAGGAAAATAAATGTATTAATGTAATAATACAAACTGGTAATGCAGGTTAGTAGTTCCAGGAAAGCGGGTTAGTAACAATATATATATGCAGTCTTTGGTATCGACGTATCACTTTATGACTTCTTACTGAGTCTACGTGCTTTCTCACTGTGACTCTTGCTCGTTACGTTTGTGGTCGTTCGTTGCTCTTTCTCGTTCTTTCCCCCGGGTATACACTAACAGTAATATATGTATACCCTGGGTGAGTCCATTTGTGTAAAAAGGGGAGGATCCCTAAACACACACACACACACACACACACACACACACACACACACATATATATATATATATATATATATATATATATATATATATATATATATATATATAATCCTATTATAAAAGTACTTGTACCTTCCTACGATCACTCGCATTCTTATACCCTGTCAATATCTGATAAATAATGGACTATGGCGTTTTGATCGCGTGGAAAGCGGGGGAATGCATTTCTTGGTTTCAGTGAGAAAAAAAGAAAGAAGACAAAGTCGAGAGAGAGAATCAGATTAGTTAATAAGTAACGTAAACTTTGATCTCAGTCAAAAGGCTGAGAATTAATGGCGGCCGCAATAAAAAAAATTCCATTTACCATTCTTCGAGTGAAAAACTCAATTGCGACATAATAATTAAAATGACATCGTCTGGTGAATTATTTTTAATATTATCATTATTAAAAGAGATGACCGTAAGACCTGGCTTTGTTTCAAAAGTAAGCATAAAAGAAAGAATTATGCGTAAATTTAAGTATGGGAAAAAATTAACGTCTCCTGTGAATAACCCATAAATAATGGACTATTCTATTTTGATCGCGGAAAAGAGGTGAATAGTCACTACTTGATTTCACTGAGAAAATTCATGAAAGCAAGAAAGAAAGAAAGAAAGAAAGAAAGAAAAACGAAAATAAGTGAAGATAGAAATGCTTAACGGTTGTTTCAGTTAAATGGAAAAATATGTTGATTGGTTTGGTAATGATTTGTTTTACGTCATATCAATTTCAATGTGTAATACTCGCAAGATTTTTATTGCTGTTAATATTAAAAATGTATTACTGGTACTTTTTTCAAAAAATATATTGCTGGTAATATTTTTACTTTTAAAAAGTATGGCTAGTAATATTTTTCAAAAGTGTATTGATGGTGATAAAGCATTGCTGCTAATTTTATTTTTCAAAAATATATAACTGGTATTGAAAACTTTTTTTAACACTTTCATAGTGTTTTCTCACCAGCTTGGGAATTAATTATTTCCCCATATAGATTACTTAGCCTTACTTGTGCTACAACCCGGGGTCAGTGTGGACCTGAGATCACCAGGAATAAAGGTGTGGTTCCACGCTCCTCAAACCACCCTGATCAGAGTCCTCGCTGCAGTATGTATCTTATTGTTATGCCCCGGATGCCACAACTCTTTAAAACGCTACTTTTTGTCATATGGGAATATCCAACATGGCGCTTGAACGAAATATTTGGCAGAAAATCCCATTATTCACTAATATTTTAAACCATTCAAATTCTCAAAGCAAACCTGTGCCAAACTGTTTTACTTAATCCTTGATGAATTAGATGTCCAAAAATGTCAACATCAAGATGAAATAATGGAAACTAAATGTGGAAAACACAATAATGTGCAATGACTTTTCGATCAATCAGTTAAATTCTAGATGTTTTCGCGCCATATTAAAGGATCCAGACGGCTATTGTTTACAAATGTAATTATTTGCTGGTAATTAATCTTCGATTTGTCGGTGAAAAATGTGATTTCCGGTTAGCTTTAATAAATGATGTCCAATGAAGAAATATTCAATCCTTTGACTTTAAGTTGCTGTGACAACACTGAATAAAAAGTGCCGCTATATGTACCGACGATGGGAAATAGGAAAGACATTCATTGAAAAAAAGGTTGTCTGCTAAGTGTTGTTGTCATCAGCCGGTGCACGAGGTGTTAAAAATAAAAACAAAACGCATCAAGCCATTGTTCAAACATAGGTTTGATAAACAAAAACATATCAAGCCATTTTTTACCAATATTCCCTCTTTTTTTATCATCTGCTCTTACCATGTAAGTGGTAGGATTTACAAGTTGATGACAGCTTGTTCTAATGTTTATCTCTGGCCATCTGGCCAGCTGGCCTTTGACCCAGATATGCTAAAGTCTTTTTGGTTTAATTTTCATTATCGTTGCTATTTTACAAAAAAACCAAAAAAAAAAACCCAAAAAAAAACAACAAAAAAAGAAAAAAAAAACTCTGGTTTCCTTTGGTCAGGAATTGTTGATAAATCTTTCGCCTTTTACTAAAGATTTCCGTGGCCGGGTGTCAAGTCTTTTAAACACTAGCGGATATATAATTGGAAAATATCAAAGACTTTTGATCTCGTGGGTTTTCTTCAAACTCTCAATTTTATTCCTGAAATTTGATTATGAAAGTAGGCTTTCTAATTTAAAAAAAAAGAAGTTAATTTCCCATTTTTGGGGAATTGTTTTTTTTGTTTAGAATTAGAAAAAATGCAAAATTTTCAATACATTTCATATTTTACCCCAGAAAAATTTTTTGACTCATTTACACCAGCCGATTTTACTTTTAAACGACAGAACATATTGTTTGCTTTCAGAAAATTCCTAGTTTTATGGGGTTCAGATAAAACGTTCCCTTGATATTTTGTTCAGATGATAAAAAAACAGTTGTATTTCAATATTTTACCACTATAAAAGTAAGAAAACCCATTTTTTCTTTTAGAGAAAATGAGAAGAGACAAAACGATTTTTGGCAATTTTTTGATGACTTTTACATGGGATAGAGAATTTTTGCCATAGCAAACATGAATTGTCTTTATTTAAGTTCAGAGGGACAATAGGATCCCTCAAACAGCTGCGATTCGGATGTAGTTTATCGTCATACACATGTTTATATACCAGGTATAACTGCAAAATTGTTCAATTATTAGATTAAGCTTTGAACCGTTGTATATGAAAGAGACTTTGCTAGAATTCTCCGAGTTTTTATAACACTGTTTGGCTTTAATTTGAGCAATAAGACTCTCCAAGCTTAAGTGAAGGATCGTGGTGAAATCGATCATAAACGAAAATTACATGTACAGCATTAATTAATCATAACCAAGGATCAGAATCACATGGACGATTGAAATTAAGTTGATATATATATATATATATATATGGGGGTGTTATTCCAAGATCATTTTGCAACGTATTCAAGATGATATTCGCCTTCTTTAACATTCTAACTTTCTGTCCTGGAGTAACAAGATGCCTCAAATGTTTCACGTACGATTTCATCTCAAACCATATTTCACTGCTATTTGGACTGTCATAGCTGAAACGCCTATCTAACATGCCAAACATCTTATGGATTGAGTTGGTTCTTTTCAAATTGATCTCTTTAGATATAAGCTGAAATGATGATTCCTCTTGCGGATCCAGTTTTCCTTTTTACTGTTCCCTCTTTTTTAAACATATTCCCCGTTCTCCTGATGGTCCCTGAATGGACTTTGCAGATAGAAGCATGAGTATGAATCTTGGTGCCATTACCGAAGGCATAAATATTATGTTGGTGCAAAAATAATGAAGTAATAATGTCGTATTTTGACGTTAAAAATACGTCAAAAAACGACATTATTACGTCATTATTGTTGCACCAACCTAATAAATTTTCCTCTCAGCACTCCTACGTTGAAAAGAGAGTAGGACTGACGCAAAATGCTTTTAACCTGCGCTCTTTCTAGCTGAGTAACTCAAAAGATTTTTTTCTGTGATTCTTAAATTTTATTAAGATGGGTGAAACTGTTATCTGAAAACGCGGATAAAAGAGACTCAGTTAATTTTTTTTTAAATTTTTTAAAATTTTAAACATGATATGCGATGGACAATTAAGATGTAACACAATTTGTACAATTTTGCTGTTACAAACTGTTGTGTCTGATGTCTCTGTATATATATATATATATATATATATATATATATATATATATATATATATATATATATATATATATATATAATTATATATATATACATACATACATACATATATATATATATACATATATATATACATATATATATATATACAAATATATATATATATACATATATATACACATATGTATATGTATATATATATATATATATATATATATATATATATATATATACAAATACACACACACACACATATATATATGCACATACAAAAGAGAACTGATTTCAAAGGAAGTCGGTAGCAAAGGCTTGCATCAATATAATCACACCGTTTGGCAGCATTCTTGCAGAAAACCTTTAAAGTTGTGAGCATACTAATTTGTTTCTTTTGTCTCTCGTTCTAATATTTTTCCTTGATTATTCAAAGGCTTTTATTTTTGATGTCATGTTTTCATCAAAGAGAAGACAATATATCAAACAGATCGATCACAAATAATATTGAGAAATTAATATTCCTTCACGACAACTTTATTTCATTAGTCATTTCTGAAAACTTACACTAAAGATCAAGTACTAACGTCTATCCTCAATGGGCCAGCACTTGAACGCAATAATCAGGCCATGTCCTGAAGATGACCTAAAGATTAACCCCAGTGATTTTGTATATTTAACTTCACTCTGTTTCTGATATTGTACATTTTTACCCATAAATCGGACATCATAAAACTATATTTTTATGCATACATATGTATATATATATATATATATATATATATATATATATATATATATATATATATATATATATATATATGTGTGTGTGTGTGTGCGTGCGTGTGTGTGTGTGCGTGCGTGCGTGTGTGTGTGTGTAGATATAAACATACGTAATATATATATATATATATATATATATGTATTCATATATATATATATATATATATATATATATATATATATATATATATATATATATATATATTCCCAGACATTTCAATCGAAATACATTAAAACTTAGATATAATTGTATTAATAATTTTGATAAAATAATTAAATCACATACCAATAAAATATTGTATTTATATAACAATAATAACCGTAATGATAATGCTGATCTTAATTACTCCCGTAGAAATAACTTAATGTAGTTGTAGAAATCCCGACTCACGTCCTTTATCTAATAAATTATTAACTAATTCCCTTGTGAACATGTGTTCTATTTCATCAGTAGAAAACTTAAGTGCTATATTATATATTAGGAGTTCAATGAATAATTTAAAAAACAACTTTTCTATAATCATGTCTCATCTTTCACTAATGCTGATAAACGAAATATGACTTCACTTTGTAAATATTTTTGCAAACTGCAAGAAGAAATGAGAACACGGAATGGTAAATTGAAAATTCTCAAACAAGCCAGAATCTTTGAACGAACGTTGAACGAACCTTGATTCCTCTGCCTAAATAGAAATAATTAATTTCTTGAATAATGACATCATTAAATCAAAGTAATACACATACACACACACACATATATATATATATATATATATATATATATAATTTTTATGTATTCAAAAATTATAACATAAACATTTCATAAAATCACTACAAAATAGCCATATGTTTCAACAATATTGGTGTCTTGTCAATTGATGATGTTGACAATCCAAAGTTATCATTTTTCATTTTTGTGTCTGAAGATAATATTTTTAAAAGAAAGAAAAGAAACAGTTTAGAAAAATCAGAAGTCGCCGTACAGAATTCTCAGTTGATATATTATCCTATAAAAAGAATAATATATTGTCTTATATGGTTGCTTGCCCTGAAGGAGCCATTGTGCGCCGATGTGGCATATCTTGGGAATTTTAACCTGTGGGAGACCATCCCACTTCAGGTTAACGATACGATTGACACTTGAGTGCCACTCCTTTCTTTTGCAGATACTTTATGTTACTCGGGCCTCTGTTTCGTATATTTTTAGATATTGTCGCACATTTCTCAACTTTGTATGGGCCTCACAAAAGGTAGAAAGTAAGACGGAAATCTGAATTATCTTTTTCTAGTTTTATAAGAAGAAGTTGTGTGTCGCCACAACACCTATGGTTCTTCTTTCTGTTTGAAGTTTAGAACATTTTAAACGAACCTCGTTCCTTCTTCAACGTTGGTGGTACAATAGGCGTTTGTAATTATTTTTTCTCTAAGAACCTGCAATGAATTAATCCTCGTATATGACTGTCGATCTCGAACCAAGTCCGTATCCGTGGGGCTTTAATTTAGAATCTTCCTTGGCATATTAGTCCCTAATTTGAGAATATTTCAGCAAGAAAATAAAAAATGGATTTATAAAGAGTATTTATTATTATTCATAATCAGATTGATGGTCTTGAAATGTTTATAAGTTGTTACATTAGAACGAATATGTGAAGTGTAGTGGTTATCATAAAATCGTATTGGTGTGTTGACATCGAATATATTATGAAGCAATTATGTTTATTTTCACATAGATACTCTGGAAATGTACGAACCAATCTCTTTTTTTCCCCAAATAGGATTTAATATCTTGAAAGATTTCTGTTTATAACTTTTGGTTGTCGACCTTTCTAAGAGAAGGATAAAATCTAATTTAAAATTCAGTTCAGTGTTGTGGTTACCAACTTCACAAGATATAATCCTAAACGTTACGGAAATCACAAGAGCAGCACTAAGTATGGATGGGCCGTAACACCGGAGGCTTAAAGGTTTAACAAAAATAAGGATAAACATTTATGCAATTTAAATGAATGTGACCTTCACGTAAATTTTATATTTCCATCATATTTCGTAATATGTTGATTTTAATATTTTCGATTTAATTTTTAACAATTTTATGTTATTTTTTTTTATTTTGCTAAATTATCTTTGTTTTATTGAATATCCTACACTCTTACGACATTTCCGCATCTTTTTTTCTAACTTAATATATTTTCTTACCGTCATCTATCATCTTTCACATTTTGTATTTATACTCACAGAATATTTAGCAATCAACGCCTATAAATTGCGAAATAATGTTGTGAGGGCAAGAAATGGCTCCAATCTACGGCCATATCGTTCCAGTGTCGGGATTTAACTCTCATGAATTAAAACCTAATTCCACGGTTTCTGAGTTAATTCCAATGTTGACAAAACTTGCCAAAAATGTCTAAATTCATCCCTACTTTCGAAGCGAAAGTAGGGATGAATTTAGACATTCTTGAAAAATTTAGACATTCTTGAAAAATGTTTAAAAAGACACAAAACAGAAATAAATATTACAGGAATTAGAATTACAAATTGCTTTGAAATATATTTTCTTATACTCTTGAGATTTTTATAGTTGTGAAATATACTTCCATAAAACTTGCTGCAAAGTGCCACAATTTGAGCTCAAGTAATTAAAACATGTTTTGAATATTTTACAGTGAACAGTGATTTTTGCACGAGGAAAATATAATCCTCTTTCGAAGTTGCAATATTTAAGTAGAATTTAATCTTTAAAATCTCGAAATGTTTTATTTAGGTATTTTTACAAACGTGTTCTTTTAATTTTCGTTTCACATATATTTTATGAGAAGAACAATTTTAAAATTTAATGACCAATATATACGAGTACCATTTTGAATAGAACGAATTCTCTCAGGATGTTTTCTGTTCAAAATTTGGATTTATATAAATACCACGGCCAAATCGAAGAAATAATTTTTAAATGTACAAGAACCACATCCTTTTATTACGCTTATAATTATTTCTGCATAATACGCAATTTCTCCCAATTTTTAAGCCTGATCATATGGAATAGTATTATACAAGTATCTCAATATAATTTTTTAGTTACCAAATAAGTCCGCATACTGTGAGCGAAAGTTATATTTTTTTAATTCTAACGAAATAATCATGTGCACAAAGTGTTTAAACACAAAGCCAAACACTATATATCATTACTTGTTTTATTTACTTTAATTGAGCTTTTTAGATATAGCCGTAAGTTCTATGCCAAATCTTTCGTTTCTCGCAATTCTCGTATGTGGAACTCCTTTCGAGCTTCATGCTTACCAGACAACTTTAAATGTAAATACGATGTCAATAGTTATCTCCCCATCTCCTGATTATTCGTTTCTCTTTCTGCTCATCACTAATGTTTCTGTTACTAATTTCTCCACACCGTGTCACCCCTTGTGCCATAGGGGATTTACTGCCTTGAATGGGGTGATAGTGATAAAAAACAAAACAAAAAAAAACTACAAAGTACTGAGAAATGTTGAATATCACATCATGAAATCACACAGTGCAATAAAAAAGAAAACGACTCCGTCTTTTTCCCCTGATAAAATCCCAATGTATTTTGGTATATATCTTTGAAACAGCATACTATGGGTATTGTCAATGTAGTGATTTATTTAGCTAAGAAAATATTGTCATCTAATAACTTAAAAACTTAAAAATAAAAATAACTTAAAAATAGTTTATTTTGTCAAAGAGCGATTTACTCTACCAAACATTTCAATTAAATCTTGGAAACATCAAGAACAAATGTCAATTATAGAAGCTACAATATTTCCAGTTGACGTGTTCAGTTGATAAGAGACAATCTGTCGAACGATATGTTTTCGTGTAGGCTTGCGGCTATATAACGTCGAAACCGATTTCCATATGATCACCGAAGTTAATCAACGTCGGGCCTGGTCAGTACTTAAATGAGAGACCGCCTTTCTTTAATATCTCTGACTTCTCGAGTGAGATAGCGAATTTGTTTCCTTTGTCCTTCTCTTCGTTTTTATTTTTGAGTTGACAGCAACCCTTCGCCTAGATAGGCTTCAGCCTACTTCCTGAGTTGCTATTCTGCACTGCTAGTTAGCCTATAGGTCTGAGTAAAAGAGATTGATTGATGACATTCCTACTCTATGTGCCTTTCTATATTACAGGTCTTATTATTAAGGCTAGGGTGATTATCTTATACAAACACCGTCTAGAGTTGATTTATATCGGAATTTCTTCAATGGATTAAAGCATATTTTAAATGAAATCTTATTCTCTGACTGTTCAGAATAAAATTTGTGGATTTGGTAAATCTGAAAATGTACATACTCTGGTTCGGTAAAATAAACTAATATCCCCTAACGCCTAAGAGTGAATACATCAGTTCCCGTACGAGCATCGAAGTTAACAACGTACAGCCTAGTCAGTAACTAGATGAGTGGACGCTTAGGAATACCAGGTGCTACACGCTTCGATGTTTGGGTGGGGGATAATAGCTAGGAAATTGGAGAGCCGGGTTTCAAGACCTGCTCGGTTCGTTATATATAGCTTGTCTCGCTTGATTAGTTAAGACTGAATATTGAGTTCGTGTTTCACAGGGTGCGCCCCACTTGTGCTTCATCTAAGCTAACCTTTGAAAATCATTATATCGCAATGAATGCTGGGTAATTTCCATACATATTAAAAAGTAAACACAAGCTACAGACGGACGCTGACAGTACCATGGATTGAAACTCTGTCTGTGTGTGTGTCTCTGTGTCTCGGTGTGTTTGTGTATGTTTGTGTGTTTAAAGAAAAATGAAAGTCAAATATGCTTAAAATCAGAAAGGCACATTAGACATTTCTTGGATAAATTATGAAGAAAATATAATTGAAAATATAACTCATAGGACATATCGATATCAGAAATAACTGGAGGGAGCAGTGTCTAAAATATCTAATGATATTATGTGAACGGATGGCAGGAAGCGGGCAAGGAGGTCTAGTAAAGATTTAAACGTTGCTTAGAGCTACAAGGGATATGACGTTGTGCAGAGACAAATTCAAACATCCTAAAGGTACATCAAAAATTACAAAAAAAAATATTGCTATATCACAGTGCCGCTAAATATGTCAGCTTTTCTGGTCATATTATGGCAATAACTAAACTTTTTTCAACATTTTTATATTAGTATATATACTCACATTGATCGAACAAAATCCGGAATTATATAATTCTGCTTGTTCTTTCATTAAATATTAAGATACATGCGTTACGTCCTGTCATTATTCCGGATAAATAATGGACAATTCCGTTTTGGATGCGAAAAATAGACAGAATAAAAATATATTTTGGGAACGTTGTTTAACTTTAGCGAGAATAAAAAAAAGCACTCGTAATAATGAATAATTGAATAAATAAAAGAAAGATAGAAAGGGAATATAAAATTAACGAGAACACTCCTATATGTTAGTTCAGGGAAATGGAAAACCTTGGCAACTTTACTCTTTTCATTTGCACCCATTTCCTTCTATAAATAATGACCCGAGTCCATGCTTATGGATGTTATTGCAATATTTTGTTAAAGTTGTTCATCTCAATTATTTAAAGAAACAATAGGGATATACTGTGGTTAGTTCGTGTGTCCGTTAAGCTCTGCCAATACCTCATAAACTATTTCGTTGTAGTACTGAGGAAAGACGACAAAAAACATGAAAAGCCGTTTGGTTTCATTAAAAAAAAAAGAAATACAGATAAAAGAGAGAGTGAGAGAGAGAGAGTAAAAGGAAGAAGATAGACGGCGCGATAAATCGTCTGCTTCAATTTGATGGAATTTTTTTTAAAATATTTTCATTTGACCATCTTGCTTCTTTATTTAATGACCAGTATTTATAATTAGGATAGTTATGCCAATAGTTTGTTAATGATTTTAAGCTCAAATATTTATCGATGAAATAGGTTAACTTTCACAACTATTTTTATAGTTTTAGAACTCGCAAAGTGCCGATTCCATCAGTAACGTAAGAATAATGATTCAGCAGAAAATTCAATTCGCAAAACCATGACGTTTTCATGGGTTCTACTACTTTGTTTATTTGCAATGGTTGTTTCATTACAATTTTGTCTGTTCACTCGGAACCGTAGTTATATAGCTTAAACTGTCTGGTTTTAATGTTCATTTCCATTCCCAGTTACGAAAGATGTTTTCTTTTCTTTCTTTGTGATATTTTAAATAATTTATTTCTCGTCTACCCAGATAAAAAATAAAATCAATAGTGTTTCTTTATTGTTATCGATTCTTGACTTCCAGAAACTACATTAGTTTAAGCAAATGGATTTTGGGGCCATACATTTAAAACTGCCTGAAGCCGGGTTCCCAGGAGTAGTGATATTGAACTGTAATACAAATAATGAAATCTTCTTCAGACGTACATTAGAAAATTGCATTAATTCAACAAGCTTAAGAAACATTGATATATCAATAAATCATCAAAAAGGAGTTGATGCTGCTAAAGAAAATGATGCCAAACTGATGACAAAGACAACATTATTTGTTCAAACATTTTAGAAAATCATGAATATTTGTATCGCATCCAGTTACATTAAGATGAGAGTTTCATTTGGTGTTCCAAAAATATCTTCCTATTTCTATTGAGTGATTGGTGCTACACATTCTATTCTTAGTCTTAATTCCTGGTATATTAAACAAATATGCAATAAATTAAATTGACTAATCAATTAATACATTTTATATAATTTACCATTATTTCTTATTATTCTAAACCAGGGTTTCCCATGGGTGATAGCGGCCACCGGTGGACGATTTCAAATGTTGGTTAGGCAATGAGCAACTGAACAGAAAATGGTGGGTGACTGGAAATTTTGGTGGACGAGGCAGAGTATTACGTTATAAGAGGATTTTTTTTGCAACAAAGAAAAGAGTACTGAACTGTTGCGTGACATCTGTCCTCCTTTACGGCAACGAATTTTGGACGCTCTCCTCAAAGATGAAAAGGAGACTCGAGGAGGCAGAGGTATGGTTCTACAGAAGGATGCTAAGGATGACATAGAGCGGGTCTGTGAGCAACGATGAGGTTTTAGAGAGGATGCAAATGAGGAAGAAGCTTATACTTAACATCAGGATGAGGCAGCTGAAATTTCTGGACACGTAATGAGCAAGATGACTTGGAGAATCAAATACTCAGAGGTCGAATAGAGGGAAAGAGATAAGTGAGGGCAACACATGGCATATCTACTGGGAATAAGCAAGTGAATGACAGAACATGGGCTGGGGGAAGCAAATGGACAAAGCATATTGAAAGCTACAGGGGATAGGAGAAAGTGGTGAGCCATGATAATAGGCACATAAAGAATATTAAACAAAGAAAAGAAGTATCAGAAAAGGTTATTTATATTGTTCAGACTGTTGTCTTCATCTTTATTGCCATATTGACGACGTTTCTGCCGTTGAACGCTTCGATCTTCTTCAAATGATTGTAAATTCGAACTAAACTCTTTATTTCGTCCAACCAGTTGGTTGCTGTAGATCCCTGTACCTCATTTATCTATCACTGACTCAAATCTCAAAGATTTTTTACCACTACATTAGCCTGGTGTCGAATTCACAACTCTTTAAGTCAAGTCACTGGAGCCATGTGACAAAGACAGAACTATAGACACGTATGAAAAATGCATTTCAACATATTTTAACCTAAACAGAAAATCAGGACGCTATATGTGAATAACAGTGATTTTCTAAGTGCAGCTCAGATGTGGTACAAGGCCGAAAGCATGGGGCACCTAGTGAGGATCGAAATCACTACTAATTCGTAAGTGTTCTAGCAAGACAAGCTCGCTAGACACCACGCCGAGATGCCCAAAGATGAGAATAACAGTGTCACTTTTCTAGATAAGCTATAAATTTCATCGCAATCAAGGAATATTTCTGTATGTTCTATAGTTTTCAAAAGGGCAATTAACATTCAAATAGTTCTTCAAAAAGTGACATCAGCATAAATTTTATTTAATGTAAAATTATTTTCAGTTTTTGTTTATCATACTAATCATCTCGGATTTATCGTGGTTGGAAAACTACCAATCAAAACATAGTTTAGCTCTCAATATATCATTATGAATATTTACTATAGAGGTAGGCGGTAGAAAGTTTTTCCCATGTGAAAGTGGGCGATGACGAAAACATATAAGTAATTTAGGCTTTAAACAAAATCCCCCTTTTACATAAATATACACAGATGCAGTTGTGCTGATATATATATATATATATATATATATATATATATATATATATATATATATATATATATATATATATATATATATATGTATGTGTGTATATATATATATATATATATATATATATATATATATATATGTAAGGAGCATATCATCATTCAAAAATGTTTCATTAAACAATATAGATATTATGTTTACTTATTTTAATACTGATCCTCTCAATATAATATTTTTACCAAGAAATTGAATCTCTGTCTGAGCCCTTACTGTGCGAAACTTTTTATGAAAATAAAGTTAACTTCAAAATTTTGATCGGTGCAAAAATTTAGGCCGGTCGATTATTAATAGTAGGACGAGTGGGGTAGTAAGGTTGTAAACATATATGAAGAGAGTTATAGGTCGGAATGATGTCTTGTGTGTAGCTAGCTGTAGCCGAAAATTGACCAACTTTCAATTTCAGAAAGTCGGGCTGTAGTTATTAGGTTGGTGCAAAATAATGACGTAATAATGTCGTTTTTTGACGTATTTTTAAGGTAAAAAAAACGACATTATTACGGCATTATTTTTGCACCAACCTAATAGAATAACACACACACTCATGCACGCACGCACGCACGCAAACAAACACACACACACATATATATATATATATATATATATATATATATATATATATATATATATATATATAGAGAGAGAGAGAGAGAGAGAGAGTGAGAGTGAGAGAGACAGAGAGACTCGGTACTGTGAATAGACATCCAAGTTTACAAATAGGGAGATTGATGAATACTGTAATACGAAAGAAAATTGTATTCGGAAAAGTTCAATTTCCGTGTGAGGCATAATATTGTATTAAGATTCCCGACGTCTATGATATGAGATAATAATTTCACTGCTTTAAATAATATATATATGCTCAAACATATGAGGCTACTAATTATAACGTTAATATTTCTTTTTCAAGTTGATTATATTTAATATTTCTGTCAGCAACGGTTTAGATTTCAATATAATTTTAAGATTTTTATTATTCGAGAAAACATTTTGACGAGTATCATCATTTTGATTTTTATTTTCCAGACATTATATTTTTCCATTATATTCTCCGTTTTTCAATTGGCGAAATTCATCTCCAAATTGGGCCTCATTAAATTAAATCATGAATAAAGAGTTTAGAGACACGGAACAATTGCAATATTCTCATAATAAGGAAAAGCAGATGGGAGAGATATAATACCTTTCGTAAAATGAAAATTGCTGTATAATTTTGTTGCAAAGAAAATGAACTACGATTAAGACATAAAGACAGAATTAATTTAACCAGTTCCGATATCAGATTACTGTATCAATCACGGACGCACACAAACCGCGCCGTTGCGCGCGCGCGAGCGCACACACACACAGACACATACATGTTATTTTAAACGTTATTTTTAATGGATAGCGGTATTTGAAATAGACGCCCTGTTTTCTATTTTAAAAAGTTTATATGACGCCTATCGAGAAAAACTTAAAGAAAATACGCTCTCACTTTTTTTAAAGTATTCCCTATCTGGCAGCCAGTCAGACATAAAATACACTGTTGAAAATGAAAAACGTAGCTTCTATTTCAAACAGGGTTAGTACCTAAAAATAACGTTTGAATAAAGAACATGTCGGATTGAAATTAAATCCATTAATTTCGACTATGTGGGGTTAAAAGTCGTCTCTAAGGGAGATGTGCAGACGAGTGTTGTCGTATTGATTTAATGATTGTTGTTGTATTGATTTAATGTTGATTTGTATGCAATTTATAATTATTTATATTGTATTTTTTATTTAATTAATTAATGTATTATATTTCTAAAGATCTTGAATTAAACCTTTTCTTCTATATTTAAAAAAATTATGTTGTATTTAGCATTTATTTTAAGAAAGGATATGTTTGATAATTTCTAGGGCTTAAGTTAACATTCTGGCAAAAAAGGATCATTGCACTTTTAGCAATATTTCCTCTAAGCAAATGCAATATGTTTCATATCGAGATATTACTTGAAATTGTTTCTGTGGATAGACAATGCATTTGTTTTTTGTTAATTTCTTCCAGTTACACAAATATCTTGAGAGACAGAATTGTTACATTTTTTCTGATGTATGTCTGCATAGGATTCTTGGTATATTGGTCATTTTTTTATTCTGTTCATATCATTAATAGTTTTGAATGGCGTAATTAATTTAATTAATATTTGATATATTATTTTGAATATTAGACGTGATCAGTCGATTTATAATGTCAAAATTTATCCATCAGTATTGATATTAACAATAATAATAATAATAATAATAATAATAATAATAATAATAATAATAATAATAATAGTAATGCTATTATTAATATTATTATTAACATTCCTTTGCTTGAAGATTTCATATGCTTTATTTTAAAATTATCGATGAATCTCCTGATTTCTCTCATATATATAGGTTTGACTTAAGAAATCTTCAGGGTATTACTGTAGTAGTCGAGCCACTAGTACTCTAAAGATCTTTTAGGCGAAACCTTTGTAGGTAGGTACTGCCTCATTAGGTTTTATTTTTTTTTTGCTCTGGTTTAGTATATTGAGCAATTTTACTTTTTTACTTGATTTTCTCTATCAATGTTTTCATTTTTTTTTCTTTTGATTAGACATTGCGGTGCTGATTGATTATTTTCAATCGACATGAATGTCTTATTTTTTTCTGTTTTTATTGAATTTTTTCCTTGGTATCGGTTCCATTATAATTTTTTATTTACAAATTGTATTATATAGTTTTGTCCCGACCGCCCGATTATAGGTATTAAAATAATACTCTCTCTCTCTCTCTCTCTCTCTATCTATCTATCTATCTATCTATCTATCTATATATATATATATATATATATATAAGTGAACATTGAACTCAACACTCAGAGGCAACAGACTGTTTCATGTTAGACGCAATCGTTAGGCCGAGAATGTAGATTTTTCTCGACTATTTATATATATATGGTTCAGTGGTGCATTGTGGGTTATCCATTCGGGCGGTTATGCTGGCGGAAGTGGCTTTTTTTTTTTTTTTATTTATTTCGGTCAATTTGTTTTACTTGATTTTATTTTATATTTATTTATTCTTTTCGGTTTTCGATGTTTCCTTAACGTAGTAAAAATTTTACGGGGATTTGTTCAGTTCGATTATTTAATATTTTGTTTTGGTCAGGGAAGATAAAGCTGTTTATTCGTCCAATTCTTTGGAGCCATTGCCGTAGTCTTTTGCTATTTTGGGTGGGGCAATTTTTAATTTGTTTATTATTTATTTATTTGGATTGATTATTTTACTTGAAACCAAAAAAAATAAATAAACGGTTTTTTGCAGACATACTCTATACTGATACAAATTATTAACACCCAACACCCCTACCTATTTTAAACAATTCGCCCTGACTGTTACCATGGAAATTTTGATTTCAATTATGAATATACTATTGAAACACGTAAATTTCAGAAATAAGTTATTCAAAAAAAAAATTTCGCTTGAAGATGGAACAGAGCTTACTTTGACTCAATTTAATTCAAATAATTATATTGAAGTTTTCGGCTCTTGTTTTGAAACATGAGACCTTTTATCTAGCGTGATGGAATCATATTTTTAAATAAATAATTATATTTATGCTCTACTTTTGTATCGAGCACTATTTTGTTTTAAATAATAACAAAAATACTAGATAACTTTGTATTATTTACCTAACCAGTTCTTTCCTATTTTCTATATATTGTCATTTTTTTGCAGGTTCGAATCCTGTCAAAGGACGAATATTTTCTATGAAAATTTCTCGGACATTCAGGCCGCTAAATGTTATTTAATACTGTTTATTATAAACAGAGCATTTACTTAAATACTTGTATCTATAAAAAAAAAAAAAGTTAAACATAAAAAAATATCTTTAATAAATAAATTGTCGGACTTTTTCCATTTCTTAATGTATATATATATGTATATATATATATATATATATATATATATATATATATATATATATATATATATATATATATATATATATATATATATATGGATGGATGTAGAGTGAAAACAATTTTATAATGTTCATTTACAGATATATTTTAGTTATATATGAATTTTTACTGATATATGCAGGTTTGTTTGTAAGCCTACATCACTGAGCGAAACTTAAGTTTTTATTTCATAATTTCATTGTAGATTTTCCAACTATGGAATTTATATTTACCACCTAATAAATTGCTTCAACTAGGAAGAAAATTATGTTGAAAATGAACATTAATTGTGTAAATGTTTCTTCTAATTAGGTTACGGGTATTTATTTAAATTTATTTCGATATTTATGAACTACAGTAAATGATAATATATTCTAATCTAATTTCCCCCCGAGCAAGAGAGTGAAGCCACTATGACACAAGACATTTCTGAATGTGAAAGAATTATAAAAAAACAAAAAAAACAAACCCACAGTAACTTTAATAAAGTATGAGAATTATAGAACAATAATCAGGGAAACAGTAGATAGATAGATTTGCATTGCAGTTCATTTTTCTAAGATCAAACTTGGTTGGAAAGCTGGTAAACGGAAGAGAGTTCAACAAGCGTGAAGTGCGATAAAAGAAACTGTTAGCATAGAAATTACGCATACATCTAGCCATTGAAACTGTAAATTATTATTTTTATGAAAATTTCACCCCAAGCAAGGAGGGAGTACCGCTAGTACACAAGGGTCTACAAAGAGTGACAGTAAAAGAAAAGTTTGGGTATAGGAGGGATTGAGGAAATGATAAAAAGAAGGACGGTGATCACGGCATCAGAAGATGTCGGTGGATATTTCATTTAAATTTTTGATAATTATAGTTATCACGGAAGCAAGGAAGAGGAAGGGAATTCCACTGTTCGGAAGTGTGAGAAAAGAATATGTTGGAGTAAAAGAGGTGATTATATTTAACTGTTTCTACAGTAAAAAGATGTGACCGAGATATCAACATAGAAGCACGCTTAAGATCAAGCATTCGGGGCAGCATTGAAAATAGATCGTCAGCGCGGCTGACATGAAAACATTAGTAGAAAAGACAGAGGGAAGCCACGTCAGATCTGTGTGAAAATGATGGAGAATGGAGATGCCGTGTCAGGAGCTATCATATCCGTCTTTGGATTTTGTCGAGAACCAGACCAATAAAGGCAACATTATTCAACGCATGGACGAATGGTAGAGTTGCAGATGTGAGGGATGGACTCAAACGATAAAAAAACCTTGTAGCACGACGCAGAAAACCAACTAACCATGTAGTAGATGCAGCTATTGATTCAATGTAGTGGCTTCACCTCAGATCTGTGCTAAACGGTAGACCAAGAAGGCGCAGCGAGACGCTCTCTTGAACTGAAGCATTAACCATGTTGATAAGAGACAGAATTTACTCTATGGTGGGTAAATGAGAAAAGTTTCGTTTTGGGGGGTGCATTAAAATTTCCAAACTTTTTCCTGTCGCAGTCTATCACAGAATGGAGTTCCTTTTCGAGATCAACGCCCAGGTTAACTTTGTCTGCAATGCTGGATTTACTATGAGACTTTGTTGCGAATCAAGTACCTCGCTTAAATTCATATATCTAGATACCATAGTGAAGGTCTCACCCGAAAAATTACCATGAAAATATATAGAGAAAATATAAAGGGAGCCGAAGTTACGGTGGTGGGGATGTGCCTGAAAACGAGACGATAGGTCAGGGAAGATAATATTACTGATTCTTTTGATTTTATCAGGATTCCCTAAATATATTGCAGGAGGACCGGATTGGACGTGGCAGCAACATTCTACACATTGGACAACTTATAGATATGTAATTCTCGATTTAAAACATCTAGCATAACGCAATGGACCAAATTTGATAGCAGCAGAATAAGCAATATATTCAACATATTTCCATTTCATGACAGCTGGAAACGTTAGCCCGAGATGGTCAACCGAGACACTCTCCTGGAGGTTAGAATTAGCCATGCTGATGGAAAGCAGCAAGGGTTCTCGCAGATTATTAACAGAGAGCCGTTTTGTTTTGGAGTCCTTAAAATTACCAAACTATCCTTTACCCTATTTAATAAATGATTGTAGGTCATTTATGGCATCAGCTCCTAATTCAACCATTTCGAACTTACTATCGAGTTTAGATTAAATGGTGGTCTCATCCGAATCGATAACAAGTTCAGAGCTGGTGCCATCAAGAAGGACGTTAAGGAAAATTTTTAAATAAAAGGACCAAGGACAGAGCCTCTGAATTTGTACAAAAGTATCTATTAGGTTGGTGCAAAAATAATGGCGTAATAATGTCGGTTTTGACGTTAAAAATACGTCAAAAAATGACATTATTACGTCATTATTTTCGCACCAACTTAATAGAATACTGACCATTCAGTACAATTTTTATTTCACGGCTTGGGTATAGGAGGGGGAACTGATCTGAAAAAAATGACCTAAAATCTGCTGTTAACTGGGCCAATGAAAGGATTGTTAATTTATATTTCTCCAAATTCAAATCGCTCTCTATTAATCATCTGAGAGACCCCCTCTCTGCCAACCATTAGCTGATGCTCTTCCAGGAGAGACGGATCCTTCTGCGATATATTCTTGATAAAATCCAAAGAACAGGACTCAAATTTATCGGTCCCGACACGAGATCTAATGTTCCATTCCCTTCCCACAACAGTTTCTCTGTAAATTTTCCATAAATATTCTCATTGTAATCGTTTACATCAGAATACCTATTTGGTGCATCGAATTCAGGAATTTAATTTACTGGTTTGGCAGATAAGCCACATAATTTGACTATTGAAATTGCTAGGTTGACCTGTATATTCTATGTTAATAGTTTCTTCACCGGAATATTTCCCTTGTGCGTCTCTCTTTCGGGTTCTGGCTTTTCAGTAAACTGCGATCTTCATAAATTTAAATGCAACGTCAATCGTCATGTGTCACTTTTAAAACCTGTCCTTTTATTTTCCCTCACTGTGACATTCACTCTCGGTAACCCCATGTGTCTTATGTGGTATTGTTTGGAGCAAAATGATTAAAATAACGTAAGCAAAGAGCCAAAAATGCACAAATAAATAAAATTAAAAATGGAGAAAGAAAAAAATAATATTTGCATTGAATTTGCAGTAGAATCCAAATGACAAACTTTTATAACTTTGCAACTTATTTGGATTACCTCGACTTAAGAAAGATATAAATTACCAATGAATGTTTATTTCTCCCTCTATACATAGGTTAAGTTTCTTTCTTTTTTTTTTTTCTAAGAAAACAATTGAATAAATGTATGAGTAGTTTTGTTTATATTTCCCTGGAGAAAGCGAAATCGTTTACTATTAAATACACGAAATCAATTTCTAAGATCGTTACGATTTGTAGGTTTCTTTTCTTTTATTTTCTTTATATACATTGTGTACAATATTCTATTAGTGGAAAAAAAAAAACATTTTTATTTATTTCTTTAATAAATTACATAAAAACACACACTGGCTTTCAGATAAGAGACGGGTGAGTGCGGCATTAGAGACGTTTTTTAGAAATGCAAACTAAATAGTCGATTTACTTACGAAAGTATAATTACCACACGCAGATACGTATGTGAATATAGAAGAAAACGGAACTATAAAATACACAGACATATACCGATATATATATATATATATATATATATATATATATATATATATATATATATGTGTGTGTGTGTGTCTGTGTGTATGTGTGCATGTGTGTGTATATAAAATACTCAGACATATACCGATATATATATATATATATATATATATATATATATATATATATATATATATATATAAATATATATATATCTTTGTGTCTCTGTGTGTGTGTATGTGTGTGTGTGTTGCGTATTTAAGCAGCAATCATTCTTTCATGCAAGTTTCATTAAATATGATAAACAAGGTGCTTTGATTAAGTATTTTATATAATTTCTCATTTGATCATATATATTTTTTCTTTTCTGTGAGATAAATTACAAAACTTTACAAATGCTGTTTTTCTTCGGGCGATTTCGGCTATACATTTACCAAATTTCAAGTTTTAAATATATTAACGGCAGAAACTGTAGAAACTGACTACAGTTAAATTAGGTCTCATTTAATTACTCATGGAGAACTACTGGACCATATTCGTTACATATTGTTGATAACACAAATATAATAGCATCGTCTACATGTAAAAAAAAGGCTAAAAATAACGGAAGACTTATTAATAAAAACAAAAACCAAAACTCAATAATATCAATTATGAATATGGACACAGTATTTTGACCGTGTTTTGAAAATGAAACATTATATAAATACAAATATACAACAATCTATTTCTTGTTAACAATTAATATATTACAACGTTGAAAATGGTCTAAATGTGTAGCCGAAATTCGTCGGCCAGTTTTTTATATAATTTATTTAATGAATAGAAAAAAAATAATTATATTATCACATGAGAAATAATTCAAAAATTAATCAGTGCATCTTGTCTGCCATATTTAATGGAACTTGCACACACACAGACACAGACACACACACATACACACACACACACACACACACATATATATATATATATATATATATATATATATATATATATATATATATATATATACATGGTATTTGGGCAGCAAACCATCTTTTATGCAAGTTTTGATTGAAAACGTATTATGGTTGAGTTGAAAATGAAACTTGCTAAAAGTTGGTCTGCTGTCCAATTACTATATATATATATATATATATATATATATATATATATATATATATATATATATATATATTAAGATTAACGTCTCTGTGCATGCCTGTGTGTCTATCTTTTTTTACATCTATAAGAAAATAAATATTTCACCGATCTTCATTAAATTTGGAATATAGGTTGACATAAATTGAAACCCAGTTAGCTACGTTTGATTTATTTTTGAGGGGTAAAAAGGGAGCAGATCCCACCCGAAAAAAATATACCCATGGATTAAAAACTACTGGACAGATTTTTATGAAATTTAGAACAATGATTTCTGGCATGAGAGTGAATGTAATATGATATGTATATGTATATGTATTTATTGTTTTGATCCAAGGAGAATCGTTCCTCGCTCAAATGGTTTCCCTTCGATTTAAATAAACTTAGACAAATGACCGGAAATGATGCCTATTCCCAAAATATAAGCCAATATCAATATTATCATGACATACCTATTGGGCTAAATCACACTATACTGAAAACCACTATCTTGAGTATTTGAAGCTCTACTATCATGGTTTTTTTTTTACAGTAGGACTACACGTTTTAGTCATCTTGATATATTTTAAAGGCAACTTATAAAGTGCTTTATTATTAGGTTGGTGCAAAAATAATGACGTAATAATGTCGTTTTCTGACGTATTTTTTAACGTCTAAAAACGACATTATTACATCATTATTTTTGCACCAACCTAATATATTACCCCACTAATTATCTTATGAAATTTGAAAGATTTCTAGGTATGAAACCTAATAATATATGACATATTTAAAAAAAAAATGTAAGGTTCATAGGTTCACAGATCTCCGCCTCAAAGTTTTTTCCATGGACTTAAAAATGAAATTTAAAATGTATCATCTTTTTACATTCATTACATTTTGCCATCCAGACATTTGATTGAGTGTAAATTTGGTTTCCTATAAATTACACAACAGCTACTGTGTCAATCTAATATAGTGGACCAGTTAATATGGCTTCTAGTGTAGTTTTTCCATTAATTGTGTCTCTTTTAAATGAAGGAGGCATCACTTGAACCTATACAATTACTACAATTTCATTAATATGCAACTTTCCAATTTCTCTGAATTCTTGATAAAGTCGTCTATCCTAAATTAACCAGACCTAAACAGCTCTATAACTTTCAGATATCTGTCCTGTCAGTTGACAATTGCTAATCATATTTATGCTACACACTAAGTACAATGACATCCAAAATGTCGTTTTAGACCACTTAAGCAATTCCAGCGAAGGAAAAGAGAACAGCAGAAGAAACTGAAAATCAGCTGAGCAAAAGAAGGAGAAAAGATGCAAAAATTCCTGCATCTTCCGAAGCGTCACAAATTCAAGAAAACGTGGATCTAAGGTGAATATTACATGCTCATGGGACTGTTGCAGCAATTCGGTCAATCAGTTATGTGTCATGCATTATACACACATAGGTGATCATGTATCTTTCGATACATGAATGACGAGGCAGATTTTTTTTCCCCACAGAAGGTTGTCATTTCTTTCTGCGGTAGAGTAGTTGCCATCCAAGGCTATAGAACCCAGTCTGTCTTGGTATTTACTCATAGCTGGGCGGTGGGGAGAAGAGAATTCAATTTCCAAAGGTTATTAACATGTAAGTGAATATAATGTATTCGGCTAGTATTCGAACTCGGCTCTTCGATTCCTCAAATCCGAGCCGCTATCCATTACTCCACCGTATGAAAAACAAGAAATGATCTGACAGAAGATGCATTAAATGCTCAAAAGGCTACAGAAGCTAGACAACGTGAAACTCAATAAGAAATTGAAATGAAATGTAGCATGTATACTCAGCTTACTGCAGCTAGCAGACAATCTGAAACTCCAAAATTAAAGGAGAAGAGACAAGAGACTCAGAATGAATACTTGACGGAATGCAACAACCAGGCAACTTGAAACTCAGAAAGAGGCCATCACTAGAAGGATAACAGGCTTAGTAAAGAATCAGGAATTAAGACTGCAGCCTTTTACTACTGAAGATTGTGAAGTGACTGCGTTTAATTACATTCCTAATTATGAATATCATTAACAAGTCATTGTTACTCTAGGAACCATGCCATTATTATATGACTACTGTGATGCAAAGAGATGGACTATATGAACAGCCAGCTATTTCTTGTAGAAAAGAAAAGTTTCAATTTCCTCTTCTTGCTGATCCACCACAACCATTATGAGATCTATTGGTATCAAATCCCGAATCAAAACATTATTTTTTTACCATGCAGCGTTACAATATTGCATTCAAGAGAACCTCCTTTGGCACCAGTATATTAAGGGAAACCATCTTTTAAGGGAAAGATGGTTTAAACCTACATTCCAAATTCCAGGCCAGATTCATCAAAGAATTGGAAATCTATTGCCATCAAAAGATCAGGATTCGCGATATTTGTAAGTATACTACATAAGCAGTGTGCGAAGATCAAGCTGAATCAGGTGCACTTATAAAGTAGGTTTAAGAAGCGACATAATCATGAAGTCTCAGTGAATAATTCATGCAAACAACGCATACATAAGGAGTTTTAAAGCAGCTCTCAAGCGGTTCTTAATGCAGATAAAAAAAACCCTTTATTGAACATGTTAGGCGGTTCAATTTACCTCAGTGTAACGAAGTGTCACTTACGGATGATGAAAGTTTTGGTAAAACAGGCATAATTCCTCTTTCAAGAGGTTCTACACTGTAACGTGCATGTGAAACTCACAGCCTTCAGAAAGCCATATTATTTGTATATAGAGAAGATGGATATCAATTTGGATTCAACAACCTGGAAATAATACCAGAAAACATGGTTCCTGTATGCTTACCATTTTATGGTCAGAAATAATTCCTTCAACCAAATTCATAGAAGACAATATATCTTCCACCAGTTTGCAGTTAATATGCTTGCAAACGTTGAAGCAGAAATGTTGTTGTACATCATAAAATCATCAAAAGAAGCTTAAACTAGATTCATACAAATACCTCAAAGATCGTATAAATAACGATGGACAAGGAAGAGACATTGATCAAATGTGCATTTTACCTTTCAGCTTCAGCTTCAGAATTAGTCTACGATATAATGCAGGAGAGGACCCAAGATCCAATGGCATATGTTCGAAATTATGGAATACCGGAACTTTTTATCACATACATGATATTTTTGCCTTGAGAAATATACACCACTCGGCAAGATTAATTGAACAGAGTGTTTCGCTTAAAGATAATCAAAGTAATGAATCTAATCAACAAATCTTTTGCCCCGTACAATGCTATATGTAAACCATTAAGCGGCAAAAGAGAGGTGCTCATGTTCAATATATTATTAAGACTTAGAAGAATGTTAACTTTAATCAAATTGATTCCATAATAACAAATGAGTTACCTGATCCAGAATTTGACTTAGCCCTATTTGAAATAATAATGAGTGATGGAGTTTATGGTAATACTACGCCGAATTCACCACACATGGTTTATAGCAAATGTACAAAAAGATATCTTAAATTTTTCTACTTCAAACTCAGATTGGTGAAGATTGCTACCTCTTCAACAGGAGATCACTTGATTATGAGTTCTTTTAAACTGGGATTAGCAGCCATGCGGTTGACAATAGATGGATTGTACCTTACTGTCCATTACTCTCAAAGACATTCAAGGCACAATAAATGTTTAATTTTGCAGTTATGTGAAATCTATTTAATATGTATGCAAATACATAAATAAGGGATCTGATGCAGACATGTTTCCATTACAAGAAGAAAATGTGCAAGATGAAGTTTCTCAATATATACTTCGTAGATATATCAGCACCAATGAAGCATTTTGGCATGTTTATTATTCATGACAGACATCCTTCAATCCAACAGCTTGCAGTTCTTCTCGAAGATAATCATAGAGTTTTCTTCAAAAACGAAACCGCTGTACAGGTGGCCGTAAATCCTAATGAAACGACTCTTACAACATTCATTATATTGCGCTAACGAGATAAATTCACAAAATACTTTTTTATCATATTACATTTTATTACACATGAAACAACAACACATGTTACAGAAGGAAATGAGGAGATGATGCTGAAGTTCAGCGAACAGTAAAAATGATTCTAATGCTGTAAGAGAGTAATCTGTTCATTCTAGTCAGTCTTCTCGAGAAATAAGAGGACCGACTTCACTCTCCTTTCTAAAAAAAAGATTAATGTTCAAATTATTGACATATAAAATGGAGCATTTTTAGGCTTAAATTTCTTAGAAGATGACAATCAGTGAGATACAACTATGGCTGAATGTTCAGTGTCACGTACACCTATTCCTTTGATGGATTTTTTTGCAACAGTTCTCAGGACATATGAAGTAAGCATGCCATTACCGTTGTGTCGGAAACATAAGAATGGGTTATCTGAAGACTAAATATCAGTAACAACTAAGAGAGAAATAACATTTAGTGAAGAGTTATATAACTCTGTTTTGATTGATATTAAAGATCACAAGTTAATTTCGGTTGCCTGAAATTCTTCAAAGTGAAGCGAATAATTTGGCCACAGATATTTTGCGAGAAACTTCATATGATTTTGATTCACTGACCAGATTCATTTAGGAAAAAGTGCCGAAACATTTGGTAGACCAACAAGCTGCATATACAGATTTCATTAAATCATCCATAAAAGAGGAGGATTATTTTTTCGACGCACCAGGAGGAATTAGAAAAAAAAGTTTTTTTTATAAATTAATTACTAGCCAAAGTCGGGCAGAAAAAAAGAAAAGAAATAGACTTTGCTCTGGAATTGCAGCAACTTTATTCTCTGGGGGTCAAACAGCATACACAGCATTCAAGCTTCCATAGAACTCAACTACAAATAATGAGCCTATTTATTAGGTTGGTGCTAAAATAATGACGTAATAATGTCGTTTTTCGACGTTAAAAAATACGTCAAAAAACGACATTATTACGTCATTATTTTTGCACCAACCTAATACAATACAACAAACATTCTAGTATTCCTGATGTTTGCATGAAATGTTCTTTGAACGTATAGGAGGAAGCTACAATATCCCAATAAAACACTAGATACTTTTAACAGGAAGCTTCAGGATGTGCGCAATTTGAATAGTTTTATGGGATGTGCAACTCTAATGCTTTCAAATGATGACAGATAAACATTGCTAGTGATTCTCAGGGGAACTAATGCAGACGAATTGAAAGTATGTTTCAAATTCTTTGTTTTGCTGAAACATGCCAACATTTTTTTTTAATTTCTACAGATATGAAGGCACATTACGGTACAATTTGCCAATTTTTCAACTAAATATGAATCATGAAGTTGAGTTGAATTTATCCGAAATCTGCATATTGTTTAGTTCGGTTGAAAATCTTACCGAAAAAAGATTATCCAAGTTTAATCACAAATCATGCAAATGATGCACAATTCTGTGAACGTGTAATCAGGCACCAAAGACTATAACATTAAATAATCTAAATGATAATACGCGTGAGAATTTTACCAGGAAATGATCATAATTACAAATCCATAGACTCAGTTGAGGATGACTCTGATATAGTTAATTATCTGGTTGAGTTTTTGAATTCAGTCAAGCGACGAGGGCCTCCTCCTAATTGCCTTGTATTCCAAACAGATACTCCAACCATGCTTCAGCGCAAACTCTACTAACGTAAGCTTTGCACTCGCACAAGAATCGATGTCAAGAAATTAATGGGAAATTTTATAGTGGCAACAATCATTTCTGGCTGTGGAAAAAAACTAAGGATATTTTATCCATCAATCGAATAACTTTAATACCTTCCAAAGTACCATTCGAGTTCAAACGAGATCAGTTTCTTTATATGTCTGTCTTTTGAAATGTCCATCAATGTTTCAAGATCAGACATTGAAAGTTACTGGTTTGCATTTAGAGGAGGATTGTTTTTCACATGGTCAGTTATATGTTTTTACTACTAGATTAGTGAGTAAGGACAGTCTCTATATTTTTGCTCATAATGGCAAAACTCGAAACATTGTCTATAGTTTTGAGCGTGGGATTAACAAACTAAAATTTGAGAATGATATATTTGTAATGATATTCTCAACGTCAGAAAATGATAGTAAAACTGAAACGTACATATAAGTTTTAGATCAAAATAAAATTATTTTCGTTTTTCTTTCAAAATACTCAAATTTTAGGAATACGTTTTCACAACATCGCCCACGTGACGACGACGTGATCATATTTAAACGGAACGCTGATCTTATAAAAGATTTCAGTTATCTGTTTGGATTGGTCTTGCTCTTATGTCCATCGTCTTTTTCATGTTGAATTGAATATGGTCTAATGTTAATTATGTTTTATGAATATGTCCTGAAGATGGTCTATTAGACCGAAAAGTCCGACGTTGACATTATATTAACATTAAAACAGCATAATTGCATATTAGGATTTTTGTTTGTTTTTTTCGTTTATTTTTCTTCATGTATATATATATATATATATATATATATATATATATATATATATATATATATATATATATATATATGAAAAACATGAGTGAGGTTACAATATTTTCCTCGTGAACGTATCACATAAAGCATCAGCTGACTTGAGAATCAATACAAGTATCTGTATAAGTATCAATAAAATAGTCGGTATTATTTACAATCACAAATGTAAGTCTTTCACTTATTGTTGTAAACAGTGTGGTCATTAAGGGGCTCAGGAAAATTACCGGCAACCCAGCGATAATCGTATATATATATATATATATATATATATAAGACTTACTTATGTATATATGAGAAAATAAAAGAGCATATAAAAATATAAGAGTGGACACAGCCAACGGTGTGTTCCATGCTTAAATACATAAGGCATATATGTATCTGTTTGTGTGTGAGAGAGAGAATGTGTAATGATAAGTTACGGAAACATCTTAAAAATTCATATCTATTAAAATATATTTCCTGAATACTGTTACATTCATTTCTTCAGACCGAACGTTTTTAAGAAATGGAAAAAATCCATTCGGTGTCGCAAAGGATTTCGCTCTAAAGACATGAATATAACAATTTCCATTAAATAAATTATAACCGATATAGATTTATAGGCGTTGTATTAATTCATTCTTATATGCTGCACTGTAGCTTACATTAGCTCCCAATTGATTAATGACTTCCTCTGAATTATCTCTACCAATTATAGATTCTTATTATATATATATATATATATATATATATATATTGTTATGCCTGTCCATATTTAGCAGTTAGTTTACGTCAATCTCTGATAATGGCTTATAAATAATGTACTATTTCGCTTTTCCTGGCGAGGAAATACAACAAAGAAATATCAGATTTTTTTATCTTTCAGTGAAATAAATAAATAAATAAATAAATAAATACATAAA
This sequence comes from Acanthosepion lycidas, assembly GCA_963932145.1. NCBI lineage: Eukaryota > Metazoa > Mollusca > Cephalopoda > Sepiida > Sepiidae > Acanthosepion > Acanthosepion lycidas. The sequence continues at coordinate 29,351,263 of OZ010579.1, forward strand.
GAATGAAACAGCATTCATGGGTAATTCTGACAATAATAATTTCTCAAAGCAGACATTATATATATATATATATATATATATATATATATGTGTGTGTGTGTGTGTGTGTATGTGTGTGTGTTAATTACATCACATCTTAGGATCTTTTTTCAGATAAGATACAAGGCTTTTGCTTCTCTAGGTCCCCTACTGATATATTAGCTGATAAATTAATCATTACTGCGGAAAGAGTCTATCAAGATTTAGCTAAGAATGTTGACTCTCGTACTTTTGCTTTGCATATCTCGAAAGTATTTCACAGGATTTGGAATACGGGTTTTCTTCATAAGTGGTTACGTCATGCTATTTCTACATGACTATTTGAACTTATTCAGTCTTTCCTCTATTGCGATATGAAATATGTTCAGAAAACCCGCTCTTTTAGATCTTGCATTAATGGAGGTGTCCACCAGTGCTGTATCTTTGAACTATGAGTTGTCTCTAATTTTCATGTATGACCTTCCTGGTAGCTTCAGCTCTCAACATGGTAATGCTAATGCCATAACTATTCATTCTTGTCTTAATAGTCAGTCTGTTCATGTCGATAAGCCCAATTTCGCAACTGATCAGAAAAGTGACATAATGTTTGCTGTTAAGTGGGGAAAAGAATTGATATTTAATTTTTAACTTCTCCAAAATCAATGTTTTTCCTATTACTCATATGTGAGAGCCCTTTCTGTCAACCATCAAGTGATGCTATCCGCCGAGAGAATGACAGGTTTCACATTCTAGGGCTTACGTTTTCATGTGTCTTGAAGTGAAAAAATATATTGAATACATTGCTAGGTTTGCGTCTAGGAATGTTAGCTCGCTGTGTTTTGTTAGGTATTTTAATCTATAGCATCTATCTGATATATTTATAAGTCTACTATTCGACGATGCATCTCTTATTACTCTAATATATCGTTTGATGTTCTTGCTATGTATATGTATTCTTGATAAAATCCAAAGTAGAATCAGCAATGTTATTGGTACTGACATATTATTATGGGGTCCACCCCTTTTTCATATAAGTGGACTCTACCAAGTGTACCTGGACTGCTGCCGTTAAATACCCAGAGTTACAGTCGGTAGTCGGGTAGAGAGATGATATACGGAGAGTGAGAGAATATACGAACGGAGATAGTGTGAGGTAGCCTCTTGTAGAAGTCAGTTACAAGCACGTAGACTCTAAGGAAGTCCTACTTCTTGACTATATATATCTATCTGTATTTGCTACTAAACACGTTCCTGGACTTACTAACAGTATTACTCTTTGTATGACTGTGTAAATACATTTTATTTCTTATATTTAATTATGGCGTTTGTCATTCCTTGGAGACCGAATTCATCTCGGAATCCACAACAACTTGGCGAACGAGGATTCGAAACTCACGCGGGGAAAGTAAAAATTTTTCGTACGCCTTACCACAACAACTTGGCGACAAAGATTCGAACACACGCAGAAAACAAAAGAAAATTATTCCCTCGTTGTCCAAAAAACAACTTGGCGACGAAGATTCGAATCCAAGCAGAAAAGAAAAAATCAACAAAAGAAAAATCTTCCCTCGTCGTCCAACAAGCAAATTGGCTTCTAGTGATTTGAACTCACACGAAAAAAAAATCCTTCCCTCGTCGTCCACAACAAATTAGCGACAAACAATTATGAGGAGTAAAAATACATAAAATTGTGTTCTCATGGAAGATTTTAAAATTATGTTGGTAGAACTGATAGAACCCCAAAATGAGCAATAATTACAAATGCAGAAATACCAAAATGTTCAACAGTTACAGCTACAAGAAAAATGGCAAAAGCAAATATTACAAACGCAAAAAGAAAATCAAGATAGACAAACAGAGCTCCAGGAACTAATATTGAAAGTAGCGGGCAACAAGCAATTAGATATGGAAAAAGCAGCATCATTTTCTCAAGACGCAGTATGGAATACCATAGAGATTTTCAAATATTCTGTAGATGAGGACAAAAAGTTTAGAAATTACTTCAGAAGACATGAAGACATCTTTAACATAGACTGTCAACATTGGATAGAAGCAAAAAGCAACGTCTATTGCTTAGAAAATTATGAACTGAAGAATATACAAAGTTCGTGGATTATATTTTGCCAAAAAAGACGAACGAATTAAAATTTGACGAAGCAGTGACATGTCTTAAAGAACTCTTCAGCCTCAAAACATCATACTTCCATAGGTGGAAATGCCGTAACCTGGTAAAGGGCGATATTGAGGATTATTCAACGTTTGCCGCAATCGTAAATAAACATTGGGACGGCTTCAAACTAGCGGAATTAAACCCGGACAATTTTAAATGTCTCATCTTTGTTCAAGGGCTAGTTTCTACAAAAGATAGCAAAATGCGTAGAAGAATGCTTGCAAAATTACAAAATGAACCGGGTCTAACATTACAACAATTATCGGAAGATTGCCAGAGATGTTTAAGTATAAAGAAAGACGCAAAGGACATTGAAGATTCAGCTGTTTCTCATATACGTAAGTTAAACAAAAGTCTACGTTCTTCACCCTCCCCGGAAAGAAAACTAAAAGTTTACGACAATGAAAAAAGATTCTCACCCTCCCCGGAAAGAAAAAGAAAAATTTATGATAAGAGAAAAAGTATAACTTACAGGACAAATGATGACGAATATCGAAACAAATATAAGTCCCCTCCTTTAGCATGTTATCGATGTGGAGGATTACATTGGAACAAGGATTGCCGCTTCAGATATAAAAACTGTCATGAATGTGGAAAAAAAGGCCACAAGGTATCCCAATGTAGAAATAGAAAAGATACTAATAGAATAAGAGCTACAAGGATGAATAACGATGACAACACCAATGTAAGGAAATATGTGGAACTGGAAATTTTAAATAAAAAGATTAAATTACAACTGGATTCGGGTTCCGACCTCACGATAATCAACTTACAGACATGGAAAAAACTCAACAGACCTACCATGTTACACACTCAAAAAATTACCAAGTCGGTTACAGGCAAACGAATAAAATTTGAGGGAGAAATAATCGTGAATGTTAAATTTCACGGCAAACCAAAAAACATAAGATATACGTCATGAAAGATACTGAAAATTTAGTAGGTATCGACTGGATGCAGAAATTCAACGTTTGGGACCTACCTATCAACTCGTTTTGCAAAAATTTAGAGTTGGAACCATCAGATACGATAAAATTGAAGGAGGAATTACATAATCAATTTCCTGTGGTATTTTCAAGCGGGTTGGGATGATGCAACAAATTTAAGGCCAAAATAGAATTAAAAGAAAACGTCCAACCAATTTTTAGAAAGAAGCAAAATGTACCGTTCGCTACTATAGAAAAAATAGACAAAGAATTGGAGAGACTTAAACAAACTGGGATTCTATCTAAAACAGAGTTTAGTGAGTGGGCTGCGCCGGTGGTTTATGTAACAAAAAAGTCAGGAGAAATTCGCGTATGCGCAGATGTTTCGACGGGACTCAACAAGGCAATAAATGACCACCATTACCCACTACCGAGCCCAAAGGAGGTATTTACAAAGCTCAACGGCAGTAAGATAATTTCAAAAATAGATCTTAATGAGGCTTATCTACAAATTCCAGTACAAGAATAGAGTACAAAAATCCTTTGCATTAATACGATACAAAGGGTTGTACAAGTTCAACAGACTACCATTCGGAATAAAAGTTGCACCTGCAATTTTTCAGCAAACGATGGACACAATGCTCACGGGCCAGAATTTCGCGACCGCTTATCTGGATGATATTTTAATTAGGAGCGACAATGTTGAAGAGCACACATCACACATAAAATAAGTTTTTAGAAGACTTCAGGACTTCGGCTTCAAAGTAAAAGGAGAAAAGTGTGATTTTTTTTCTAAATGAAATTAAATATTTAGGTCAGATAATAAATGAAAATGGCAGGAAACCGGACCCAGACAGGGCATTGGCAATTAAAAATATGCCTGAACCAAAAAATATTGCAGAACTGAAAAATTTCCTGGGCGTA
>OZ010579.1:29360300-29447800 GCA_963932145.1 Acanthosepion lycidas
GACGTGATATTACAAAAACCTTGTAATCGTTTTGAGGAAAACCCCTCGTTTACAATATTTACATCGGATAAAGGCTTTAGTTAGATTCAAGGACAGGACCGAAAGAATGTAAGTTCAATACCTTTTTAAGGCGGTGAAGAACTTGGAGAGGGGAATTAACAGGAGATAACTGAATACTGACATCTATTAGACATGGCACGTGGAACTGGAACAGTATACACCAGCGTGGGAAATAAAGGGTTCAGTCCGACTTTCCAAACACTTGAAGAAGGTGGGAGCGTACAACAGCCGAAACGTTGTGATAAATATGGCAAAAAAGATGAGGACGATAATCCGAACAATGTAAATAGTGTGCATAATACCTCATCTCAGAAATATAGACAAACACTCGTATACAGTTTGTACAAAATTACGTTCTTTTTATCAATGAAAAGATTTTTTTCCTAAAGAATTTCTTATTTTATTTTCACAGGACGAATTAAGATAAGTCTCATTCTGTTTTGGAACATAGAGACATTATTATCGGCCAGAAATATCTTATACTATAAGTCAAATATAAGGATATACACTGCAATTCTTCTAAGCCGAACGTCCAAGATGTTTGGTATTGAGGGTACTCTTCTGAATGGAGGAAGAAACGGCTTCATATTTATGTGAATACAAAAGATCGAATATTAAGATGAGTTCAAATTCGAGGAAAACTAATTCCAGGAAGCCTCAATTATGGGGAGAATTTGGGGAGTTTTACTGCGCACGCACACACACAGACACGTATGCGTAAACACGTACATACACATACATACACAAACACTCATATATATATATATATATATATATATATATATATATATATATATATGTGTGTGTGTGTGTATATATATATATATATATATGCACATATATATATATATATGCACACACACTCACATATATATATATATATATATATATATATATATATATATATATATAAGAAAAACAGACCACTTTAAGGTACCATTATAATAATTTATTTCACCAGAGGCCGTTTATGGGATGCTGGATCATCAGATAAACTTTCAAAAATGAAATCTATTGATCCAGCGTCCCTTAAAAGGGCTCTGGTAAAATAAATTATTATAATGGAACCTTAAAGTGGTCTGTTTTACTTTAAATTATTAGCTTTGGATTTACATTGAGCTCTCAGGATTTCATCCTCCTTGGAATACAGATTACCAAATTTTTCATAACTTAACTATATATATATATATATATATATATATATATATATATATATATATATATATATATATATATATATGAGAAGTTTACAATAGTCTGGCACAAGAGGCCAGATTTGAATAAATAGATCTTTCAGAATGCAAGGACTTGCGTAGAGTGATTTTTTTCTTTCTTTATTTCTTCCTATATTATTACATCGCACGTAAAATTTTATGCACGTGATGCATTGATCAAAGATGAAATACGGGCAAAAAAAAAACAAAAAAACTACCGAAGTGTAGGAGAGCCCCTGCTCCAGTCAACCCCATTACTAAATCTCAGTATATGTGATCTTGGGGATATTAGAACAAAGCATGAATAATCATTTACACATTTATGAATGCAGGAATTCTAGATAGAGCTCAACATATGCCAAAGACTGCAGTGCACATCGATAGGGGTGTCACAAGAGTTTGTTATTTATGTGGTTCCGTGAGTGCGTGCTTTATTTGCGTTTTTTTTTTATCTACAGCGATTATTCCCATGTCTTATACGTGTGTAGTGTGTAGTGTGTGTGTATGTGCGCGTATCTACCTACCTAAAGGAATAATAACACAATCATAGATATAACTTTATAATCATTTCACCCCAAGCAAAGTGGAAATGCCACTAGTACACAAAGGTCACTTGGTGTGAAAGTGAGTGAAAAGATCGAATACCACGAGGATTGAGGAAAGGATGAAAGATGAACGGTATTCGAGAAGATGATGACTGACGTTTCATGTAAATTTTTGAAGATTTGCCATTATCAGGGAAGAAAAGAAACGGAATGGACTTGCACAGAAGGGAAGTGCGAAGAAAGAAACTGTTGGTGTCATAAGTGGCGGTGTCATTTCGCTATTTCAGCAGTAAAAGGGCGTTGATCTAGATATCAATCGAGTAGCACGCCTGAATTCATTTAGTCGGGTGAAAAAGCTCGTATATGTATCCGTTTATTTGCTTTTTTAGACGTGCATACCTCAATCATACCAGTTTTTGTTTTATGTGTGAGCGTCTGTATGTCTTAATGTGTTAATGTGAATATGTTCGTTTCTGTGTGTATGCAGTCTGATGATCACTTAACCATTTGAGCACTGACTACCGCTTTAACTGTAGTAGAGAAAAATGACGTAATGCCAAGCCACCTGTTGAAGAGTGGTAGAGAAAAATGAGTTAATGTCCAGCCATCTGTTGGACGTTGGGTAAACACTTGTAAGTATTTTTTTTTATCTACTGTGAAACATTGCATACAAATTATTCGCAAATTTTGACTCAGGAGCTCAAGCAGAAGGGTTTAAATTATTCAGGAACGCGGGGCTCTAAGGGTTAATTAATTTTCAATGCTTTTTTTTCTTATATTAGGTTGGTGCAAAAATAATGTCAGTTTTTGACGTTAAAAAACGACATTATTTTTGCACCAACCTAATAATTTCAAGTATTCGTTTGTTATATTTCAGATTAAAATTCAGAACTAGAATTTTAATTTTAATGTTCAAGCTTGCATTTGTAAAAATATATGCCCAGGTCAGAAAGTTTCCTTGTCTAAACTCTATCTTTACATTAACATTTTGAGCCCTGACCATGAGTTTACCGGTGGTAGAGAAAAATGACGTAATGCCCAGCCATTGGTTGAATAGTGTTAGCGAAAAATGAGTTGATGCCAAGTCACCGGTTTAAAGGTGGGTAAACGTTTGTAACTATATTTATATCAACCGTGAAACATTGCACACAAATTATTTGCGAATTTTTGATTCAGAAGCTCGGACAGAAGGGTTAAAATTGCTCAGGAACGCAGAGCTGAAAAGGTTAAGGGCAGTCTCTATATGCTACTCTCTTCTGTTCACTCTATTTACATCAATAATCCTTAATGAGCACTCTTCTCGACATCGCCATTATGTATTGACCCAGATATCAAGGATTCACAAATTGGAATCTAAATATCACTTTGATGCTAAGTTTCCCAGTGACATCTTTTGCATAATGTTAGAGAAATAGAAGAAGCGTCTTTCGAATTTATTCAGCTCGTAATTTCTTGTGTAATAATGTAGCCTTCAGAAAAATTCAGAATGGCAACAATGGATTTGCATGTGAATTTGTGAAATATAGATAACATTAAGAAAACCAGTACAATATGTGTTTGTCTGCGTGCATATAGTGCTGCATGTGTGTGTTTGTGTGTGTGTGAGAGAAAGAGAGAGATAGAGAAAGAGAGTCAAATTATAGTGTTATATATATATATATTGAAAGTAAATCAATATATAAAAGCTCTTTGTTTTTCGATGTAAGTGTATGTTTTTCACATTTTAAATGTGTAGCATGTGCTTACGTTTGCAGGTATATATGTTTGTGTATATGGGCCTGAGCCCGTTTATGTTTTGAGAAAGAGATTGAGTGAAATTAAGAACCTTTCATTATTCATGAGCAAGAAGACATTACTAATGCGAGTTAGCAAAACAAGGAATGTATGTTTAAATTAGATTTCTTACCATTTCATGTTATCGGAGAAATGGAAAATGTCAGGTGTTAATTTACCAAACAAAATTTACGAACATAACCCGATCTTCCTCCGAGTAAATTGTGTTGATAATTTAGAAATCATTGTTTGCAATTTTCATCATTTTATTTATATTCCGTTCGGGATTTTTTTTTTTTTTTTGTGTGTTTGTTTTTCTCTTTGTGTCCATATTAGTGAGATTTTAAAGTCCGCCATTGATAAGAAAGAAAATTATGTTTTCTGTTGACTGCGACCTACAATTCATGTCTGTTTATACAAATTCCCAGGTTAGACATATAACCCATAGATGACGCTAAATAGAATACAATTTTACATATATATTTTGCCTTTTCTTGATTTATATCATCCGAAATTAATCTTCTTACCATGCAAATATTACATTTTCTGTCGACGCAAACATATTTTCATTGAAATAATAATGTGACGATCCATCTCTCTTTCTCTCTCTCTCTCTCTCTCTCTCTCTCTATATATATATATATATATATATATATATATATATATATATACAAAGTCTTGTTGAAATAAACAAAATGTCTGTTAAACAAAAGGAAAAAAAGAACGAAGGCAGACATATTCTTAAATAGTAAAAGAGAGGCGTCTATACTTAAATGAACAAGGCAATACCCATAGCAAAGACACAAAAAGAGACAAAGTACGCATTGCGAGTCAAGTCCCTCGTGATAAACCGGCAGTATTTACTTTCATTTTTTTTTTGCTTATTAGTTTTTCCTCCTCGCATGGCCATCTACTGTTCACGGGCGTATTTTTTCTTCGTTTTTTCTTCAGGTTACGTTAGAATACATGTTTCCTCACAATTTTGTGGCTTATTTTATTTTCAACAAATTAGATCAAATAAATTTCGAGTTTATTTTCTTTAAATTTTTCTCATCTTCATATCGCATACGTCTTCCGTTCCTCCTCTAATTATTTGCGTGCGGGTCGCCTGATATAGCGATAACATTAATTAGAGGTGCACTATGAGCTTTGTATCTATTTGTTTCGCATATGTTCACGTTCCGTCTAACGATGAATTTTCTGTAAAGCGGGGGATAGGATTAATTAATGTTATATATATATATATATATATATATAGAGAGAGAGAGAGATGTGTATTTTGTCATCCACAGAGAGACTATTTTGTGGTACCACAGCTCATTAGTGTGGCTAGACATCCGATTGCCATCACCCGACCGACTTGGCATCAATCGGAGATTTTTCTTCCCCTAAACTATCGAAGAAGATGCACTTGTAGGAAATTATTTTCAAATAAACACGCCACTGACGCAGAGATCTCAATTCATATATATATATATATATATATATATATATATATATATATATATTAAGTAATTCATCGAGTCTAGAGGAAACCTCAACGGAATGCAGAAGGAATTTTGTTGAGGTTTTTTCTAGACTCCACTACCGAGAAATGAAACCCGGACAGCTACATTGACAGGTAAACATCATACCAACTGTAGTAACGGGCCTTGGTGACGAAGCGGTAACGAACTAGACTCGCTAGTGCGCCGCTTGTTTATATATTCCCTGGTGGAACTCATCCAATTTCATTTACCCATAGGTCTGTGCTTCCGGTTTTCAATTCTTGGCAGTGGATGCGCAATGATGCTGATGAGTCCCAAATAAAGGACGAAAGGGCCCTCCAGTGCTTTCTGCATTCTGTTGAGGTTTCTTCTAGACACGATGAATTACTTAATTATCTCAAAGCCTCCTTAATTTCTATCATTTATACATACATACATACATACACACACACACACACACACATATATATATATATATATATATATATATATATATATATATATATATATATATATATATAATTATGTATAATTTCAGGATCATTTCCTAACTTATTCAAGATTGTCTTCGCCTCCTAATTTTTTAAACTTATGTCATGGGGCACAAATGTTCCTCAGAATTTTCACGTACAATTTTATTTTCAAGTCTTTCTTCACTGCTTTTACGTGAAACAACTCTATAATTTGCCAAAAGTCTCATGAGTTGAATTGGATCTTTTCTAATTGGTCTCCCTAATTCCATGTTGAAATGATGATCCCTCATCATGTTGTGACCTCCTGATCCAGTTTTTCTCTCTACTGTTCCTTATTAATAAACTTATTCACCGTTCTCTTGATGGTTCTTCAATGGACTTCGTATGTAGAAGCGATAGTATGAATTTTCTTGCCATTACTTTAGATTTGGGTGATTTTTCTTCTCAACAGTGCTAAGTTGAGAAGATAGTGGGCCTGAAACAAAACGATTTTAAACTGTTGTATTTCTATCTGAATAACTCAAATGGTTTTTCAGTGATTCTTACGACAAATGGTGTCAAGATAACTAAATATTTTACCTGAAGACTTTCGTCCCTAGAACTAACTTCAGATTAATAGTGGTTTAACGATTATGAATAATGAGGCGTGGAGAGAAACTATACCAACAGTGAATATAATTTTATATGAACATTTTTAATTTAAACATTATTCTTAGGAGAGTTTTTAAATTATTAAAGTTAAAATTTACTGAATATGCACAATTTTTAAAATAACCTTACACAAATATACCCTTTTCTTAAAAAAAAATTACTCCAGTAGCGTCATTGAAGGGATCCCTGGAAGCCTATGCCTTAAAGAAATACAAAAAAAAAATGTTCTCACGCGTACAGCCCACACCTTACGAAGGGTTTTGTTTATGTATTTTATTTTAACAGTGGAAAATGTTATGATGCCATTTCTAACCGTAGGTCCCTGGGTGGGACCCGGAAAGAAATGAGTACACATCAAACATCACAGGAAATAAAATAAAATAAATAATAATAATAATAATAATAATAATAATAATAATAATAAGAAGAAGAAGAAGAAGAAGAAGAAGAAGAAGAAGAAGAAAAAGATGCCTCTTAAAAGACACTTCCTTCTTCGAAAGAAAATACAGATGTAGATCATTTTTCCACGCACTTGGTAGCTAAGGATTTCAGAACTTGAGGGTGAGATTGAAGGATTTAGTGACTACAAAGAGAATATCTTGCATAATGTTACGGATCGAAGATGTTCGTTCTGTTTGCAATGAAATAATTAATCACCTTACCTCAGGTTGCTCAAAAGTAACATTAAAGTGCGAAGATCCTGAGAGGGTAGCTTTATATCTGCATTGGAAAATCTGTCATCATTTGTTACACGATAAAAACAGGTGTAGACTTTTATGAATATAATAATAAATCTGTAATTGAGGGAGCAGATATCCGTTAGGATTTTTCTACTAACACAATAAAAACGAAATTCTCAGACATTATTATCAAAGACAGAAAAGAATAAAAGTTTGTACACTGATTGACTGACATGAGCGTACACGGTGATAAAAAAAACAAAAAACAAAAAACAAAAAAACATCGCTAAGATTTTTCAGAAACTGCAAATAAAAATGTTTCTTCCTTTATATGCTGTGTCCTTTCAAGACGTAGGCGATCACGGCTCTTTACTTCCTCCTGTCCCTTGTAGCTCTCTCTAAGTTTTGTCTTTTTGTTGTTTTTCCCAGTCCCTGATTTTCCATCCACTTGCTTAAATCCATTAAGAATTTATACGCGTTGCTTTCCCTTGTTCTTCTTTCACTCTATCCGCTCTGTGAGTATCACATTTTTCGAACACTCCTTCCTCAATACTTTTCCCAAATATTTCCGCTGCCTCTTCCTGGTGTTAAGTATGTTTCTCTTTGGATGTATTCTATCCAAAGCCACATCGTTACTCATTTATTTGGTCCATGTTATCATTAGCATCATTCTGTAGAACACTACCACTGTTAACTCGAGTGTCTTCTTCATCTTTAAGAAGATTGTCTAACATTCGCTGCCGTAAAGGTGGACAGATATCACGTACTATTTTCTTTGTTATCAACGAAATCCTTCTGTCTCGTAATACTCTATCTTTCTTTCGGAATTCGTCTTTGACTTTCCCAATACGTCTTCAGATCTCAGCGTCGTAATTTCCTTCCTCTGTCAGAACACTTCCCAGATATTTAAATTTCCGCACCAGCTTGACTTTTAGTGTTCCCGACCTGTAATTTGCCTTTCAGGCTCATCTTTTTACGGATGACCATGCATTCCGTCTTCTACTAGATTATGCTTAGTCCCTTTTTGTCCCTCTCATTCGCTACCTTGTGTAGGAGGTTCTATAGTTTCCTTTCCGTGTCTGATATCAGCACTGTTTCATCTGCGCATCTGACTTTGTTATGATTGTTGCCGCCAAATATGAAACCTGATAAGATTTCCAGTTCTCTCAGAATTGTCTCATTGCATAGGTCTAGTGAGAAGACGCATCTTTGCCTTACGCTCGTTTCTGTTTTTGTATATCTGCTGAACTCATTTTTTTTATCTTTACGCAGGCGGTTTGATGCCAGTAGAGATTTTTTTTTATTATTATTCTAATGTCATTTCCGAATATGTCAAGTTTGCTGAGAAGCTCTAAAAGATCTTTGTGGTGTATTTGTCGAACGTTTTTTCGTAGTCTATAAAACAGATGTGTACGTACTTCTGCTTTTTTTTTTCTCTTTCTGATAAAATTCCGAACATGGATTTCGCGTTCCTTGTTCCTTGTTTTCTTTAACGAATCCGCACTGTTCCTGTTCTCTCTCTGGCCTGATTCTCTTAAAGTCTCTCTTCATTAGAATTCGGATGATGAGTTGACTTATGTGGCTCATTAGGTTGAATTTTCAGCGGAGTTCACATCCATTTACTTCTGGTTTCTTTGGCTTTGCTATGAAAATACATTTGCTTATATCTTCCGGTATGTCCCCACTGTTGTAAATTGCGTTTATTATTTGCGTAATCTCCTCTATGCCAAAATCATCTCAGGCTGTCATCATATTTGTTACACTTCAGTCTGACCCTGCCGCCTGTTTATGTTCAATTTGGACAGTCCAGTTTCTACTTCGGTGTAATCCCGGTCGTTCGATTTCGTCGTGGAAAATTTCTCCAATATATTCGTTCCAGCCCTGTTTTTTTTTTCTCTAATATGAGCGTTCCATCTTTGCATTATATTCATCGTGTTGGCCAGAATGTCTTCTGTCTTGTTAGTTCCTTATTTGTTTCAAGATATTTCCTTTGTCTGTGGTACTCAATCTATCTATTTCTGCATATTTGTCGTTGATATGATGAATATGCAGACACCTGAGTTCCCTCTCACAGTAATATGATTAGCTGGTGTCATCCATCAATACAGACTGATATGGAGGTACATGATGACGCCTATTGGACGCCTATTGTATACGCCTATAGTCTTCGCCTATTGCCTACGCCTATTGCCTACCACTACGACGAGGACCAATCCATTATGGTTACCTGCTAGATTTTCCTACTAGGTTACAGTAGTCCAAAACCACTTTGCTACTTCGAACAAATATATCCCATTCCGGGACATATCAGTCGTTTGGCTACTCTTCTTTAGCCTGCTTACATTTGGTCCTTATTTCGTTAATTATTTTTTTATTCCTTTCGAAATATTCTGTCTCCTTTGCATCAAGTAGAGAATCCCGCCTGCGATCAATTCGTTTTTTGTCCATTCTCCTCATATATATATATATATATATATATATATATATATATATATATATATATATATATATATATATATATATATATATATATATATGGTTAGCTTATGTCACTAAAGCTTCACTTAGTTTGTCCCATTTCAAGTTTCCATTTCCATTTTGTAGCCCGTATCTTCTTTTCAGGCTGTCTATATATATATTTTTTTTCTTCAGGTTCGAGTCGCTCAGGAGTTTATCTTATTGCAATTTGGTTTGGTTGTTCCAGTTTCCGTAGTTTCACTCTTAATTTATATATAACAGGGTGGTAATCGCTTCCACAGTTGGCACTTGGGTGGGTTTTGCGGTGAACCATTGCATTCCTGAAACTTTTGTTAACATCTAGTAATCAATTTGGTTATTAGTTTCTCCCCCTGTGCTACTCCCTGTTCATAATCGTCTCGGATGTTCTTGGAACTATGTTTTGGCTATTACCTGGTCATTGGCCATGCATTATTATGTGGATTTTTCTCCGCGTTCGTTACGGGTTCCTAGTCGAATTTGCCAGGTCTCTCCCCTGCCACCTGCCTTCCGTCTCCCTGCTTACTTTGGCGTTTAGATCTTCAATGAGATTTATGTCTTCTTGTAATTTGCAATGAGCCTTTCAGATGGAAATAGATAAAATGTTATATTTCAAAGTAAAACTGTGTTTGTCTTTTGTTTGCGGGGGGGGGGGGGCTTTAAATGTTACAAAGAAAGGAACTCAAGATCAAATCAACATAATCTCTGGTTCTTTAAATTTCTAGCTAATTCAAAACAGTGTTACTAAAAAGCACAGCCTATATGCTGCGAAGTTCTTTGTTTACTTAAAATTTTATGTTAACGATAAAACTTGTCAAGTAAAGAGCCCGTAAATATTTTATGGCGTTGCTGTTAGCATTTAGAGCAGAATCATAATTATTATGTAACGTTTTTATTAAATCGATAATTACTTCCGATTTCTCTGACTACAAAATATTAGCGGAAATTACCCAATTGCAAGGTTATTATTAGACTATAACATTTTAGAAAAATATTCCAGTAACTATCAAAAGTATGAATGAAAGTCATTATTCAAGAAGTAAGTTTAAAACATGACAAGGTTTTTCCGTTTTCGCTGAAACAGAAGTTAATCACATGAATGTGTTATCTCAACCACCCATATTACCTTTCTTATCCTGACAGAAACCAAACAGAGACTCTTATATGTATTTTCCGTCTTTCCTCGCATTTAACACGGAATATTCCATCATTATTAGGTATTGTCAGTGCGTAGCTTATATGGTAGCTAAATAACTATATAATAATAATAATAATAATAATAATAATAATAATAATAATAATAATAATAATAATAATCTCGAAATCTCAAAAATGTGGCACACGGGAACATCAAAATCAGTGATGTAGTTGGAGCCCTCGGAAGTGGTTAGTAAATATTCCAGTTTAAGGAATTCCTGGTGACCCCTGCCTTTAAGAAATAAAAATAATTGTTCTCACGAGCACAGCTCATACCTTAAGAAGTTCTTTATCTAAGTAAAATAGATGTGTTTTTTTTTTTCTTCTTTTTTTTTCTTTTTTTTTTTGTTATTTCTTTAATTAGTCAGTGGAAAATGTCATGATGCCATTTCTAATCTTAGGTCTCTGGGCGGGACCCGGAAAGAAATCTGAACACACCAGAAATCAAAGGAAATAATAATAATAATAATAATAATAATAATAATAATAATAATAATAATAATAATAATAACAACAACAACAACAAAAAGATTGTTTAAAAAATGAATGGTTTGTAATGAACATTTGTTTCCTCATGTCTGTATTTCGCGTAGATACATTATTATGGATGTTAACATTTTTTATTTATATGGGCTCTGCACTTAAGTAAATATAAAGTAAATAACATGTAAGAAAAATTATTTTCAAGCTTCCAAGTATTTATTCCATTATTTCCCTGGCATGTGGGAAAATAGAAAAGCACATACAGCTGAGAAAAACAAAAGCTGATTTGTTGTCATGATTAACATGTGCCAGTTATAAAGCTGCACAAATACATGGCAAAAATATAGATATGATTGGATGCAGACCAATATTTTTCGGACAGTTGATTGCTTAGCTGTAAAAAAAAAATCGTTAGTAATGTATATTATCTCGCGACGACAGAAAAATCAAAATTGGTAAATAAAATATAAGCATCTCTAAGAGGATGCTGGAAATCCCGTACCAATCACTATAATTTACTCCTGCCTCAAAAACAAATCTAGTGTCGCTGACAAAACTAACCTGGCTGTGCGTCTCGAAAAGGAACTCCAATCGGTTGTGAACTGGGACAGGAATTGGCGGGTCAATTTTAATCCCTCAAAAACAAAACTGCTCTCTAATAATCATCACAGAGATCCTTCCCGGCCTCCCATTAGAATGTCTGACGCTCAACTTCTCGAGAACACCTCTTTGCGGCTGCTCGGTCTCACGTTGACTGCTGACCTGAGATGGAACAAATACATTGAGTCAGTTGCTTCGTCAACCGCAAGGGAAGTTGGCTCCCTGTGCAGCGCCATGAAGTTTTTCTCTCCGGAATCGATCCTCCAGATCTACAAATCAACAATTCGCCCTTGCATGGAGTATTGCTGCCATACATGGTCTTGAGCCCCTGCTGTTTGCCTCGGGGTTCTTGATAAGATCCAGAGGCGGATATACAAAAAAAATTGGCCGTGTTCTAGCATACAGTCGCTCTCTCTTACAGACGCGCCGTCGCCTCTCTCTGTCTATTTTACAAATACTTTCATGGTAAATGTTCCAAGGAGCTGCATTCCCTGGTTTCCAGACTTCATGAATTCAAGCGCCCTACGAGGCTGACATCTCGCTCTCACCCTTTCACCTTCGAAACTATTAAATGTAGCCGTCTCTTCTACTCCAATAGCTTCATGTCTCGTACCTCTTGCCTGTGGAACTCCTTTCCCTATTCCAGTTTCCCTGAGAGCTATAATCTCCAGCTATTCAAATGTAATGTCAATCGACATCTCCAGTTGCCTTGATCTATCCACTACACGTATCCTTTCCTCTATCCTTCCTATCTGATCTTGCTCCGAATCTTCTGTAACCCCTTGCGTGCTAGTGGCTTCCCGCCTTGCTTGGGGTGAAAAGCTTAAAAAATAAGAATTATAATAACTTTAACATGCTTAGGTATTTGGTCAGATTTTTCCAATTTTGTAGGAGGGGGTATTATTTAATGTCTGGCAAAGACGTAAAAAAAAGATTAAAAGTGCTCGTACAGATTGATGGTAAGCGTAATAACAATATTAGCCATTTCCCTACATTGAAATATTTGGGATTAATAGAACAAGCAGCCACTACTGCTTTCCTTTGAAATTTATAAAATCATTCTCTGAAAATATAGTGTTCTCGCGTCCATAATAAATGGAGATTTCCTCTCTAATATTTTATTTGAAGCAGTGTGGAATGTCAACATTTTGATAATATTATTATTTTATCTTCCAGTTACATATGCTAAGTATTATAGTTGTTGCCGCTCTTGATAATTCTCAAGTGATGTGGTGTCTGTTATTTGGTACGGTTCTTCGTTTATGATTCCGTAGAGCCAGCCCACTGTGTCCAAATAGATAGAAAGAAAGATATCCATACAATGATATGCGATTATATATATATATATATATATATATATATGTGTGTGTGTGTGTGTGTGTGTGTGTGTGTGTGTGTGTGTGTGTGTGTGTGTGTGTGTGTGTGTGTGTGTGTGTGTGTGTGTGTGTCCAATTATATTAGCAGTAAAACCTGTTTTTCCCGAGTCTTTCATTACTGGGAATTTTTGCCGTTCAATTAATACAATTTAAGTTGAAAGTCAGCCCACCCGAAGATCAATATTAGTAACAAAATTTGGGTGCAAATGAGGCCCATCCGCAAATGGGGGTGGGTAACAATTTGAATGAGTGTGGCCCTGAAAAGGGAACTGCATAATAATAAATAATATTATTGTAACAATTCAAACTATTTATTTTTATTAAAGTTCTTTATGAAAGATATATATATTCAAGAACAGATAGAAAATAGTAAAAAGGTGCTGAGATTTATAATCGACAGGAAGTAGTGGAGATCTATTGTCACCACCAATTTCGGCTCAAAACCGACAATGAAAAATTATCTATAAAACAAAAAAAATCATCCAAATCGGATGAAAACTGTGGAAATGCATAAACAACATCCGTTCACACACACAAGCACACACACAGATACATACACACATTTTGAGAATTATATATATATATATATATATATATATATGTATATATATATATATATAGAGAGAGAGAGATAGATAAATATTAATGAACTTAAGAAACGATCAAATATATATGCAGATTTATGGTAACAACGTGAAGCCGGAAATAAAATGTGAGAAAATGCGATTAATCGATATGTAACAAATTTTGGCCCCGATATATATATATATATATATATATATATATATATATATATATATATATAGAGAGAGAGAGAGAGAGAGAGAAAGAGATAGATAGATAGATAGATAGATAGATAGATAGATAGATAGATAGATAGATAGATCTTCCCACTCAAAATGGGGGTCACACATGCGATCTGTTGTTAAGGATGCTGGGAAAATGGTCGTCTCCTTTTACCGTTACAGTTAATAACTTACTCCTCATGTTATGTTCTAAGATTACACAAGCCAGATCCCACCCAAAATGGTGTACTGTTAGCATATATGAGCAGAAACTGCTCAGTCGTCTACGAAGCCTGCAAAAATAGAAATCGGTGATTATTCCGGATGTCATTTTCTTGTTATATTGTGAATAGAAATTGCTGAAACCATTCTTATTATTTGATATTTGTCGCTTCTGTTAGCAGAATGTAGCGCATGATATCTAGGAAAGGTAAAGTATTGTTCGTTTCCAAGTCTTTTTAAATTCGACTTTAGTTCACAAGATCAGGTATATCAATACCTAACTGAAGAAGTGACAAAAACATTGATTGCAAAGAATTTACTATAGATATCCAGTGGTGAGACATCCATGAATTTAAATAAAAATAGTTGAACGTAACAAAGTTTATTTGAAAAGCAAAACACCGTGCATTCCAAAACTTATTATCAATCCTCAAAATTTTATTTCAGCGTAAATGAAAATTAAATCTATTAAAATGAAAACAGATTGAAAAAAAAAACTTACTCTGATACATTTATATTTTGATTCATTCAATGTACAAACTTTCCTCACTAAAGTTATATTGTATAATCTGGGATAATTTTTAAAGAAGTTCAAGGAATGATGATCAAAGGCTAAATGAGATACATTTAAATGTAACGATGGTTAGATATTAAATTTAAATGTTGAGCTCCTTTGAATATTTAAAGTTCGCATGTAAAATTTACTAGCCGTATATATCATTCACTATTATTATATTCAATGTTATATCATTATATTCATGTATTTCTATCTATGTTCCAGCTTAAAAAAAACAAAAACAAAAAACACATTAATAACAAAAAATCGCTTGACATATGTCTCTACTTTTCGAAATGATAACAAATCAACTCATCTATCATGCTGAAGTTTTATTAGGAAAATTAAGTAGAATGACGCTGATTCAAAAGAGACGTTCTTAAAAAATTTAACACCTTGGTGGTTTTGAAAACTGGTCAAAATAAATATAAATTTATAAAAATTTGTTGAGTATATAATCCGATTTTTACCATCTGAGATTTGATTATATATTGATAGCCTTACCTCAAATGGAATTATTTTTGTCACTCTTGCTTCGTTAGTATATATATATATATATATATATATATATATATATATATAAATCGGTATCACCACAGGTAAGGCAGTAATGCCACTAAATCACAAAGGGTTACAGGGCGTGGAAGAATTAGGAACAGAAATAATGATGAACAGCAGAACAATTACTGTGAAAATATTTATAGAAATCCTGTAGAGAGGTAAAAGTGGAAAAGTGACCGGAACGGAGTCGCCAGATCAGGACCAGTAATATTGCTGATTCTTCTTTGGATCTTATCAAGGAGTTCAAGGTAAATAGTAGAGGCACCAGATCATATGTGGCAGCAATATTCTAAGTACGGTGGAATGGTAGACTTATAGATATATAAGACAGGTTCTAGAGAGAAAAATTATCTCTACCGACATAGTGAACGAAATTTGTTAGCAGCTATTCATACTTTTCCATCACTGCTATTACTTTAACATTACTTATGGAATCATGGCGGTATCAGTATGGCTCTATAGAGTTTTGATAATCTTTTTTCCCAATCTTGTGATGTTTGGTTTTGGAGGCTTAGTATTCTCCAGTACTTGTCTCCTTTTTACATTTCAACCCTTCAGTTCTACTTAATGAATCCTCAAACCGGCCTCCTCGATTGGAGCTGCGGCATACATTTTTAGGATACATTTGATGGAGGTTGCAAATGTGAGACCATTCTTCAGCACTGGTTACTTAGACTTTACTAATGTTCACATGACGTTGATATTGACCATAACCATCTACAATTCCTGCATGTGAGGCTGGTACACTCCCTGTTGTATTCTATTTGTATCTACTTCCAGTTTTATTCAGTCTAGAAATGGTTCCATCCGGTTAACGGTGCGTTTTGTGTAGAGTCTGGATTCCCAAGATACCACATAAAATAATATCAACGAAAAAGTCAATTTCATTTTTTTTTATTCGCTTTAATAGGAGGAGGCGGTGGCAGCTTGGATACAAAGAGGCGGCGGGAGGATTGACGTCACAGGAACACATGTCGCACGTTGGTTCAACGTCCCTACGCAGATGGTCTTCTCCGGTAGCTTACCTAGGTGTGGGTGGTGTATCGACCCTTCAGTATTCTTTCGGTCCTCAATTGAATTCGGGCCGTTTTGGATATATATCCAAAAGCCAGACAGAGGCAATCCATCACTGTCAGACTACCCAGCCCATGTGGAACTCTAGCCAATCGCTGAGCATTCTGCTCCTGGCCTTCGCCTTCTGAAATATTAAATATTTCACCTTGCAATTGATGTTTCATCCTGTAGCTATAATAGATTTTTCACCTTACCAGGGCAATTCCTTAACTTTTTGCCACCATTCCTGGCCTTCTGGAATTGCTAAATATTGGAATAGTTAAGCCAGCTGGGACGATCTTTAGTTCTCTAAATCTACATATCTTGTAAAACACGATGTATCAAATTTCCTACTAACAGACTTAGTAACTGATACAATATAATCGTTCCAAATCATATCAGTGGAAAACGTTCGACAGTTAAGACGCAATGAGATACTCTCTTGAATGATATACAAACACGTTAGCCTAGTTTGTGGTTTTAACGGAAACATAATGATATCGAATTGAATAGATAATGAGAAAATATGATTCTACCCCGGTCTTCATTTTTTCAGTAGTAATGTAATTATTTTAATAAAACTATTTCAGCGAAGAAAAATATCGAATAGAAATAGACTTTTCCATAAAAAAAAAACTTTTCCATGAAAAATCATTATTTTCCGATAATATCACATTCTCATATGTATTAATGCAGCTTATCATGACTTGTAAACAATTATCATATAACTGCTTTTTTCAATCATTTCATGCTAAGAAAATCAATAAAGCCACTAAGACGTAAGAGGTTAAAGAGTGTTGGAGAAAATGTGAAAAGGAAACAAAATATTAATGAGAGTGAACAATAAAAAAAAAGTAATTAAGAAAAGAGAAGACACTGATTGAAATAGCATTTAAATTATAGATTATCAAAGTTGACGCTAAAGGAAGACGCCGGAAAAAAATTACAAAAGCGATAAGTACGAGAGAAGAAACTGTTAGCATAGAAATTAGGGTAACATCTAGCCATTTCAAAGGGCTACATCTAGCGATTTCAAAGGGCTACGTCAAGCTATGTACAATGGTTATATTTGGTCATTTACAAGGGCTACATCTGGCCATTTCAAAGATTTGAATCTACCATTTAAAAGGGTTACACATATCCATTTCAAAGGGCTATATCTATCCATTTCAAAAGGTCATATCTATCCGTTTTAAAGGGTTATATCGAGTCATTACAACGGGTTACGTCTAGCCATTTCAAACGGTTTCATCTAGCCCCATTTCAAAGGTTTACACCTAGCCATTTCAAATGATTACATCTCGTCATTTCAAAGGGTTATATTTGACCATTTCAAGGGGTTACATCTAGTCATTTCAACCGGATATATCTAGCCATTTCAAAGAGATAGATTTAGCCATTTCAAACGGTTTCATCTAGCCGCATTTCAAAGGGTTACATCTAGCTGTTTCAGTCGGCTTAATCTAGCCCCATTTCACACGGTTGCATAAGGCAATTTCAAACGGCTACATATAGCAATTTCAAACAGTTACATATAGCAATTTCAAACGACTACATCTAGCCATTTTAAGTGGTTACATCTAGCCCCATTTCAAACAATTTCCCCTAGCCATTTCAAACGGCTATATGTAGAAATTGTAAATTATTAATCTAGTCATTTCAAGAGGTTACATCTAGCCATTTCAATAGTAAAACGATGAAACCTAACTGCCAATCTAGTACTTCGCTTAAATTCGTAAAGTCTACGTATGAAAGAGGAAAGGTCTTCAGAACAATTTCAATGACAACATTAATAAGCACAGGGCGGTGACATTTTTGCTGCTTGAAAGTCATTACAGCCGAGATAGCAGTTCAGCATCCAAGCTTCTATTAAATTTCTGATTTAGTGAAGAAATATCTTGAGACGTAAAAAATTAATAGAAAAAAAAGGTTGTCTGATGCTTGATGTTAACCTGGTTTAATTTTATTTTGATTAGCAATGACATGTGTCAGTGTATCGATTTCCTGATACTAATCTATTCTAATTATGATGGAATGAATTCAAACTCATTCTTTATACTCGAGAAAGCATTTGACATGTATGCGACTGTTACGGAATTAATTTTCCACAGATTTTTTTTCAATATCGAAAATAAAGTTGATATAACTGACAAGAACCGGGTCACTTCAATTTGCTGTAGCGTTATGGGTAATAAAACAAACTTGTATACAATTACTATTGTAATATATTACACTATCAGCATGACCTGGCGTTGCCCGTGCTTGATTCAAAAATCGTACGACTCATACAGCAATCGCTATCACTTGACTAAAAATATTCTTCCCCTTACTTGCCTTTAAAGGAGTGCCCTTTGCCGTGCTGATGTTGCTAGATGCCTTACTTCTTGCCTATCTCACACTGCGAATTTTTTCTAAGCTCTATACTAAACATTAAATCTGTTACGAAAAAAGAACTAAACAAAATGAACACAAAACGATCAGCTTTAAAAAAAGGACTCGTAACTGGAAAAACCGAATGAAAAAAAGAATGTTAACAACAAATACTTTTTTACACCCAACCCAGTTCTGCGGAATCATATTCAACGTTGAGTTTAAGCAAGCGAATGAGCCAATTGGAGTAAAGTGCCATGCAGATTTAAATTTTTCCCACTTGTGACGAATGCAGCTATCGATTTTTTTTTTTTGCATGCTAGCATGCTAGAAATTCGTGTCAGTCAGCTGCTGACTCTCACGCTGGCCAATAGAATCTTCCTGTCTATTCGTGGCAGCCAGCTATAGGCTCTCACACTGGCCAGTAGAAAATGGTCACAAACTACATGAAAACTGCCGTAGAAGGATGAAAAAATCGATTATTTCCACTATCGATGGGAGTTGGAAAATGCAAAGTCGGTCGTGGCCTTCCCACGAACTTGGAGCATGTGCATGTAAATTCTGGTGCAAATCCGTCGAGTATTGCGGCCGTGCATTCGTTACACACACACACACACACACACACACACACGCACATACATACATACACACACACATCCTGCCTTTTATAGATAGAGATCCATACTAGTAAGCCACAGTTGCTCTCATGTGACAAATCTAAACATAAAATATATAAATACGAAATATGTTTTTTATATTTAATACTTTAAAAAAAATAATTTTCAACATGGACAAGGCCCAAGAGCCACTCATGTTAGATGGTTAAAGAATAAGGGGCATTTGACAGAGGTTATTGTGTTATGCGAGGAAGATGACGATTAACCGTGGAAATGAAAAGGTTAAGATTGTAGTATTCCTGTAAGTATCCTCTTTGGGGGTCGTTTCCAGAAAGTAGCCTTTCGAGGAAAGTATCTATTTAAGAGTAATTTACATAGGACCAGTGAAATAAAAAGGGGAATGAGGATGATTCACTAGAATTTAATGCAAAAAATAAAGTCTATACGCTCATGTGTTTATTATATGTACGTTTTAATATCATGTTATTCATAGTCAAACAGTATGTTACGATAATTAAACATCAATGTTATAGAATTCTTGTCCATTAACGATTTGCAAATACCGGTAATTTAAATAACGATGGAATAACGGTTAAACTCTGAACTTTTATTTACTAATTAATCTTTTCTCCTCCATAGTTGTAGATAGGTTCGAATATCGTCCGGTTCATTGTCCTCCCCGATCTTTTGAACAGGAGTAGAGATTTATTCCTTGTTTCCTCTTTAGGATTTGATTTCTGGTTCCTTCTAATGTCTTCTCAGTTTTTTTTTTGTTTTTTTTGTTTTGGTTGACAGTAGCTCTTTGGGTCAGTGTGATTATTACTTTGCTTGAAGTTAACTGATGAAGAAAAATGTTATAAAGTAAATAAAAAAGGCGTACGCGTTCTATCCATCAAGTAATTATTAAATTTATGTGCCATTTACATAAAAAAAATATAGCAAACGGCTTTACGTTCTCATTCACTCTCGGTAACCCATTGTGTCTTAGTGACATTATTGCCTTGTTTGGGGTGAATTGCTAAAAAAGATGACTACAACAATAAAAGATGTCATAAGTTTGCATACCCTTCTAATACTTTTTTCTATAATAATGTTTATGATTAATTAAGCCCGCAAATATGAAATAAAAAATTAATTCCGAAAAAAGACATAAAAAATTTTTCAATTTATTATTTGATAATCAGCCAAATTTCATTTTCAACGACTGTAATTACTCAGAAAAATAAAAATATTAATGCATTAATTTGGCGTATTATATATAATTATGTTTCCCCGTCGAAAGTCTAAATTTAAATCCACGTAATCTTTTTTTTTTTTTTAAATATATTGATTTGATTAGGGGTCGTGAAAAAGAAGTCACTATTACATTGTGGTTAGTGTGTAACACTCTCAAGATTTATAAAGTGGCTTCGCTTTCAATTGAGTGAATGTGATGATTTATTTGTTCAGTTTTAGTTCTCTATAGCAGTTTCCGATTTGGTTAATTGGAGAGAAAGTTGCATTCACTTATTCCTGCCGATTCAAAAATAAGATTTTAAACGAAGATTTTTGAAGATGAAGAATATTTCCTTCACTTATATAACTCGGGCTACACAATCTTTCCACCTTAAACGTAGCCAATACTATATACATAAGCTAACGGAAATTATTTTGTTCATTTTTTTTAATCATTTCCCTAACAGAATTGTTTTTTTAAAATCATTTCCGCCCCACTCCCAAGCAAAATGGGGATGCCACTAGTACGCAGGTGTTACAGGGAGAGAAAGTGAGGGAAAAGACTGAGCATAACGAGAACTCAGTAAAGGACAAAAGGATTCAAGAATATAGGGGATAGCGATTATCGTTGCATTTAAATTTTAGAAGACTGTACTTATTAGGGAACTAAGTAAACGGAAGAGAGTTTCAGAGGCGGCAAGTTGCCGAAAATAAACTGATCGTGTAGAACTGGCGGGTGCAGTTTGCTATTGCAACAGTAAACGGCTGGGAGTTCGATTTTAATCTAGAAGCACGCTTACATTCATGAAGCCACGGCATCAGGGGAAAAAAAACTCGTCAGAGAAGTTGCCACGAAAATATTTGGAGAAACATCAGAGGGACGCCATGCCGTTTACTCAATTTTTTATCCTCACAAAAGTTTATCTTTCATCAATTTGCACTAGCTCTTGGTGACATACGGTTTTAAATTCAGAGTTTTTCTTCTTCAGGTCTGATTGCCAATTACGGCTACATAGCCCAATATATACTGCTATTTAACCCATATATGGCAGGACTTTTCATCAAACAATATAGATTGTATGTATGTATGTATGTATGTATGTAGGTAGGTAGGTAGGAAGGTAATTGTATGTTAAACAGGAAAATTATTTGTGTTGTATTCCGTTCCACAAAAGACAACTTAAGACAACTAAAGTTTCTATTAATGGAATTACTTTTTATCCTTAATTAATTATTTCATTCGAATTTTGATTAAAATACTCTTTTGCCCAAAAAATGCATTAATATTGTGTCCCTCTGTGTTTGTACAGTGTAACCCGGATATAATAGACCCTGATATAAGAGAAACCCTGATATAAGAGATATTTTATCTGGTCCCAAATTAGAGCCATACTTACCTAAACAAAATAGACCAAACCCGGATATAAGAAAAACCCGGATATAAGAAACTTATTCTCCGGTCCCGACAAGTCTCTTATATCCGGGTTACACTGTATATACATTTCCTTACATTTCAGGATGTTTCTCCGAAGTATTTTGTGAGACATTGTTTATATTTTTCACGCGAAGCAAGGAAATAAAGCCACTAAGACGCTAGATTAACTGATTGTTAGAGAATATGAGAAAATGTAATGTTAAGCAGAAAAGGCAATGCGAAATATGAAGAAAGAATACAGAAATTAACGATTGACATTGCCTTTGAATTTTTGTAGATCACTGATATGACTGGGAAAAAAGAAAAAGGAAAAGAATTCCACAAGCAGAAATTGCGATAGAATGAACTGCCAACATAGAACTCCCGGTTACATCTAGCAATTTCAATTGTAAAATCATGAGTCATTGTCGCCAATCTTGTACTTCGTTTAAGTTCCTAAAGTCGAGGTACCTCTGAAGAAATCTCAACGCAACAATAACCGCAAAAGTATTTCTAGAAGAGACACACAAAAGCTACATTACGCCGTTGGAAAACTGACTGGAACCGATATGCTAGGTCAGGACTTATTACATTGCAGATTTTTCTTTGAATATTATCATATTATTATAGATCTGGAGCAACAGACTTGATGTGGTAGCAAATATTGAAAGCAAGGACGAATGGAAATGTTAGAAATATATATGCGAGATAGCATCTGTCGAGGCAAAAAGTCTATCTCAATAGTGAAGCCACTTTTCTACCTCCAGACTTATCAATTGATTCAATATACTCTTTTCACCTGAGTTGAAAAGAGTATATTGAATCAATTAATATTTATCGTCATAAATATTTAGTACAGAAGGCTTAATGCGAAACTTTCCTGGAGGTTAGAATCAGTTATGTCGATGGATCAATGTTTTGTTTTGGAGTCTTTAAAATTAGAAAGCTTCTCTGTCACATCTAAAAACAGGTCGCAGCCATTTTTTTTAGATCAGCGCCCAATTTCACTTCATCGAAATGATCAAAATTACTATCAGTTTTATAATTACTATTACATTATATGTTTGAGATGACGAAAATTAATTTTGTAAATATTCGATATCTCCTTCAATATGCTATAAAATTTTGCAATATTATAATACACATTGTTCATTATATCTGTAATAGTTTTAAATAGTTTCATTTAAAAAGTCGGCTTAATGCAATTTTTCAAGCGAAAAGTTAATCTCTAATATTACATTACATGACGCCGGAAAATAGATTTAAAATAAATTTTATACAGCAGATTATTTAAAATTGATTTCATGAGATTTATTTATACATAAGCTGCTTATTTATGAAAGATGGCTTTTCCAAATGTTACTTTACAATGTGAATTGTATTATGTTTACGAATACGATATATAATATGTTATAATTAAAATCTACAAATACATCGCAAAATTAGTGTTACTTAAACGTGGTTGAGCAATATATACCATGAATGTTTCCGTTCTTAATATGCAATATAAATATAACATTTGATAAATGATTTTTGTGCTGCCAGTTTTATTACAAAAATTACAACTTAAATCTTACGTACAAATAATTTCAATAGTTATGGGCACGGTAGAGGGATAGATAGCGGCTCGGATTGAAGAATTGGAGAGTCGAGTTCATTGCTAATAGCCTTGGGATAGGTAAGAATCCATGTCTCCCGCCTTTGGCTATGGGTAAATAGCAGGACAGATTAGGCCTTGGTTGACAATCACTCAAGAAGGAAAACTAAATTTAAACCAGCCTTTTTCTTCTGCCTTTTAGTCAAAGGCTAGAAGAATGTAAATTCAAAAACAAATCGACCTCGTATGTCGACTCAACGAAAGAATTTACCTCGCCTACTTCGAGCCGCAACGGAAAATCATGGAATCCTCGCTTAATACAATCACACGAGGCAGCGCAGTATACCATTCGTCTATGTGCGTATCATCTACAGCGATTTAGATGGTGATAAGCCATATGAATGTGTATCTGACACATGATCACAGATACCTGAATAAATTAATATTTTATTTCATTAGCTGTTAAGATGTATTATTTGACAAGCTATCGCTTTTATCAATATCTCATTCATTAATTAATTAACATTTATACAGTCCCGAATGTAACCTTAAATGTATTCGTTTTTTTTTCTTCCCAGAGAGAAGTTTTGCAATACAGATTTCGATTATTTTATACGTCCCTTAATGATGGAATAAAAAATTATTGGATTAAAATACGGAGAAGCTTAAGCCTTTTCCATTAAGCTGCTGTTTTGAAAACACTTGTAGACAATCCTCAATTTTGAAGAATATAACAACCTAGTGTTTATATAAATATCGACTTTATCGGTTGCAACCTGTACCAAACAAACACATCTTGATCAAAACTCTACTGTATTTTCTGCATTTATCTTGACACAATCATCATCGCCGAAAGGAGACAGAACTATCACCAATCATGACAAACGTATGTTTCATGAGGGCGCTTCCATACGTTGAGCGCGCTTCCATACGTTGAGCGCCTCTTTAGACTTAAACTTAATCGACATTTCAAGTGAAACGGGTACATACAATCCATCGCTAGAATGGTTGGCAAATGGCTGGATCCCTGTTCCGCTCCAGTAAGAACCTGTTTCATCTCGCTATCTTCCACATTTAAAAGAGAGAGATCAGGCCGAAAATAAAGCACTAAACCATAGATGAGCAGAAGCATCCTTGACTTCACTTTTCAATCTCATTAGGGACCAAAAGCTTCTCTGCATTCTTGTGGCTCACAAATTATATTCCACTATACAACCCTATTCTTCGAGACTAAACTTTGCCCAACTCTCGCTGCTCTATAAGTATTTCCATGGAAAGTTTTCAGACGAAACACATTCCTTAGTTCCGCCTGTTCTAAATTTCACAGCTAAGATCAGCTATGCCACACAGAATTCTCGTCGTATTCCATTGATGAGATGTAAATTCGACTCGAGTAACTTCTTCTCACGACACGCTTCTCTGTGGAACCAACTCTCAAGAGGGTGCTTCCTCGATCACTATAATCTTAACTTGTTCATGTCTAGAGTTAACTATTATCTTCCCCATATATCTGCATAAACTATGCCATATTAAGTAACGCTCTAACTTGAATAACTCTCGGGCCTTGTAGAGTGCCAACTTCATTGTAAAAAAATAATCAATGAGAAAGATCAATTTTATTTGTTACATTATTAGATCCAGTCATGACTGCACATATTTCTTGTGCTCGAAGTTGGGATGGTTTATTGGTTCCACTAAGTAACCGACTTTGAACGCAGATCTGTGGTTCAACCACTATTGCTCTATGTTCAGAACTAAAAAGAATTCTGGCATTAACTTAGTTTCTTTCATGTCTTTATCAAAGGCTGAGAAAATAATGTTTCTCTGTACATCTCCACAACTTCACTTATGTCAAATATTTCCTTGCTAGTCAATCTAATTTTATTTTTTGCGCTTTCTACATTTTTAGTTTTCTTTCCTCAAATCTCATTTTCTGTCATTTAAAAATGTTTCGTTTTTAATTTTGTTGTTTAGCTTGGTAATATTTTCAGTTAGTTCTTTGACCGTGCCGTTATTTTCAATTTAAATTTGTTTTAGACTCTTCCTTTTACACACACTTTATGCATATCCTTTCAGGATTTAGTGTATTGGGGCAGTAGATCATTATTTAAACATATATTATTAAATATAACAGACAATGGATGTCTATTATGTCTGAACATGAGCCGTTCTAATGTTCGAATGTTTATTTTAATTTCTGGTGAAAATAAAGACAAAAATTGTGCAACATTTGGATATTTTTTTATTAAGTCGGTCCTAGGTTTTCAGTGTGTAAATGATTATGGTTTTCCACAGTTTCTTTTTAGATAATTTAATAGTTATAATTTTTATAATTGATTAATTATTATAGACAATTCAACAGCATTTTAATAATTGAATAATTACATTAAATAATAGTTATTTATTATATTCTTAATAGGTAAATTATTAATTATTATGTAAAGTAACTTATTAAATTCAATAATAATTTAATAATTAAATCAAATAATCCTTATTTATTATATTTTTAATAATTGCATAAGTATTATAGATAATTTTAATAACATTTTTCTTGAGTGACCGAAGCAATTATTTTGTGAGGTAGTATAGCATTTAACATTATATTTCTATTTTAAGTTGGGTTCTTTACACTTACATTTTAACAATTTCCCTTGTGAAAGGTATTTATTCATAACGTTTCACTAAGGTCAACTAGATGCTGTAGTCGTGGTTGGTAACGAGTCTAAATTAAGCGCAGCTTTAAATCCCAAACCCTGTTTCCCTTGCGAGGCGCATATTATACAGCCATTGAAAAGTATATGAATATCGCAGTCAGCGGTAGCGAATAGTTTTGGTCGATACGATTCCGAATAAAGCCGAATAAAGAAATAAATATTTATTGGGTTTGAAAGAAGGAAATAAGCTGAAGATGTTGAAATAAAAAAAAATCACCTTGCTGGTCGTTGCTAAGAATCCACACTGAATTGTCTAAAACCCAATGCTGTTTACTTCTTGTTATATAGGAATAAAGTATCGCTGCTGACACTTGAGTTTGAACATTGATCGCCAGTGAGCAAACACAGGCGATCCCATTATTGAATTAAGTAGACCACGTGACCATAGAGAAAACGCATATATGTAGGAAGTAGCTGCCGACTAACGACCATAATTCTCTACTATCCCTTTCTACTATATACGGACCGCTATTCTAAATACTATTTCACTATACGGATTACTATTCGAGCGAGTATTATCGAGCAAGTACTATTAGTGCAAGATTATACGAAGGCGTCTGACACCAGTATTGTTCAACGATGTACTGCGATTACAATGTCTCTACTGTAATTTGCATCACAAAACTTCTTTTTGACATTTGGAGGTCAAGAGCAAAATCATTTGCACTCTGTTTAAAAATAACTGAAAGATGATAAATCAGAGAAACCACGAAATATGACAGATGATTAATACTTTTTTTGTTCCTGTTTGAAAAGAACAAGAAGCAGTTGACGTCTTTGTGGTTTTCATTTCGCTTTTTTTTTTTTTTTTACTTCTCAATGACATATTCTATACAATCTTTTAATTTTTGATGGAATTTTCCCCTATTCCCTTTAATACCGAGGGACTGATTTCAGCAGTGTTAATGGTAATAGTAGTCGTTTTCTTCTTCTAAAGAAATATTCGAAATTCCTGGATCGATTAGCCGGTGCTTCTTTCGTTTGAAATTTATAAAATCTTTCTCTTAAGCATTTTGCTAAAAACTCGAATTTTCTCAAATCTGCTAAATGTTATCGACATTTCATTATTGAAGGGGGGTTTTCCTTGCTAACCATATGTTTAGCGTTGTGTGGAACGCCAACGTCTTCATTATGTCAGTACTTTCTCTTCGAGTTAAATGTGATATTCATTTTAGTTGCACCTGTCATTTGGTACATTTTTCTTTGTGATTCTGGATCGCTATTCCACGTGTTTCGAAGAATGATCCTCACTAATGCTTAGAGGCTTCGAACGCTCGAAGCCATTTCTAATTATCGATCTAAGAAAGTGGTTTGATACTGTTGAGTTTAGCTATATGTGAATGTCATCTAAAGGCAAATCTCTGGGCACTTCGATGTGTTGTAATGGCTAGCATGCTTGTCTCGATAGATCAATACGAATGTATAGTGAGTTCGATTCTCACTGGATACATCATAAATTCTATATTTCGTCACATCTGAGCGACTCTTAGAAAATCAACATACATCAATGCACTTCGAAGTAGTGTAATGGATAGCAAGCATTTTTTTTTCACTAGATCAGTCATGATTGAGAAGTGAGTTTCATCCACACTGGGTGTCCCATCCTTTCGGTCATATCCCACATGTAAGCAACATTTAGAAAACGGAAACTTCAACGTGATGTAATGGTTAGCAAGCTTGTCTCCCATTACGACTGAATAGTGAGTTCGGTCCTCATTGTGTGTTTCATACTTTCGGCGTTGTACCACATCTAAGCTACGCTTTGAAAATCACCATACGAAACACTTTATACCTAACTCAGCTGAGCAATCTTTTCTTTTTTTTTTCTAATGCTTTTGCCGCGTTAAAAATCTGAAATGTTTATTAGATACTAGCAAGGTAATCCGGCTTTGAATGTCTGTGTGTTCAAAATAAATTCAGCAATTTACATATTACCTGTGAACAATATTCATTATAATTTAATTTGTTTTTATTTACAAAATGCATTAATTGCGTACAATATCAAAATGTCACCGTTAATCATGGCTAGCAATGAGATTTTATGTTTCACAAAAAAAAGAAATCAAATCTGCAAATTATAAAAGTATGAAAATACATGACTGCATTAATGATATTAATACATACATGTAATGATAACGAATCCCAAATATATATATATATATATATATATATATATATATTGTGCTCGAACATAACTTGACTTAAAATCAGCGTTGCTAAGTCGGTGTTATGTATTTTCAATCAATTTTTCAGCTGCATTTTCAACTTGAGTATCTTGCGACATTTTATGATCATTTTTTTTTTTTTTTTTTTTTACTGTCGCACTATACACAGGTATTTTGGGGTAGAGATTAAGAATCATGAATTTTCGTTGACCGGTTGCACCATACACGTGTTGTATATATATATATATATATATATATATATTTTTTTATTTTTATTTATTTTTTTTTTCATGGCAATTATTTTAGGGCTTGTGCTGTTCATGATGTTGGTTTTTACACGAATATATACAGTCACTGGAATTCAATTTTTTACTGCCAATTTCAAAGGTTTACTTTAACCAAAACATTTATTGCATTTACTTTTATTGTTTAAATTTTACTTATGTTCATTTTAAATAATGTATTTCTACATTCATCTCTATAAAAAGTGTTTAACTTTTTTGGCAGAATTTAACACTGAAACATGTTGCTACTACTAATATTACAATATAAAATACAGTATTTCACTTTTTTTTTTTTTTTTTTTTTTTTTTTTTTTTCAAATTTAATGACAAAAATAAATTCTTTTTATATATATCTTGTATTCAACACAAAAATTTCGATGCCAAAATTAAAATTTACCAAAATGTTTTCAAGTTTTTTCAAGATTTTGTTTGCCTTTAATATTGTTCTAATCGATAAAAAATAGTAATTTGTATGTGTAAAAAAAGAATATTCATTGCTTTGCACGAAAAAAAAATTGCAATTTATTAAAAAAATGCCTTTATTAAATATGATTGCTTGTGTTTTCTTTTAATCTTTAATTTAATTTTCCGTTAATTTTTATTTAAAACAAAACAGAATGACATAGGGATTAAAGAAACTTGTTAGATTTTCATTCCGAATTTGCATTTCGGAAAAATTGTTCCGAATTGAAAAAGATGCATGACATATTAGGTTGGTGCAAAAATAATGACGTAACAATGTCGTTTTTTGACGTTAAAAATACGTCAAAAAACGACACTATTACGTCATTATTTTGGCACCAACCTAATAAATTTCATTCACTATCCGTTCTTTAACTTAACCGCCGTTTATTAATATATATCTAAATGATGTCATTGGAAATGTAACGGTATCAGGTTTGTCGTTTTATTATTAAATCTTTATCTTTCCGGATAATAATGGTTTGTTTTAAAATTTTCTAATGCTATTACATATAACTTAATTTACATATTTTTTATAATTCTCCCCAATAAAGGCAATATAGCTACTAAGACACAAAGATTTGGTAGTTTCATTGAATTTGTCTGGTGGTATATCAACCTTCATGGGTTATTAAATACCGAAATCCATATATTTCCTACATGATTTTATAATTTCAGAGCAATTTGTAGATCATAAAATGTATCACTGGTAATTTCACTACAAAAATATATTGTTCGTGTAGTTTCTATAAACAACTGTATCACTTGCATTTTCTTCCTCCTCATTTTTTTTTTTTTAACTGTTGTATCGATTGTCATTTTGTTATAGAAATATATTGTTGGTCATTTTACTATAAAAAATAAAATGTTTTTTTTTTTTTTTTTTTTTTTTTTTGGTGTGAGTATCACTATTTGGCTTTTGTGTGTGAGTATCACTATTTGGCCATAGTATGGATCCTAACAGTTGCCTCGACTCCAGGTGTGGATGGATTTTGGAACAAGAGCAGTTATGAGGTGGGTCCACGCTCCTCAAAACTTCCAATCTCCCTATCAGAGGCCTTGATGCTTAATGGAGTTCATTTTTATATCCAGGACAAGACAGGTTTGGTGTGTCGTGGTAATTTCAGAAATCATAAACAGATTTTTATTTTAAAAATGAGATTTGCCGGTTTCTAGTTTAATAACGTTGCCATTCGCTACTCATTCGCTGTTTCCATGAAAAATGGCGGTGGAGAAATGATTGAAGCCAGGTAAAAGGGCATAAATGTTTTAATTATCAAAAACATTATTTGGAACATGTTCAATCAATATTTGTTTTACGTGTTTAATATTTTGCTTGTGGTTTAGTTTACAGCATAAACACATAATCACAGAAAAATATTCTCTCTGATGCGTCAGTATCAGTGCTAGAGAAATACATGTACCTCCATTAAATGTCTAATACATTAGATTAGAATTTCAATGAGTGGTTATCACTAGTCATACCAATATAAGTGAAAATAAATATAGAATTTTAAAACGGTAATTTTAATTATATATATTAGCGTTATTTCAAATATCTTATCTAAATAACGCAATCAGAAAATGCAAAAATTTATATACATGAAGGAAAAACAATCTTTTGGTTCCTACCAACGTGTTATGATAGATTGTGTCTTTAACTATTCGCTCATACAATTTATATCCACGGTTATTATACTTTTCTTATACCATAATAATTTAGAATTAGTATTTACTGCTCTTCGCCCTCACCTAAACTCTATATACTTTTACAAATAAAACATATAATAAATAGAAATAAAAATAGATATAACTGGATTAAAACGAGTTCAGTTAAAACGTTTATAACGATACATTTTGAAGTGAAAAACAAGAGTTTAGTCGCCTATCATGAATCCCAATTTGTATCACTGCTATAGATTGAAATAAAATTATCTTTCTCATAACGCCGGTACATCGGCGAAACTTGTTATTGATAATCTTTTCAATTTTTTTTCTATTTTATTTTTTCATATTAATCATTTCACATCCGTCTGTATTCCGTAGATGAGGTATTCTAACCATTTAATCTATTTATATTTTTCGCAATGTTGTCCTCATCTTTAGTGCCGTACTCAAGACCTTTCGGCTATTGTACGCTACAGCCTTCTTCAGGTCTTATATTTTGGAATTTCGAACCGAACATTTTATTTAGTTCACAGTCGATAGTTTCCACTGATAATTTCCACGTGCCATACCTCTTTCGGAGATATCTAATTTTTCAGTTAATTCCCTGTAGTAATTCAACTCTCGAAATTTTCTTTTTTAATTCACCTCTGCTGTTGCCAGCTAACAACTTTTGATTAAAGTCACTTGTGGATCACTTCAACCAACGCTTTTATCCCTATGGCCTAGTCGATAACCTGATGACGTCCGGATCATTCTACAGCCGAAACGTTCTGAACAATCCGAACAATATAAATAGTGTAAATTAATCATTGAGGCGGATTATCATCCAACACTATCTCTCTTCCTCTATTTTCATCTCACTCTTTCTTTGTCTCTGAGAGGCATGCGCGTACACACTAACGCATACACATATACTCACTCATGGATATAAAATATTAATATTTTGGGCCTTTATTTTAAATATTGGATATTTTGGAATCGAATTAACCCCAGAATTATGTTTTATTAGTGTGGGATATATATTAAATTTTCAACAAAAAAAAAAAGAAAAAAAATTTTAATGCACCTACTCTGGTTCAGACTGGTTACACTGTACTAATGTCTCACTGATTTCCCTCGTTTGAGCTCCTAACCTATAGTGTGATACATTTTCTTTTCTTTTTTTTTTTAATTCGACAACAGTTTCTAGTATTACAAAAATATTTTTAAATATTTTTCTCTTAAAAAAAACAATCTGTATAAAGGTTTTACATTATATAAACACTGAGTCTGATAAATATGTCCCTCATTTATTTCAATTGAACTTAACAAAACTGACACTACCTTTTATTCCCGCTGAGTCATCCAAACATATGACCTTTTGTAAACCCTTGGCTGAATAACTCATAATAATGAGAGACATACTTAACTCTCTAAGCATTGTTTTCAAAGAATGTTGCCCTGAATGAAACTCATTAATTATGTACTTATCGGAGCGTGAAAGATATCAATTTTAAATGTAATCAAATAACATTTACAGTGCATAGTGTATGATCTGGATACATTAATTTTTATAAATGCAGCCGAAGCATGTACTTGCATTGACCTTTGTAGGATTAGGCCGAGCACGTATAATCCTGTAAAATCTGACCTAGGTCAAGTTTCTCTCTTTCTATCATTTTCGGTATGTGCACTGTAGAAATTACTATCTGTTGTTGTCCTCAATATATTTTATTCCATTACACCCTTGGTGTAATTGTGGTCAGTTAATGTTAACTATTTATTAAAATTGCGATACGATACTAGCTATTTCCTTCTGCTTCCTTTCCTTTCTATATTCCCTTTGCGTATTAAAGACACGATCCCTTATTTTCTAAGTATGTGTCTCAAGATATTTCAGCCGTCGCTTTTTCGCTGTTCGCAGCAGTTTACTTTCACATCCTACTTTAAATGTTTACTTTTCTCATATTCTCTGTCTAGGATTTTGTTTGTTTAACAGCATATCAAATACTTACGTGTTATTTAATGCCGAAATTGTATTTTCTTGTGAGCTTTGGTAATTTTTTTCCCCCAAAAATTCATCATTGGTAATTTTTTTTTTTTTCTATTAATGTATTGTTGGTAATTTTTCAATTTTTATTACAGTGTAACCCGGATATAAGAGAGTTGTCGGGACCGGAGAAGAAGTCTCTTATATCCGGGTTTGGTCTAATTTATATACATTAACACAGGCTCTAATTTGGGAGCAGAGACAATCTCTCTTATATCAGGGTTTGTCTTATATCGGGGGTCTCTTATATCCGGGTTACACTGTATTATAAAAATGTACTACTGGTATTATTTTCTATTAATATATTGTTGGTATTTTTTAATTTATTTTAATATAAAAAAGTATTGCTGGTAATTT
This sequence comes from Acanthosepion lycidas, assembly GCA_963932145.1. Classification (NCBI taxonomy): domain Eukaryota; kingdom Metazoa; phylum Mollusca; class Cephalopoda; order Sepiida; family Sepiidae; genus Acanthosepion; species Acanthosepion lycidas. Next base: position 29,393,405 of record OZ010579.1, read on the forward strand.
TTTTCCTAATGCATTTTTATGTTTTCATGTTTTAACACCTCTTTTAGGGTGTTTGGTATTTGAACGTTAATTATTTTCCTATAAAATGTATTATTGCTAATGTTATTAAAAAATGTATTTCCGATCATTTTGCTTTAAAATTTTGCTGTTAGTAATTTTGCAATCAATAGGTTTTGCTGGTAATTTTTATATAAAAATGTATTCCAGTATTTTTACCATGAAAAAGCACATTCAGAGTGTTTAGTTTTTACTTGGCGGTTAACTATTTTCTTTAACTGGGAATCTAACAGATGCTACCAACCTGGGACAATGTGGACGTGGCAACAACAGCAATTAATAAGTGGTTCCCCGATCATCAACCCCCACCCCCCACCAATCAGAAGATTCGCTGTCAGATGTTGTTTATCGTCTATCCCAGCATTCATCGGTAAAACTACATAGCACTTGAATTAATCATTTTTAAAAAAATGTACAAAATTTACTCTCATAATGATTAGATATTAAACCACTATTTTCTTTATTTAATTGAAGCATCCGAAAAAACACCAGAAAAGTGTGGATCCTCCTTTTATCCTGATAAACATCAGCTGGTTTTTGGATTTTAATAAAAAAAAACATCGGATTTAGTACCTCCTCCCAAACTAACTTATTAACATTCTGTTAACGATAAATTTTAAACGTAAAATATTACCGTCTAAAATGGAATCCTGGACTAAATTAGAATCCATTATAAAACCAAACCTTTTATACCAAAAGTGTGCACAATTCTAGTCTCATAAATAAAATGTAAATTCAAGGAACTTTTAATTTAAAATTTAATATCAAATTGAAACATAATATTATCTAATGTATTCCGTCTATCAGATCTGTTTCTCTTGGATTCTTCCCTACTTTAGGAGTTCGCTTTAATTTCTACGGAATTTCATTGTATTTGGTTGTTGCAAAAATAATGACGTAATAATGTCGTTTTTGACGTATTTTTAACGTCAGAAAAACGACATTATTAGGTCATTATTTTTGCACCAACCTAATAATTCAATCCAAACTTTAAAAATGTTTGCAAAGGTTACATATTCAATATATTCCATAATTACATAAATCTGGTATCCTATAGAACCTGACAATGTAAAGAAAACCTTAAGAAGAGTGTTTTCTTAAAGTTTGCGCAAAAACAGATTGTATTCAAAGATATACTAACACGTAAAAACAGGTCTTCTAACAAAGTTTGAATCACATATACTATATATTTAGTAGTTAATATGAATTAAAAGTTTCTTGAATTTTCAATTTATTTATTTGACTCAGTTTTGTTCACTTTTCTGATAAGAGTCTTGGATTTTAAACGATGTTTTTTTTTTGGGGGGGGGGTTCGTCCGGTAACCGCTGAAATGATGTTAAAGTCGCTTTGCATTTGCAATGTTTATGATTCCTGCGTGATTAATCCAACAACTGCGTGTTACAAAAAAGAAATCTGCTTTTCAAATTCTAAAATGTAAGATACCCACATAACAAAGAAAATAATAAACAATATAGTAATGTTGTTATCCATTCTGTTTACTTGTGAGATATCCCTTATTGCATAATAAAACAGATTGTTGTATTGTCAACCTTTATTTAAAAATTGGATATCACTTTAACGTGGGGAGGAGATAAGGTAGCGTTACGTATCTATTTATTGTAAGCTTGTTTTACATTTAATAATGGATGAAAAATCAATTTATGGTAACTTTAAATTAGCAAGAAATAATTTAAAGTCAAACACACCCAGAAACTAATTTAAACATTTCTCTAGAATACAACTTGGGCACTAGAAAACTATAGAATTCTGCATGGATAATTCACTTGAGAAAGGAGATGAAAAAGGGGTTAGAAGGATACTTAAATGTTAAATATTTACGTTCTATATCAATGAATATTATATTTTTAAAATAACTTTTCAAATGTTACATTTTCAATCTACCTTCAAGCAGATCTAATAATATCAACATATTAACTGGTGGCCTTTCAATTAGATTTTATAAAGAAAATATTCACTAATATTAGTTTGCACAAAATATCCACGGAAAAAAAACAACCATAAAGAAAATTCAATTATAAAATTAGTAGACCTAAAAGAGGACTCAAAATGATCAACACAGATAATAATTATATAAAATTCTACCATGCACAATATGATGTAGGGAAGTATAGCGCCTAGGCTGTCTTTTTATGTTTAAAATGCGATCATCCGAATTCCAAACAATAATAAAATACAAAAAAGGAAAGAAAACATGGCTATGCCTGTTAAATAAATAATTTGTATTTACAAATATATTATTTCAAAAAAGAGGAAAAAGTGTAAAAATTGCCTTTAGTTGAGTCACAGTCTTTGCGTAGTTGGTTCCCAGAAAAATCTGTTGTTTACAAATAAGTTTTAGTAATTGATCTAACGTAAAAACTATGACTTAAAAAAAAAATCTAAAAAAAACTTTGGTCGTCAGCGAAGATTCACTGACCGTCCCTACTGTTGCTGTTCGAGGTAATTCGTTTGAAGTCACCGAAAAATATTTCTTTCAGCACGCTCTGGTTGGGATGTATGTTGCTACGTCTTTTCTTGGGTTTGGACGCAGTCGCATCTCTGTTCTGCTAAGTGGAAATCGGTGTGTTGTAAGATTTTTCCCGAATGTAGGCTAACGAAATATAGGCTTTTATTTTCATCTGATTGATTAAATATTTCATGGTGGTGTTAATTTCTAATCAATTAACACGGTGTGTGTTGTACTGTCGAATATTTCATAATGTTTATAAGTATTGTCTGTTATTGGATAGAAAATAAAGTTTGGGAGTGTTATAATATGGTATATGTGTAGGCATGTAATTGTTTAGGAAATAGGGCCTATTTCACACACACAGACACACACACAGACATATATATCAAAATTTAGATCAATAAATCCATAGCTAAACCCAGAGTCATTATTTCATTATTTTTCAAATATTTTCACTCAAATATGTTCCATCTCCACAGTAAATATTTACCAGTGAATAAAGTGCATTGAGAAGGAAATGTGTGAAAAGGAATTATATTGAACGTTAATAATATAATTTCGTTTGAATTCTTGTCATATTTTAACAAAATATCGATTACTTGGTTATATTATTTTTATCCCATTTAAAGAAATATTATTTGTGTCTTAACGTCTTTAATACGAGTGAAGTTTTCTCGAAAGACTAAAATGAAAGAAGCCGCCGAATAGCGACGGGAATTGAAAAAGAAATACTCGAAAATGTTGTTTAAAAAGTAGCCATTCATTCTTTTTAAAGATTCAAAAGAAAAAAAAAGCAAATTATATAGAAATGAGTAATGCTGTTATTTTTGACGGCTGATATGATAATTTGCATACATTATTTTGTACATATTATATTTATATCTTGTTTAGATATATTTTATTAATGTTTTTTTTTTTTTATAATAATATATATATATAGGAGTGTGAGTTTGAATCAGTGCATGTCTGTGTATATGTATGTGCCTGCGTTTGATAATGTGGTGTATGCATGTGTGGATGAGTGTGTGTAAATAATTTAATAAAATAAGACAATCTTTGAAAACGGCAATTCATTTTATCTTAAATTTTTCCATCTTTACATATGTTCGAACCTGTATGACTCACTTCTAAAACAACTGAACGAACATCATTTTTTGGAAAGAGAAGCATTTCGATACGGTAGAAAGATTTTCTGCACCACATATTCATAAACACAACGGCAGAAACACACACACACACACACCTGCATATCTACCCGGCCAATGAAATATATACAGCATACAATTCAAAATATCGAAATACATCTGCGTTTTCCATCATCCCCAAAGAATTTTTTTGATGAAAAAATCATACCGAAATATTTATAAAGTTTTTCCTCTTTGTATCTTGTTTACATATCCTGTCGGATTTAATCCATTTTTTTTCCTATTTACATGCATACATTCCTATATATTAGGTTGGTGCAAAAATAATTTCGTTTTCTAACATATGTTACTATGTGAGAAAACGAAATTATTTTTGCACCAACCTAATATATTGCAGCATTGAAAATGTAAGGAGAATTAAATATATGCCCAATAAAGCCACGCAATAAAATTTATGTTCAATTAAAAACCAGGCATAAAGTTATGAAAAAGTGGCTGTAATTTGAAAAAGAATATTGGCAAGAAAATGTATTTAAAATTAAATGGATTTAAAAAAATAATATGTTAATGTAGTGTTAATCGTGATAGAAATAGGATATTTGAAAAACCTTTTGTTATTGGCTTAGCCCTAACACGTGACTCATGCTTCAAAACAAAGAGACATGATTCCCTGCCCTATAAAAACGACTATTTATTTCCGACGCTTACAGAGATGAACTGGTTTTACTAAAAGTTTAACCTAACCTAACCTAACCTAACCTAACCTAACCTTATTCTGCTCGCTGGTAGCCGTGCTGTTTATTTTACCGGTGATACTTTTCAAAATTTTATTTAAACTGTGTGAAATCAACGTTGCCGTTTTATAGTCAGCATCTGACAATGGTAGCTTTTTCTGCTGATAACTTCTTAAAACGTCTCAACACTATGCCGTGTCCAGGGACCATTGTAGATATAGAAGTACTGGACAGTGGACATTTTATTGCTCTCTTTAGTCACTGGATTAAACTTGTTACTTACAGTGGAGAAGTCCTGAGTTCGATCAAGTTACAGAAGAAATCCATCTCCTTAGGACGTTTCGCTAAGACATTTGTCGTGGCATGTGTGTCGAAAACGTTGTGTTTCATCGAGATTGTCGAATTCCAACTTAATATTTTTAAACAAGTCCAGACCAAAGTGCAGTTTTCCGGAGCATGTGCGGTAACAACTGATTCCTTGATGTGCATCGCAAAAGAAGAACCGACAGTCTACGTCTTCAACGGACGGATATGCGTAAAAACGATTAATTTGTCTAGAATTTACGGATTGAATCTGCACTCTCGCATAAGTTCCCGGCGAATTCGACTTAATCACACTGGCCATATAGTCATATCTGACTATGAAAACAATTTTGTCATGATTTTATGGGAAAATGGGAACTATTCAATCGTTCATTGCGTGGACAGTCCAGCCAATATTGCAGCCACTGAGAAGTATGTGTACATAGTACAGGACGCACACGAAAATCGCGTTTTGGAAGTGTGTCTAAAGGACCACAGTAAAGTGTGTATCCTTGAAGATGAAGATGGTATTGTGTATCCGAACTGTGTATCTGTCAACAGACAAGCTATGATAATGGTTGGAATGGAGAGTAGCGAACCCGTTGCAAGAGCTTACCAAATAGATTACGAAGTATAGTAAAAAGACATCACGTGCATTCTTGATATTTCATGAACTGTCATTTAATTTTTTTTTTTTTTTTTTTTTACAAAAACGAATTTTTAAAGCGGGCTATTGTATACTCTGACAGTCACCGACTAACCAACGTCGGTCAAACGCAATTCTCTATCAAACTTAAATCATAATCCCTACATGCCCCCCCCCGCCACTGTATCCTATAAATCGATGACTGACCTTTTTGTTATCAAAACAAACCTCGTATTATCTGGGGCATTTAACGGACATCGCCGAATTCTTCTCAGTTCTTTTTGCACGTCAAACGTTGTTCTTCCTTTCTAAATTTACATTGTGTAAATATATATATATATATATATATAATTTTTTTTTTTTTTTTTTTTTTTTTTTGTAAAATGATATACTTTCAACTTTCAGACTGGTCTAATTGCCGATTTGATTTTTTTTTCACATATTTCTGTCTTCTTATATATATATATATATATATATATATATATATATATATATAAAATCTTGACTTGATGAAAATTAGTTTTGCGTTGTACTTTTATGTTTATTTTCTGATAACTAATGCAAATTAAATGCGTATATTATGTTAACTTTTTTTAAGATTTCATCCATAATGTGTCGCATTTATAATTGATTTTTGCATTTTACGATTGAAAATGCTGCATTCTTTTATTTAATTGCATATTTCTTTTAGATTCTGTCCGGTTTTTACAAAATTTTGTTCTTTCATAAATTAACTCTGAAATATAATTTCGTTATTCTGTTTTGGGGATTTTATGTGTGTTTCTTTTTTTTCCTCTTAATATTTTAAGTTATTTGGTTAGGCATGCATAATTTGCATTTAACGATTTATATTTTTTAAACAGTAGCTGAATATATAATAATTTTCTAAATATTTATTTTTTTTATCTACATGTAGAAATGTAATAGATTTTGAAATTAAAAAATAAATTTAACAATTTCTATTTTGAAATAGTCGATTATGTTATTTAATTGCAGATTATCCGTTATTGTTTTGTGGTTTGTTTAATTTGATGTTTTTCATTAAACATAATTTAGCGTTCAAATTTAATGTGAATTTTATTACATCGGCTGAATAATGACTTGTAAGCATTTCAATAGTTCCTGGTAAAAGAGAAACGATTCCCACAAAACATCTGACATATATGTCTGGTGCTCCTGCCTTATGTTTCGAGATTCTGAACAAAATTCAAAGTGTCTGTTATGTAATAGATTCATATCTGGCATCTTGACTTCAGTTACCTTCTTAGCGACGTGAAGTGGTTTCCCTCTGTCTTTTCTAAAATATTTTCATGGCAGTTGTTCCGATGATCTTTTTTTTTTTTTTTTTTTTTTTTTCTTAGTGCTTCGACAATATGAATTTAAGTGTGCTACATGATTGGCAATTAGGTCTCACCGTTCTAATGTTGAACTAATAACAGCACCCACCACCTTTATTCTAACAGTTCATTTTCTCGTACTTACCATCTGTGCAACTCTTACGATTTCCTGCTCTGCCACCTAAAATCTTTAAAAGACTAAATGTAACATCAATCGCCATCTGTCTATCCGAACCGTGTTCTTTCGTCACTAAAATCTCATTCATTTTCCTTCATTCCCTATAAACACCTGTGTCCTAGTAGCATTGCAACATTGATTACAATCCCTTTTATGAACATACACACGCATATATATATATATATATATATATATATATATATATATATATGAGAGACACACAGACACTTATACATGCAAGGTTGTTTCGCCGTATCACAGCTCATCATCGTTGATTGACCTCTGATTGTTTCAAGCTGGAATCGAAACTGGTATTGGTATTTGATATCATTCAGAGATTCTAACCCTGAGCTATCTGCGCAAGGCAGCCTTAGGTAATCTTTTAACATATTATATACGTCATGTATATAAACGCCAAATCAACAGACAGAAAGCACAATTCATATATGAAGAGCGATTCGGTATAATCAAGAGCAGCTACTGTTTTAAAAATTCGCTTTTCCCATTGTGCTCAATCGGTGAACGAGAGAAAGCCATCCTTATACAAGCCTGTTTCATTGTATCAAAGCTCACCATATATGGAAATTAAATTCAGATGTATAAATCAGCAAAGATATTCGTTATATTAATATTCACTCAATTATAATTAATTTGATGCCAGACTTCTGGAGAGCAGCACACGGAACCTTCTTGACCTCGCGTTTTCAATAAACTGCAAATCTTGCATATTTACACATCTACCATTTGTGTGTATGCATTGAATACTTCTGATATATATGGTCTGGTGATTCTACTATTTGTCTCAAATTTCTAGACAAAATCTGAAGAATTTGTAATGTAATCGATCCTTGCTTGGCATCTCAACTTCAGTTATATGGTCACCGACATCACGTGGCTTCTTTCTGTGGTTTTACAAATATTTTTATGGCAACTGCTTTGATTAGTCTTTTTCTCTAGTGCCCCGTTTACTTGCTACTAAACTGGTATCTAGGTCCCATTCTTTTATTGTTGAAATCGTTAAATGCAACCGCCATTTCCACTTCAAAAGCTTCTTTTCTCGCACTTCCCTCCCGTGGAACTAATTTCCGTTCACTTGCTTCCTTGGTATCTACAATCTACAAAACTTTAAAGGAAACGTGAATCGCCATATTCTAGCTTCTTGAAACACGTTCATCTTTTCACCATTCCTCCCAATAATTAGTCATTACTCTCTTTTTCACTCCCTGTAAACACCTGCATACTAGTGACATCGCGGCATTGTTTGGGGCGAAATGATTAAAAAAAATCTATTTGCTATGGACAATGTTAAAACTATTTATAAACACGTATACGTTTCATTAACGTAATCCCATATTTGATATGCAATGAACAGAAGCATATATATTGATCATCTTGTAGTATATTATAATTTAGATCAACATTGTTCGGGTCAGAGGTGCGATGACATCAATAAACGTATGGCTATTCTTTATTATTTTATAATTGTAATCATCATTTCACTTTAACCGAAACACAATGAACTGGATTAAAATATATGTTTACACTGGTATTATTTTATATATTTTATCAAAATCCTCCAATACAAGATACGCGATGAAATGAATCAAATCTAAAGGTAGACATGTTTAGTTTGGTCAACATCGCACCAAGTGGAACAAGTGATGAAACGTATCAATTATTTTTTAATCGTTTCACATGATGGTTAGCGACAGAACCATTAACACACAGGTGGATACAAAGTGTGAAAGAATATAAGAAAAAAACATGATTAAGGATCGAGAACGATAAAAGAAACGATTTAAGAGGACATAATATTACGATTGATGTTGCATTTACATTTCTGAAGGTCTACATTGACACGGAAAGCAAGAAACCGGAAGAAGTGAGAAATGCGAAAAAACCAACTGTAGACATAGTACTTTCGGTTATATTTTGCCATTTCAAATGTAAAATGTTGAGCTCTGGCTGCCAATCTAGTGATATGCTTAAATTCATAAATTCTCGGTACCATAGAGGTGAGTTCATCAGGACATTTGCCATGAAAGCATTTCTAGAAAAGTCATATGGAATTTACATTATGGAGTGGGAAAGTGATTGATGTCGAGATGACGGGACAGGATCAATAACATTACAAATTCTTCTTTGGATTTAGTTAGACTTGTATTATTAGGTTGGAGCAAAAATAATGACGTTTTTTGACGTTAAAAAATACATAAAAAACGTCATTATTTTTGCACCTACCTAATAGTTTATAATTTTGATAAAACGTCATCTCATATCAGACACAATAAAAATTATCAAAATATCAAAGGTAGGATATATTTATTGAATAGTTAGAACCAACATGATGCAGACAATCCTAATTATTGATTTGTTTGTTTAACGGTATATCAACATTGTTATGAGTCATTTAATGCCGAAATTTAATTTCCTTGGGAGCTTTGAATTAATAAATATATTATATGTCACTCTGCTTTCACAGTTGAATACATAACAGATGATACTTAGCTTTTGTACATATAAGGGTGTTTCATTAAGACGGATCAAAGTCAGAAGTAAATAAATCAATGTTATTGGTGAAAATTAATTTATTTCTCTAGTGGATCATATTATTTAATTCATGTCAATTATGTGTGAAAAATAATATCGCCCAAATATCCGCCAAGTTTTCCGCGGCACACTTCCACTCGATGGTCAACATTTTTGATGACGTCTCTGAATAGTTGATCCTTGATCTCACCAATATGCCTGATTATCCTTCGTGTTGTTGGCTTGTTTGCATAGACCTTTCTCTTGAGATAACCCCAAAGAAAGAATTCTAAAGGCGTCAAATCGCACGATCGTGGTGGCCAATTGACTTCGCTGTTTCGAGAGATGATGCGACCGGGGAACGTCCATTTTCGTAATAGGCTTCGATAACTTTAGCACGTTGTTTGATTGTTAATCTTTCCATCGTGGAAATTGCCAACGTCTTAAGTTGTTAAATCTGAAAGAAAAAGAAAAAAAAAATCATTAGACACTTAAAATTAATTCACATTTAAGGTCGGTCCAAGTTACTGGAACACCCTTTACATGTGGACATAATTAATAGAAGCGGTGGTATGTGTGCTTTATATTGTGGTGTTGTTGAAGTCATATTTTAGAATAGAGCTTGATTTCTTTAAGAAATTGTAGAATATTATAATCAATATATTTAACATTATAAATAATTTAATAAATATAAAAATATTATATTATAAATAAATTATAAATGTTAAATAATTATTATAAAAATAAATATTATAAATATAAATAATTATTAATAATATAAATCAATATAAATATTATATATAAAATATAAATATAATAAATGTAATAAATAATATAATATAATAATATATAAATATAGTAAATAAAATATACATCATATACATAAATATTATAGGTATAAATAAATTATAAATATTTTAAATAATATTAATGTCATGAAAGAGTTATTTCCTGTTGGGTTTTTTCTTGGTTGATTTTTTTAGCGGCCTATCAACCTGTATAGGATATTTAATAAGGAAATATAAATATTTTGAACGCAATTGTATATTTTCAACTACAGAGAAAATATATCGTTGTTAAGTTTTCTATGAGAAGGTGTTGTAAATAATTTTTACTTAAAAATGTATTTGCTTTGGGGTCCATTATTTGACCATAGACCGGTCACCTAAAAAAGTGCTACCAACCCGGATTAGATTTTAGATTCAGCATTCCTCAAAACCTCCAATCTCCCGATCGGAGGATTTGTTGCCGGATGTAGTTTATCGTCATAACCAGGACTGCGATTTTCTTGAAAATCTGAGTTAATGTCAACATGTGATAACAAGTCTTAATTTAATATATATATATATATTAGCCTTTATGTCTCTTATCTGAGAAAGATTTTAAAGTTTTAAAAATATTTTAAGCTTGATATTTTAAAATTCTGATCAGCATTGTCTCTTGTTAGACACTCAATTAAAAATTATCAAATTTATGGGGATTCTGCTATTATTTTAAAATTTTAACCAATATTTGTATTTTTCAGAGACAGTATAAAATATATATTTAGCATTGTAGTCCATTAAATGTTTCCGCAACGTAATTAAATGTCAAATTATGTGTATAAGATAAGATATTGAGCTTTATTAGTTTGATTAACATTGCCCGCTCTTAAACAGCCATTGAAAATCATCAGTTGCATGCTTAGATGGTTATTAGACACATAAGGAATTTGCTATAACTTAACATACGGCCAATTGGATGCAGAAATGGTCCAAGTGACATTTCTGTGAACTATTTGTCAAATCAAATTTTCCTCAATCAAAGATTGATATGTACATTACGATATGACCCCCTAGTGGAGAGCGATCGTTCCTGTGTCTTATATTCAAGTATGTCAAACCCGAATGAAGCTCTTTATAGGTCCTGGTACAATCTAGTTGAGGAGGTGGTGAGGACTGTGGTGAAATCAAAGTTTGTCCATTTTTTCTTGGAAATATATGTAAAATATTTTCAATAATTGCAACAATTAGTTTTTAAATTTTCATTAACTAAAATCTAAATATTTTTTTTTTTAATCTGATGATAAAATGAATAATTGCCACACGCGATATATTATGATATTGATCACGATCTTTCCGTTTCAGACAAGGGATAAAATGTATCGAATATATTATTAGTCTAGTCCTTTTTTTTTATTTTTTTACGGACAGTATCCATGCCTGTCTCTTTAAATTGTTTAATTTTCATCGACATAGTCTCATCAGACACGATAAAAAAATATCATAGATATGAATAACCGTGAATTGCTTTGTAATCTTGGTCAAGAGTAACCACCGTCAAAAACCCAATGGACATTATGACATTTATGGATAGTCTACTATTATTTTATAATTTTGTAAGTATTATTCTTTGTTAGAAAAAATAATACTGAAAAAACAAGTAACAAATAAAATGGTAGAATCTATTTTTTTTAATGATTTTATCAACATTGTTACGACGGACGTCATAAGAACGTGGTAAGTCACACCCTAAATGGGAACTAAGTTATGCCAGTTGATCAGGACACTCTAAAAGAGAAGAAACGGGATTTCAAGATGGCAGTCACGCATCATAATATCTAACCTATCGATCTATCGATCTATCGGTAATCGCTGATCATGTTTTACATTTATTCTCATCCAATATAAATAAAATGTATAAAGATTAGAATTACGGAGTGCGGCTGTTATTTGAGGACAGATTTTATGGATTAATAAAAAAAAAACTTGCTGAAGAAATGAATACAATTTTATTTGATTACAAACAAGTAAACAAGAAATTTAGTTAACTATTTTAAAAATTTTATTACAAAAAAACACCACTAGTATCAATAACTGCCTCTACACGAGATCAAAACCGGCTGCAAACTCTGATTAATTGGTCCTTATTTATATTAAACATTACTTGAATTATTGCTGCTTTAAGAGAGTATTTGGTGTTATTAGGCTGTTTATTAACTGCCTTGTCAACTAAGCTCGACACATAGTCTACTGGATTAAGATCTGGAGAGTTAGAAGTTCACATGTTGGGTGTGATGTGGTCGTACAAATGGTTAGCCATCCATTCTTGTGTTCGTAGAGCCTTGTGTAATGGAGCCGAGGCTTTCTGGAATATGTAAGTCCTGCCGTTGCATATATTGTCAATCCAGGACTTCATAAGTGTTTCTAAAACCTCAATGTAAACAGCGTTGTGGAAAAAAGTGTGGTGTCACAAAATGTTCTTCATTGCTAACAACACCCAATACCATAACACTTGAAGGAAACATTGTGCGCATCGCTCAGAAGGATGTAAAGAAAGCCATCTGTTATTTCTTCTGTTAAGTTTTTGATCTTGATCAAAATTTTTGTCATCTGCTAAAAACCAAATCACCTCATCTTCTGAAGTATTTTTAATCTTGTTTAAAAGTTTTTTTTAAATGGTTTTCTTTTGTTTTTCAGACACAAATTGACATCTCTTCATCACCTAGGACTTGTATCTAATGTCTTCATGAACACTCCTTCTGATTGTTTTTCAGACACATGCAGCTTTTTAGCAATTGACCTCATTGATTGACTTCGGTTTTCATCAATTGTCTGCTTGAATTCCTGAATAAATTCGGATGTTCTCACTTTATCAGAACATTCAGAATGTCTTTCACGTTTTGATACAGACATTGGTGAACTGTCAGCTTCTTCTAAATCTTTTCGGATCTTGTGGACAAAAGATTTTGCAACTCTGAGGAAACGTGAAATATCCAAATCGCTATGATCAGCCTTCAATGTCACAATCACAGCATGCTTTTTCATTTCATTTGTTATCATAGGGTTTGTCATTCTTAATTTCTGAAAAATAAAAGTATTAGAATTTAGTGGGAAGCAGTATTAATCTTATATCTGTATGTTCTCAAATACCATCCACATCCTGTATGTGCGCTTTCTTATTTGACACATATAATTACATCCAGCAACACGGCAAACATCTTCCTGTGTTAGACACGCGATGAACGATATCAAATCTATAGAAAACTCTTTTTTTATTTTGGCTTCACATTTACGGTAGCAAGATGGTATTTATCAATCCACCTACGGGGATCGAATGTGGCACAATGCCTTTTTAATGTGGGTATCTCCGAGCCCGTAGGCCGAGCCAAAAATAAATAACCATCCAAACCCGCCGAGGTGGGCCAGTTCCGTCAACCTCCCCCAACGAATCCCTACCCTTCGGCGGAGCTTCGTCCGGGTTCCTCTCTGCAAGCAGAGAGTTCGACAGACACCCAACCCGGCAGCTTACAAAGCGCTGATACTACACTTTGATCCTAGCCACCGGGCCGAGCGGGTATTCTTTTTAGAGATGGTATTTAGGGTAGCAAGATTCAGACACACATTTGAAAATCTATGTTGAATTCCAAATGCAGATATAACTTAACAAAATAACTCATAAAATGGCGCATATTGTGAATCAAATATAAAAACGATCAACATAGTTTACTATTATTAACGATACATCATTTATTTGAAAATATTCTAGTAATATCATTGCCATTGTCAATACGTTAATTGATTGATTCGTTTTCTATTGCTTATCAATCATTTTCGTTTATTTAAAGCAAGTAAATAATTTTAAATTGTATTACTATTTTTGAGATAATAATGGCTTTGTGAAAGCAGTTTCAGTAACTGGAGGAAAGAAGCAGTTTCAGTAACTGGAGAAAAGAAGCAGTTTCAGTAACTGGAGGAAAGAAGCAGTTTCAGTAACTGGAGAAAAGAAGCAGTTTCAGTAACTGGAGAAAAGAAGCAGTTTCAGTAACTGGGGGAAAGAAGTGGATTCCTAATTTTCTGAAAGTTATTCAAGCATAAGGGAATATAACGAACCCAACTGGAATACGACATCGACTCCCCGAATAAGAATTCGGGGCCAGTATTTATTACACAACCGACAAATCCAAGCGTACAGCACCTGGCATACTAAACGGTCACCCATCGAGGTACTGTCTCGTCTCGACTTTGCCTAACGCCGGTTATCATATCGAGACCGGTGTTTAGGCACGGTATGGCCTTAAACCAGTTCTGTTAATTGGCAGTATATATCATAGCATAAATCAAATCAACTCTATAGAATTGTGTCAGTCAAGATCAAAACCACGTGACTAGTATCATCGAATTGTAGATTTAATTCACTGATTTATTGTTTTTACGGTCTATCAAACATTTGCATGTTATTTAAAGCCAGGAAATATTTTTAGATTGTAAGAATCTTTTGAAGTAATAATTATTTGCTGATGCAATAACTTTTAATTAATTGATGGAAGAAGAAACCCAATCAAGCACCCATTTCGGTAATGACTAAATTTTGTTTAACTTCGCTGATCATACGAGAACCAGTTATAAAACTTGATATGGCCGTAAGCTCAAAAGGCTAGAGATCTGTACTGTATTAATTTACTAAGCCTCGGTAAGGTAAAACATAGTTTGTGTAGTTAGATAGCATTTTATTACAAATCTTATAACGCAATCCAAGCTTCATACTGTGCAGAGGCACAAAGACATACAGGTGGTAAAGTGCCTCTTGATATATATATATACATATATATATATATATATATATATATATATATATATATATATATATATATATATATATATAGCTTAATTATCAGAAACGTGAGAGACGAATAAAGAACTGATGTGACTATCGTACTAGTAATCTATAAGTAAGATATGTTTAACGACTATTGGAAACAAAGGAAAAGAGCACTGAATTCTCATCTAATATAGATCCTCCTAAATGGTAGGGAATGCGGGGCAATCCAATCACAGATGGAGAATAGACCTAAGGCAACAGAAACGTGTTTGCTACAGGAGGACGCTGAGAAGAACATGGCCAGAGCATGTGAGCAATGAAAAAGTTTCAAAGAAAATGGAAACACAAAGAGACGGGTGAGATTTCTAGATCACATAATGAGAAAAAAGAGTTTGGAAGATTTAATATTCACGGGACATGTTTAATTCAACTGTGGCAGGGGAAAAGGTCACATAAACTAAATAAAGAGCTTGTGTAAATGGTGGAGAAAATCGTAAAGTATATAAGCTTTACCTAATGTGCACCTAGCCAGAGCTAGAAAACTGGTTTTGAATGCATTGTTGTCCATCTATTAGAATAAATCTTATGGTTACATTTAGCTATTTCAATAGTAAAAAGACGATACCCAGTTTCCCCTCTAGTACTACGCTTAAATTTATGCGATCGTGACATCAACGAGGAAAACTCTTTGGAATAATTGCCATGTATTAACAACAAAGATGAAGACATCCGTACTTAAAATTGTGGGATATACAGTCCAAAATTCTAATGACCATTGTATCATCTACAAGTAAACAATAGAACTGACGGTATTCTGTGATTCTATTAGGTTGGGGCAAAATAATGACGGTTTTTGACGTATTTTTAACGTTAAAAACGGTCATTATTTTTGCACCGACCTAATACAAACAGATACTGAAAAAGTTATGGCAAGGTTATTAGAACAACAAGAAGGTTTTTTTTTTATAAATGGGAATTGGGAGGAAATTACACTTAATATCAGAAATAGATAATAAAAAATTTCTGGGGCACATTAATAGAAAATCCTGAATGAATGCAGTAGAAACGAAAACAGCGTCTGGCAATCGTTGTGTCCCAGAGAATAAACGGCAAATAAGAAAATAAATATGACGGCAAATAGTCAAAGTTGCTTTGAGTTACAAGAGGCAAAAATTGTGGCGAGTGTTGATTGCTCACATCTTGAAAAGAGACGTCATGTAAAAGAAAAACAAATCTGTTTTTCCGGCGAAAAATTCAGATGATTTTAAAGTCTTAAATAATGGATATTTTCATCTATGTATTTCCACATATTTTGATATTTAGATATAATAAGCAAAGATAAATATTAAAAAAAAATCCAGTAAATTGCCTTTAGATTATAGGCAATCAGAATTCGTCACATATATTCCCAAGTGATCGTCTCAAGTCTAACAACATTATTATCTATAGATTGGCATGATCGCCTATATAAAAAAGACGAAAACAAACAAGCTGAGTTGCTCCCGATTGGTTTCTCCAGAAATTGAATACAGAAGTGTGATTCTCATAGACTAGTTTCTACTCAATTCGACAGAGTTCAGTCTACTCTACTATTCAATTTATAACTGATTTATAAATTGTGTCTATATATTGAAAAAGAAAACTAATAAATTGAAAAGGGTCTTATTTATTCGCAATAAGACACAATCTTTTAAACTTTTTATTAACAACTCAGAATTTAGGCTATTATTGCTCACTATACTTTGCTTTTATTTGATGTCAGTGAAATACTATGGCACATTAAGAAATAAATGCATTCCACTTGCCTTGTCCACGGTTACCAACTCAGATATTCCTTCTTTTAGACTGGATGCCAACAACGTTTACAGAGCCCAGTCTATGTTGGTATATAAAACTCAGCTGGCAGTAGAATTAAGTTCATGCCTTTCCCCAAAGCATTAGAGCGAAAATATATGCAACACTAGTCGGCGTAAAGAGAAACAGAACAGTCAAAGTTTGCCTTTTAATGAATCTCGTGATTTTGTTCTGTATTTGTTTTTTGTTTTCTTTCGATCGAACAATGTTTACAGGAATTTTCCAAGAGGAAAAAAATTCCATTTTGCTGACGAAGTTTAGACAGGAATGTTCTCATACATTATTGAATACGAATGTATTTCTTCGTCGCACATGCCTGGATTTCTTGCGTTGTCTTTCATCTTTGCTTTTCTGTGACTGTGTGTGTTGAGATCTACTTTAAATGTCTGAAAGCCTAGCCGAAAGAGCTCAACGAATACATTACGAAAGTTTTGGCAGTGTTTCAGATTAGCTTTCAAAGTAAATGGGCATTTTTAAAATTGAAAAACAACTCTAATACACATGATTTCAATATAAGGAAACATAACGGTGACAAAAGGGCTGGATAATGTTATACAGAAATGCTGGCGATAACACATCATTCTTCGGCTATGTGCCGTACCTCTGCAGTACGAGTAGGATCATGACTCTCCATAATTTCCTATCCTTTGTAGAAATTGGCACTTTTTTTGCCATTTCTCCTAATCGTTGTTCTGATAAACATTTACACAAGATTATTCAAAAGGGCATATGTCACTTCTTCAACTCTGAAGAGATTATCGAACATAACTGCCTTATAAGATGAGTGATATTGCATAAGGCCAGTAAGATTTTCTTCGTTTCTAAGGAAATTTTCCTGTTTCCTAATTTTTCGATTACAGTTTACAATGCATCTTCCATTATTCAAATGAGCTTTCGGATATCGGTATTTCATTGAACGACCTTTTTTGAAACACTTCCTAGATATTAAGATTTGTGTGTCTTCAATTCGTAGTTCGCATCTTAAGATGCTAATTTTGTCGGCAAACTTAAACACTGTCTTCATACAATTGATAATTTCTGTAAGAGTTCCTGAAGATTCCCCTATATGCTCTATGATCTGCATATCTTATATTATCAAGATTATGTTTTATTATAAATGTGTAAACATAGATAATCATATATATATATATATATATATATATATATATATATATATATATATATATATATATATATATATATATATATATATATATATATCGAGAGAGAGAGAGAGAGATTATTAGGATGATTTCAAATAATCATATTTAAGTCATTCAATGAGTCTATAAGAATCCTTAACAGAATGCAGAAAACACCGGACGACCGTTTCGTCCTATATTTGGGAAGCATCAGCAGTCAGCATGCAATACTAAGAATCGAACCTGGATCGTTACGATACAACACAAGCGTCATACCAAATATTCTTCTGGACTTTCTTTCAAATCATCCGAATGATTTTTGGCACTTGTATATCCTTGCATGAACCGGCTTCTAATTACCTGGATGGAGCAGTGATGCATATATATATATATATATATATATATATATATATATATATATATATATATATATATATATATATATATATATATATATATATATTGAACAATAAAAATTTAAAATTTAAAATCCTCAGACACACTGGGTTGTAGATTAATATTCTTTCGTTTTTTATTATTATTTCATTTAGATTCCTCGACTAGTTTCGGCCGAAATGGCCATCATCGGGAGGAGAAATATTTCTGCTTGCTGCTAGCACTTAACTACAGAAATGAATGTCTTGATGGAGAAAATGAACTTTTGTCTCTAGTTTTCATTTGTTTTTTTATTTTTTTATCTTTTTAACATGAATCTCTCTCTCTCTCTCTCTCTCTCTCTCTCTATATATATATATATATATATATATATATATATATATATATATATATACACACAAATCGTATGTAACAGCAAAACTGTCAAAATTGTGTGACACCATAATTATTCAGCGCCCCAAAATTTTTTATCTATAAAATGTAAAATAATTGAGTTTCTTTTTTCAAGGTTTTTGGAGATGACTTTTAGCCATCTTGACACAATGATAATAAACCCTTTGAGCTATTCAGCTAAAAAATGATAAGTTTAAAATTGTTTTGTTTCAGATCCACTGTCAAACTATGTGAGCAAATATGAAAGGGAAAAAGATAATTCAGGCCTTCAAAAGTGGTAGCAACATTCACAAAGTGGCTCCCTTCTTCTAAGTCAATTCAAGAACCAGCAAGAGAATGGTGAAAGTCTTTTAAAAAGATGGAACAATAGAAAGGAAATATGAATCAGGAGGTCACAACAAGAAGAGAAAAATTTACTCCAATTTAGAGTTAAATAAATTAATTAGAAAAGATCCAAATCAAAGTTATAAGACGTTTGGCACGCCTGAGAAAAGTTTCAGCTATGGCAATCCAAAGAGCAGAAAAAGGGATTTGCAGATGATTTACTCCAGGATAGAAATTTAGAAGGTTAGAGAGGGCGTAGATCATCTTGAATAAGCTGGAAAATGTACTGAATAATATATATATATATATATATATATATATATATATATATATATATATATATGAACTCCATATCAATCGTTCATGAAGTTCCGACACTTAGCTACGATTAATTAATGCTAAACATGGAATTTTCGTTTTTTTACGAATTTCATCAGGATTCTTCTTTTAAACTTGGAGAATAATCATACATTCTTATTGTTCAAATTAGATTCCAATAAAGTTTAAAAAGAACCTCGGTGAATTCTAGTAATATATTTTGAATAATTTCTAAGATACAACGGTCAAAATTTAATCTAAGAATTGGGCAATTTTGGTGTTACACGATTTGGAAATTTTTGCTTTTATGCCCGGTTTTTGTGTGTGTGTGTGTGTAAATATATATATATTGAACTAATTTGTATTTCAAGATATTTCTCGTGTAATTTTTGTAAATATGTCAATTAAAATGAGATGTCAGTATCAGTTTAATTTTTGTGTTATTTAGACGACAATTCATCTATCGCAACCTGTATGTGAGAAAGGACTGTGGCGAAGAAATACAACAAACACGGCTTAGAATTAACATAAATACGTTAAATATACCATTCAACTTTACATTTTGATGTCCGATGTAACTAGATGTTTAATTGATCTCAATTGGCTCCTTGTAGATTTTGCATTTATTTTCATCGTTTTTCTTTTCAATTCAAAGATTTTCCCGATGTTAATAGTTCGACAGATTAGACCGACTTTTCGACTCCTGTTGCAAAACTGGCAACAGCACTCCAAAAGTAAGTCTAGTCTGTCTGTAACTGGAGTGAAGAATAGTTTGAATATTTTAACGCCTCGAAATTAAAACTACTTTTATTAAATCACGATAGAAAACCTTTTCTACTTAACTTCAGCATGGCTGATGCTAACTTCCAGAATGGAAAATCTTTACGCCTTCTTCGTCTTGCATTTTCTACTGACATGAAGTGGAGTGATTATATTGAATCGATTGCTTGATCTAAAAGTATTTTTCATGGCAATAGTTCAGCTACACTTTACTCTTCAGTGTACGTGACGACAATTTTATTGTATTATTAGATTGGCAGCTAGGTCTCACTGTTTTACTGTGTTACTAGCTAGATTCCACCGCATGTTCTATAGTACTATTTTCTTTTTTCACATGTGAATCACCATTCCAATTTTCTGCTTCCCTGACACCTACAATTGTGAGAAATTTAGATGTAACATCAATCGCCATCTTCTGTCTTCCTGAACCATGTTCGTCACTTCTCCTCATTAAAAATTTCTAATTCTCTTCCTATTCCAGTAATATTTGCATCGTAATGCCTTCATCGCTTTGTATGTAGGAAATGATTAAAAAATGATACGAGATTAGCTTATTATTATTGTTATAGAATAAAATTATCATTATTTGTTATAGAATAACAAAATTATTACGTTGGGGTGACCAACATAAAACAAAAGCTAAAAGAGTAGACTGAAGAAAAACATTCTAAACAATGATAAATAAAAGAAAAGAAAAGAAGAAAGTGACCCAAAAGCAAACACCTGCCTACGCAGTAAATTAAAATTCTCAGAGTCTAGACTATATGGACAGAACATAAACATTCCACAACGTTATCACTCAACAAAGGACAACTAGAGTAACGAATAATGTTTAACGATCTTAAGAGGCATTACACACACACACACACACACACACACACACACACACACACACACATATATATATATATATATATATATATATATATATATATATATATATATATGTAAGCAAATATATGGATATAGATCCGACAGTATGAAGAAAAATATACGGAAAAAACAAACAAAAATCCTTATATGCAATTATGCTGTTTTAATGTTAATATAATGTCAACGTCGGACGTTTCGGTCTAAAAGACCATTGTCTTTATCATGTTGAATTGAATATGGTCTAATGTTAACTATGGTTTATGAATATGTCCTGAAGATGTTTTATTGGATTGAAACGTCCGACGTTGACATTATATTAACATTAAAACAGCGTAATTGCATATTAGGATTTTTGTTTGTTTTTCAGTATATTTTTCTTCATATATATATATATATATATATATATATATATATATATATATATATATATATATATATATATATATATATGAGTACAATATTATAAAGACGGCTTACATTAAATATGACGCATTCATTTTCTATTGAGCAACATTTAGAAGAACAGTCCTGTAAAATCTGTTTTGAGATACCCAAACTCTATTTTTGTTAAATGCAGTGTGATTATTTAAAAATATTAAAAATAAAAAAAAGTATAATATACAATAAGTTACTTCCCTTACATACTCTTAACACTTAATTTTTATTTGACGATAACGGAGCGTTTTTCATGCGCATTTACAAAAAAAAAAAAAAAAAAAAAAAGAATCGCAAATATAAATTCCATTAATTTTTTGTCTTCGTAATTCACTCCTGAACATGATTTTGAATTGGATTGAAAGTGTCTGGAAAAAAACAAAGCCACACTGACAAATGAATTTTGTTAAAGCAGAATTTTGATACAGTCTCTGCTTCAGAGGTTGACGAAGTAGATTAAAGTCTACTGTTTTCAATACCCTTTAACAATGAAACAAGTCTTAAGCCACTCATTTCGGTTTTATACATTGGCTTCCCAGGATTTCAGATCAAAGTTGAGACGTTTCAAGTTATCTTTCAATTTGTCTTTGTAGCGTAAGTGTGGACGTTCAACTGAACGTTTGAAGTTTGGTAGTTATCCATTCAGCAGTTTTTTTGGAAGCCTATACAAATTCACAAAATGACCAGCCTGGTCAAAAGAAGAAAAAAACGACGGGAGGGGATAATATAGATTTATTTTCCATGGAGGGGTAGAGTTTTTCATTTTTTTTTAATTCCTTATTTTTGGTTCCTATTTTTTATTCCTTTTCTATTCCTTATTCTTCCCTTGGTATGGGTTTGTTCATTTACAAGCCAAAACACCTAAGGTTTTTCCAGACGTGTATAATTACTTAAAGTTATAAGATTATTATTATAATATATATATATATGTATGTATATATATATATATATATATATATATATATATATATATATATATATATATATATATATATATATATATATATATATTGGAGATCTAGATTTTTAGCCACATTTGTCGGACCTTCTTCTTTTTTAAATTTACACTTTTATGCTTTCTTGTCTCATTAAAATCGGCATTTATGCATCTACAATCAATTGAAAAAATTACGAGAGGCCAAGAATTGTGCAATTTTTATTTTATATGGATATAATTTAAAAAGAAATAAGGACTTTCTTAAGTAATATATATATATATATATATATATATATATATATATATATATATATATATATATATATATATATATAATGAAATAGATTATATCCGATAATTATTTCATATATTTTCTGCATATACGCTATTTAATAGATACTATCTTTTAAGTAAATACACTGTATATATATATATTTTTTTAAATAAACTGTATTTGGATCAAAAAATATAATTTAGTTGCCTTCAAAAATTCCTATACGTAAGGTATATCTAAGTTTTAAATATATTTTTCATAAAGGAAAAAAATCGTTTTCGATTCTTTACCCTAGCTTCAATTAAATGCTAAAGGATTAAATTTTCTAATTCCTGAAAAAATACCTTGCAGTATTTCAAATAGAAATGTAAATGATTTTTACTGGATTCTTCCGAAAAAAATCGAAATATCATTTGTAGAGAAATTTAGACAAAACTTTTTTTTCCTTTTTGAAAATCTCGCTAAATTAAAATATACATTTCTACAACCGGCACTTAAATGAATCCAATAAAACCCCTACAGAAAAATGAAATTATGATGAAAAGCTAGAAGATGTAGGCCACTGAATGACCAATGTCCTTTGTACATACATGAGTAACTATATATTACTAAGTTTATAAAAATTAAAATTTACTAAATCAGAGAAATGAATTAGCTATTTTTGCCGTAACTGTCATAAATTTTACTTAAATAATATTTAAATATAAATTTTTTGAATATTGTGACCTGGTAATATACATACTTATACTTGATATATTTTTACTTACTGTAAGTAATTCTAATACATTTACTTATTTTAAAAAGAAATATAGTCTATTAAAATTAACAGTGAAAATATTTTAATTTTAAAATTGTAGTTAATTAAAACAAATTCCAACCTAAACATATTTTAAAATTGCAGTTAAATAAAACGTATTCTAACTTAAACACCTCTCAAAAAGTACTACAAACACTTAAAAGAATCCAATATAACACCTACAGTAAAATGAAATTAATATGAAAAGCTAGGAGATGTAAGGCATTGAATGACCCATGTCCATGTGAAATTATATATTACTGGATTTATATATTAGGTTAGAGCAAAAATAAGCACGGTTATTGACGTATTTTTTAACGTCATTATTTTTGCACCAACCTAATAAATTATATAAGAAATAAGCGTTTACTAGATCAGAGAAATTAATTAGCTATTTTTGCCGACATTGTGAAAAATTTTACTTAAATAATAATTAAATATAAATTAAAAAAAAAAAAAATTGTGACCTAGTAATATACATAGTTATAATTAAGGTGTAAATAATTTTACATACTGTAAGTGATTATAATACATTTACTTGATTTAAAAAGAAATATAGTATATTAAAAATTAAAAGTGATTTTTTTTAAAATCGTTATTAAATAAAACGTATTCTAATCTAAACACCCACAAAAATCTTTTAAGTATACACATAAAAAAATAAAGCCGTAAGAATGTTTGCCGTTAACAATAAATTAAAAAAAAAATGCAGACGACATGCATGTAACGGATGTCAGAATTCATTGAAAAATACATCCCTACCCCTACCAAAACGTAACTAATAACTGATACAACAAAATAAAGCGATAATGAACTCGCAAACACACCTTGTCTAGATGAATTGATTTCTCTGTATCGTTGGAAACGTGAATTATGATTTTTCTGTGTCTTTAAAACCCAGTAATAAATAAGTTACTCCAAAATTCGCTTGAGGATGAAACGAAAGTTATGTCTTTAATTTAATTACTAAATTAAATTCTACCCTTTTAGCTTCCATTTTTGAAACATGGTTAGAAATGTGTAGCGAAAAAAACATATTCTAAATCAATTAATTTATAATATTAATGCCCTGTAAATTTACATTGACCATTATTTTATAAAAATAAAAATATCTGTAAGAACAACGGATTATATATCTTACTGTTCTTATATATATATATATATATATATATATATATATATATATATATATATATATATATATATATATATATATATATATATTTTATACGTTATTTAATAGATACAATTTATATAAGTGAAAGCTGTGTTATTTTTTAAAAAAAAGTATTAATTATATTTACCGCCCTGAATAGTATTCATTTGAAAAAAAAGATAAAAACATCTACTTTAAAAAAATAATATAAATTATATAACCTATAAAAAATAATATATGTAATATTTGTGGGACTTAATCTATTTCATAATATATATATATATATATATATATATATATATATATATATATATATATATATATGTGTGTGTGTGTGTGTGTGTGTGTGTGTGTGTGTATGTCTGTATTAGTTTGGTGCAAAATTAATGTCGTTTTCTCACATAGTAACATATGTGAGAAAACGCCATTATTTTTGCACCAACCTAATATATATATATGTGTGTGTGTCTGTTTCTGTGTGTTTGTTTCTGTGTGTGTTAATCATTCAAGCAGGTTTGTCTATGAAGGTATTATGAGAAAGCAAAACGAATACTTCAGTAATCAAAATAAGCCGCCTAGATTAAACCCTGGCTTGCACCCTAGTTGATGCGTTTTCCCTCCTCTCAGCCATCTTTATCTCTTCTGGACGTGTCTAACTCAGATGATGAGTTTTACAACTTCTTTATCCATTCCAAACTAATTAAGTGTCCGCCTTGTATCGCGACAAGAAGGCAGTCTCCAAAACTTCCTTTTTATCCAACGATATATCTCCTAACACTGAACAGAAATATCACGCAGTACAACTCAACTCTTGATGCCGATATTACAGGCAAATGCTCCAGATTGACCTCATCAATGATCAGCAAATTGCAGGAAAGTAACTCATTGGGTATTCTTAAACCAAACATCTTCATATATTTATTTCTTTGTGTCCATACACAGATATTTTGTCTGTGTGCCTATCTTTCTTTGTGAGAATGTGTGTTTCAATAACAGTATATCAGTAAATGATATTATGAATAAAGACAAAAGGATTATTTTTCTTATATTTCTCATATATATATATATATATATATATATATATATATATATATATATATATATATATATATGAATAAATACAAATGGAAAACTCATCATAGTCAACGCGTTTCTTCCTCTGCGTTACCTTACCCTGGCTAATGCAAGGATATTAATTTTTGTAACAGGTATTTATATAGAAAAGCAAAAATCGGTTAATCGAAATTTTCAAATATATGAATGGTCAAAAATATTCCAGCCAGTCTACGGTGTTTGACAAATGGAAATGAATAAATGAACTTGATTTTTTTAATGTAAATTAGCATTTAAATATTTTTAGTTTAGGATTAATTTATGGTTCATATACTTTAAGTAAAATGCAGTTGTGAATTTTCTTTTACTTTTTAAAGATTTTATAAACATGTATAACGAAATCCTATTTTCCCAAGCCAACATGGCTTAGAAAAGTATTGATTCTTACAAGAATGGAGATATACTAAAAATCTGGAGCGGAAATTCATGTTTTGACATGATACGATAGCGTCACTTTACAGAATTTCAGTCTAAGTGAGATACTTTGTGTTTTACTAAGTGTAGCATTATCTAAATTAATATTTGGTTTAAACAAAGTACTAACCGATCTTGTCAACAAACTAATTAACGTCGAACCCGCAATAGACTTTAGCTTAGAATCTGAGTTTAAAAACCTTTAAGCCTTTTATATAACATTTCAAATAATTCCATTTGTTTGAAGTTAGAGTTGAAAATCAACATCATATTTATATCATTATTTTACATTCTCGGTACATGTGCAAACAATTTAATCTGGAATTTCATGATGAATTAAGTGTACATGGCCTAGTTTGATTTCGTTTTTATTCCAGATAATATTCTATCGTTTGGAAATATTTATCTTGAGTCCTCTTTTTTAGAACGCTTGGTAGAAATTGTTGATTTTGTTCAAGATAATAATGATACTGAGCAGATAATCAACGAATTATAATGCCTATGTGAACTTTTTATTCCCCACTCCATATCATCTACACAATGGTATCAAAACCGGAACTTAGAAGATTTGTTTGGAATGTGAAATTTAAGGTTTAAAGAATCAGTAATCGTGGAAGTATTTCATAATTAGAAAAGACAAAAATCACTTGATTTTTTAATTTCAATTTTAAGATCCTATTTAACCACTTCCCCACCAATAATTTTGGGAAAATCGTTTCATTTTTATACCTATTTTTCCAGTATAATAAATATGAAACTGTGGCACCTTGATGCTCTCGAGCGATGGTTAACATCTCTACCAGAAAATGATAACAGAGCCCATTTCCAAATACAAGGATAAACTGAATTCCTAATACGCTACCTACACTAACATCATGATAAAAATAAAAATAAATAAAAATCCACAAATTAAAACATTTTCTTCTATGTGCCATCATTTTACAGGATGCCAACGATCATGATTCTCCACAATTTCCATTCATTTGTATCTATTAATATTAATCATCCAAGGGGAAACGTATATATGTCTAACATGTTTCACTTTTAATAAGGTTTCGTCTGAGATTGAGAGAAAACAGATGAAAAAACAGAAAACATTGCTATTTTCAATTATGTTTGAGTCAATTCTCATTGGGCAGACACTTGTCGCATGTCTTAAATCCGTGGACCGTTCTATGTGTATTTAAGCTTGTGAAGAATCTTTAATGTCTAAGTATGCATCGAATGTTAACGTGTATCTGTAATTGCGTATGTGTGTCTGTCTAGTAGGAATTCTATCTCTACCTTTCTTTGCTCAACCTGCTCGACGATGTGTCGCGTGGTTCCAATTTATTGTTGACCACTTTAAGAAAGTATTCTTTGTATTAGATATGAGAGATTATTTAAGAATGGATTCAAAGAAATATATATAAAATTTTGCATAAATATGATCACATTTTTTAGTGGAAAATTGATTTATGATCTGTAAATCAAGTAAAAAGAATTCTGACGTCATTTAGCTTCATGGCGATAATTCTTATAAATTGGCAGATTTATTCAGAAGCAAGATACAAAAAAAATAACAAAGACTTAATTTGCATTTTTTAAAACCAAGTGTATAATTGAATTATATGTTCATAAGTAATAAACACTCTTCAAACGCAAAATATACAGGTTGTGCCCCTCATATATATATATACACATATAGAATGACGAAGGAATTTAAACATGAATCAGACTGGCCTCAACTCGGTGCTGATCTCACTGTCCCCTTTTATATTTACATCGGCTCTATC
This sequence comes from Acanthosepion lycidas, assembly GCA_963932145.1. Taxonomy (NCBI): domain Eukaryota; kingdom Metazoa; phylum Mollusca; class Cephalopoda; order Sepiida; family Sepiidae; genus Acanthosepion; species Acanthosepion lycidas. Next base: position 29,421,365 of record OZ010579.1, read on the forward strand.
CCAGATTTTGAACACTTTACTCCATAAATATTGCACACCATAATTTTTTTTAGCACGCAGACAGACACACATAGACACACACACACACACACAGACACATGTTGCGATGGGTAAATTGGCGTATAAATTACACAAAAAATGAAAATAACACTGACGTATAATTTTAACAGATATATTTACTAAAAATTACCCGCAAATATCTTGCAATACTAATGAGTACATATATTCAATAAAATCGTCATTGGATTCAACCACGGCCTCCAGACGATTTCGGAATCTCCAGCAACTCTTATGGACTGTCTACTTCTTTAAGTTGATGAATGCTGCCATAATTCTTGCTTTCAACTCATCTTTGGTGTTACAACGAATTTTGTTAGTCTCTCACTCAACTGCGCCCTACACATAAGAAATTAATGGGGTTGCAGTTCGGGGAGTTAGGTGGCCAGATCTAAGCGGATATGTCGTCAGAGAAATTGTCTGTCAGCCATGACTGGGTTCTCCTACTTGTGTGGAATAGTGAAGAGCCCTTTTGCCAGACATAAAGTCGTTCAGCAGTGACCCTCTTACTATAGCACAGCACGATCTACTCAAGTCATTTTATATATGATTCCGTGTTGAGTTTCTGGGCCTGTGCGAAGATCAGTAGAAGCATAACATCACCATAACAAGCGATCACTCCAAAATCATACGTAGGCACCATTAGGCACATCCAATTATTTCCAAATCATCTGGACTCTCCTCAGAATGTCACCCAAATACGCTGAAATGTTCGTATTAGTGCTTCGGGTGCGAATGCCAAGTATAACATCATGGCGTTTCCAAATTTCAGTTAATTGCGCCATGGAGCCCTTTTCCTAGAGATGGTGCCCAAATGACCTTAATATGTGCAGTCAACAAAATTAAAAACCAAGCAATGTGCATGCGCGAAATTAAAAATAAATATGTCGGCTATTTACACATTGTAATATATGTGTGATATGTGTGTGTGTGTGTGTGATATGTGTGATATGTGTGTGTGTGTGATATGTGTGTGTGTGATATGTGTGTGTGTGTGTGATATGTGTGTGTGTGTGATATGTGTGTGTGTGATATGTGTGTATGTGTGATAGTCATGCGAGTTTATATGTTGTATGATAATATTCGAAAGAAAAGTGAAGCTGATGAGGCAAATTATATAATCTATAAATGGCGCATTTCGGCGATGTCAAAATGGGAGAAAAAAGTTGTGTGTATAGAAAAGGCGTTTAGATTTTTATAACATATAGATAATTACACAGACACGCCCATCCCTCACGCATACATGTGTGCGTGCAACCAATTGGACTCAACACATGGACGAGGTTTTATGCAATTGTTTTTAAAGAACGACTTCACAAACAAATGAGAGAAAATTATAGTTACAACTATAGTATATAAATTTTAAAAAATACAAAAACATATTTATGGGTTTGGTCGTTGTACGCCTGTGCTCCTATCATATTGTGTGAAATTAAGAAGTTGTTTTACTTAGGGAAAGAAATCTCCCTCGGGATGGTATCTCTATAAATGTCTTAATAGAAAGCGCAATAATTATCTGAAATCGGTTAAACCCACTTAATCAGTTCATCATGCAGAAAGATTGTAAGTCATTATGAACGCCGATTCTACGTCACTCAGACCAGATCTCCATAGGGGCCCAAATAAAATAGCAAGGGAATACGAAACATAATCGTCAAGCAAACAAATGGAATATACACCTCCAACATCAAAATGCGTCTAAAAATAATATAAACCTTTGTCGTCAAAAAACAAAACATGACACCTTCAATTAATAATACGTCTAAAATTTAATGACTGTGTTTGGGAAGTAATTACAAACACAATTTTCAACATGTTTTACATATTTGGCAATAATAATAGAATCACATTTACTATTTTCGTCTAATCTATTAACCGTTTAAAGCAATGCGGTTGTGCAAACCGCATTGCTTTAAGTGGTTAATAGATTAGATGAAAACGATCGGAAAAAAAACGATAATCTGAATATTTTCTACGTTCACTATGTTTAAAAAAAAGGAACGTGTACGTATAACAAAGAACTAAAAGGAGTAATTTGCTACTTGGGTGTGAGTTCTTAAGTCATAGATATCAGTTGGGAAAGAAAAATCAGAGAGCCGAGTTAAAAATGCCTCCGGGAAAGGTATGAATTCATCTCTTAACCTCGACAATTATGGTTGGAAAAACAGGAAGTATAGCGTCCTATAGAGCTGGTTAGCAACCAGTCTACAGCAGAAAGTAAGGGCCACCTACTGCAGGAAAAACCTCTGTCTAGTCAGTTATGTATCGAAAGAGAAATAATCAACCAAGCGTGTAGGAATTGTTTCCCTTAATTCATTGAATTTGTCAGTCATTATATATATATATATATATATATATATATATATATATATATATATATATATATCATGTGTATTTCGGCAGTCATAATTATATCACATATAATAAATTGAGGCATATTTATTGGCATAAATTTGATCTTACTTTTAAATTGAATGACTGATACTACTGAAATAAGCGCACCGACGCATGCGCAAGTTATGTTGAAATATTAATATTTTTATGTTACATTGGCTGGTCAACTTCAACGCTTCTAAAAGAAAACTGCTCTCTATTAATCACCATAGACATCCTTCCCTGCCGTCCATTAGAATGTCTGACGGTCAACTTCTCGAGAGCAACACTCTGCGGCTGTTCAGTCTCACGTTTACTGCTGACCTGAGATGGAACAAATACATTGAGTCAATTGCTTCGTCCACCGCAAGGAAAGTTGGCTCCCTGTGCCGCGCCAGGAACTTTTTCTCCCCGGAATCGATCCTCCAGATCTACGAATAAACAATTGGCCCTTGCATGGAGTATTGCTGCCATATATGGTCTGATGCCCCTTCTGTTTGCCTCGGGGTTCTTGATAGGCTCCAGAGGCGGATATGCAATGCAGTTAGCCCTGCTCTGTCGTCTCGTCTACAGTCACTTTCTCACAGACGTGCCGTCGACTCCCTCTGTCTGTTCTACAAATACTTTCATGGCATTTGCTCCGAGGAGCTGCATTCGTTGGTTCCCAGAATTCATGAATTCAAGCGCCCTACGAGGCTGGCATCCCGCTCTCACCCCTTCACTGTCGAAACTCCTAAACGTAGCCGTCTCTTATACTCCAATAGCTTCATGTCTCGCACCTCTCGCCTGTGGAACTCCCTTCTCTAGTCCAGTTTCCCTGAGAGCTACAATCTCCAGCTATTCAAGTGTAATGTCAATCGACATCTCTAGTTGCCTTGATCTATCCACTACCCTCCTCCTTATCCTTTCTTCTATCACTCCTATCTGATCTTGCTCTAAATTTTCTGTAACTCCTTGCGTCCTAGTGGCTTCCCGCCTTGCTTGGGGTGAAATGCTTAAGAAAAAAAAATGAATGATTTCAGCATCATTAGGCGAAAGTTGTATTGATGGCTTCCGTATACACAGATACACGCACACGCACACACACACATATATGTATATTTTCAAGGATATATTTTTAAATATAACAGACAAAGAATGAAAGAAATGTGATGAACATAACCATGTGATAACATTTCATTCTCTGACGTGGTAGTGTACAAAGCCATAGAAACGCATTATGGATTTACGACCTACGTATGCTATTCCGCGACCATTATCATCGCATAACAAACTTCTATGTTTCCATAACATGATGTCATATTTGATTGTGAACAACTCTGAATGTCCATACAATCCTACTGATGATGGATCATGTGAGCTGAAATCTTAGATCGAGGAACAGTATAAAAAATTTTAAATAATGAACAGTTTTCGTCATTATTTTCTCCCTGTATGAAACTTATATCCACTATAAGAAACTTAGAACGGCTCATGATCAAACTTAATAGTGGTCTGTCACATTTAACAATATATATTTGAATAATGATCTGCTACATTATATATGTTTTCGCATATATATATATATATATATATATATATATATATATATATATATATATATATATATATATATATATGTACACACACCCACCTGTGTGTTTATATTAATCTGAACAAAAATACTTATTTATTCTAATAACGTTGCAGACTGAATATATCCCAATATTTTTTTCGTACTTTCTTTTCCTATTCAATTTTCATAAAAAAATATTTCTTTGACGAATTAAGAATTGTTTCATCTGAGAGGATTTCGAAGTAATGCTTGTTAATATCTTCCGCTGGTTTGGCTGTCTGAGAATCATTTCAGCGGTCTCAGAGTTCTTCCGTTCAACTAAATTATGGTGGTGGCAAGTTCAAAAATAAATTACCCATGAAAAATTGTGATCTTTTCAACCCGAACGCAGACAGCGTCCATTTAATGTTACAGTGATTCGACTGTTAAACTGCAACTACAACTATTTATATGAATAATATTACTAGCGTTGTCATTATCGCATTCATTTTTCTTCTTGTTCTGGTTTTTATTGTTGTTGTACTTCATTTCATCATCATTATTATTATTATTATTATTATTATTATTTTTATTATTATTATTATTATTATTATTATTATTATTATTATTTTAATATTATTTTCTCATCTTTTCTCTTCGTATTTTGCATTCGATCGATATTATTTAATTTCTATTTCAATGTTGCCAGCCTATTTTTCATTATTTTCTTTTACTTACGTTATTGGGTTTATTTTTAAATATATCATTCCAAATATTGATAATCATAGATGATTCCAGTGGTATCCAGAACATCATAATACAATTCTCCATGTATCTTACTAAGTAGAGTGCTTGAAATGACAAAGAAATATTTGGTTTTCTTTGCTCTGCAAGTCCACTCATTAGACATTAATGTAGCTATGTTAACCTATAATCTTCATACGAGGTAAAGAAGGAATAAAATAACTCAAATTAATTAATCTAAAATATCTGTTACGCCTGATGTCTTTTTATAAAATACGGAAATATACATATTCCACAATGTCACACACACACACTCACAGATATACATAGATACATATATATGTGTGTGTGTGTGTGTGTATGTGTGTGTGTGTGTGTGTGTGTGATAGCAATTCCTCCTAATTTCTATCACTTGTATATCCTTCCTTGAACCGGCTTCTAATGCTCTGGATGGAGCGGCTTGTTGATAGTATCCGTGGCTCGTGGGGGAAAAGTCCAATTGGTAAAAGAGAAAATCGGATGAGTTCCACCACGGAATATCTGATCGTGCGGCGCTATATCGAGCCTGATTCGCTACCTCTTCGTCACCGAGACCCGTTTGTACAGTTAGTATAACGTAAGTGTCCGGGTTTCAATTCTCTGTAGTTGATGCAAACTGCTGATGAGTCCCAAATATAGGACGAAACGGCCGTCCAGTGCTTTCTGCATTCTGTCATGGTTTCTTCTAAACTCGATGAATTACTTAATTATATATATATATATATATATATATATATATATATATATATATATATATATATATATATATATATATATATATATAATGTATGTATGTATATGAGGAATAGGGTATAGTTGTTCCAACAAGTTAAAAGTGTAGATTTTAAAGAGAAGACTGAAAGCGGAAACGTTTTTGCTTTTAATGTGAAATTTTTTAAATATATATTTTACATTATTTTGCTAAACGTTTTTCCAGATTCCCGAGCGTCATCAGACAAAACTTGGTTATTTCCTTTTCTTATTAAAAGGACTTAATTTTCCAATGTTAAATCATTGTCTTTTCTGTGTACTAGTAATGCAACTATTCTTGGACTTATAGGGAAATTATACTTCTGCTTCTGTGGTAAAAAAAAAATACGATTGTTCCGAGAAAGGTCGAAGGAAGATGGTTTTCATTCTTATCTTTTTATGACACCTGTATCTTCTTAGGCCTATCTCCATTTCTGTGTATTGGGTGTGCATGTGTGTCTTTATCAAGTATGTGTATGCATTTTCCTTCTCTATGCATATATACAGTTATATTACATATATATATATATATATATATATATATATATATATATATATATATATATATATATATATATATATATATATATAATTATTTATTTAATAATATGATTCCAACACGCTACATAAGAGGTCTCATGTTTTAAAACAAGAGCCGAAAACTTCAATATAATTATTCGAATTAAATTGAGTTAAAGTAAGCTCTGTTCCATCTTCGAGCGAATTTTTTTTTTGGAATTACTTATTTCTGAAATTTACGCGTTTCAATTGTATATTCATAATTGAAATCAAAATTTCCGTGGTAACAGCCAGGGCGAATTGTTTAAAATAGGTAGGGGTGTTGAGTGTTAATAATTTGTAATATATATGTTAATATATATATATATACATACTAACACTTCCTATGTGTATACGTTAATTTGTAATATATATGTTAATATATATATATATATATATATATATATATATATATACTAACATTTCCTATGTGTATACGTTTCGTGTGAGCTTGTGGTTAGTCTTTTGTTTGTTTTTGCCAGTGTATATATCTATCTATCTATCTATCTATCTATCTATCTATCTATATATATATATATATATATATATATATATATATATATATATATATATGTATTCGCTCTCCATAGATATTTTTGTGTGTGTATGTGTGTGTATTTCTGGTCTGACCAGTGTATTTGGCCATTATGTGCATATGCTGTGTGTCTGTGTTTATGGGGTTATGATCTGTTTAGTGCAGGTTTAAATTTGTTTATGAAGTTTTTCTTGTATATTTAAGCAATAATTATTGTCTGATATATTGGTATAATTTTAAATTTAACTTGTTTACATTTGTACGTTGTGTTGTGATACAAAGAGTTTTCTGTTGCCTGGTAATTTGATGTTGCTTTTCTCTAGGGAAACTCTGTTTTTTAGTGTTTGGCTGATACCTATATAGAACGTGCTGCATTTTCTGCATTTCCGCGCATAAAACACATTTTTGTAGTTGCAGCTTAAATTCTAATTTATTGTGAATATCGTTTTGGGGGTATTCTTCTATACTTCGCTATATTTGGATGAAGTTAATATGTGTTTTATGTTTTTTATTGGCATTTTCTTTTAATTATTTTCGTTGTTTAGAGTATATTTCATCTGCTATTTCAAAACATTTGTTTCTTACTGTTGTGGGGTAGCGTAGTTTTATGTATTTCTTCTAGTCTGGATTTCTTATGTGTTTGTCGGTCACTATAGTACAGACCATAAGTGCTAGGGAATGGGTGATGCATTTTAGACAGCTTTTTGGTTGATGGCTCTTGAAATGAAGATATTGTTGGGTGTCTGCAATTTGTGGTAGATATTTTTGATTATGTGGTTGTTTCTATTTCTAATGAGTATATCTAAAATAAAGCTAATTCTTTCAAATTATATTCTTGTTTGAATTTGGTTTTCGGGTGTACTTTTTTGGAAGTAGAGTGTAGAATTGATTAATATCGCCCTATTTCCATACAATTACAATATTTTCCCTACAAATAGAATAAGAAGATAAAAACGAAAATCTTTTTTCTTCACCTTTTCTCTGACTAATTCTAAAAGTTTTATTACCCCTTAAGCAGAAGAAAAGTCTCAATACAAGTCCAAGAAAATTTGGATCACTACTATACACAAAAGACAACATTTTAACATCGAAAAAATAAGAAAAAAAATAATTCGTTTTAATAACAAGTGGAAATAACCACTCTTTGCCTGATGTAGGTCGCGAAGTCGGAAACGTGTGTAGCAAAATATGGAAAATAAAGTATAATATATATTTTTAAAGTACCCACATTAAAACTAAAAACAGTTGCGGTTTTCCTCTTCTCTTTAAAATGTACATACATACATACATAAATACACACACACACACACACACAAACACACACACACACACATATATATATATATATATATATATATATATATATATATTCTTATTTGAAATGATCGCAGGAGAGACACAGCCAGCACTGTTGTTATATTCTATGCCCTTATTTAGGACCCTTCGCCGAACACACTCTGGTTTTGATACCTGTCTTCCCCAAGTTCTATGCACTAATTGAACAATCTTTATCAATGGGCTGTCATGTGAGCGTCTAGGTCCTATAAGTCGTCAGTACGTTCATCCTTTAATATATATATATATATATATATACCTCTCTCCTTCCTGCTTACAGCTTTGAGATCGTCTGTCATTGCATGAAGTACGTAATACTAAACTGATCTCTTACTTTGTGTCCGTCATATCAAATAAAAGCAGATTTTTGTGCTTTTCTTTAAATATACAAAAGCGTAATCGTGCTGAATATTTATTAGACAGAATGTTCATATCTTTTTTTCCATGGCATTTTTTTCCTGAATATGTTTTTGGTCATCGTAACATGTGTAGCTTAAATCTTGTTGCAGTGTTACTATTTTTAGTCCATGAATGGAGTCACGAGGGAGCCATAATTGTAATCTTCTCGATCACGTCGCTTAACCTCTTCGTCCACTATGAACATAATACGGCTCGATATCAGGGATTGCTGCAACAGTAACAAGTTTAATTGATAAAAAAAAATTAAGACAATTGAAATCCTTTGTGAAATAGCCATCTCATACAGTGAAGGACGCTAGCATTCGTACACCCATCAATTTTGAATATTTTTATCCATTTCTCAGAATCTAATGCCCGTATGTTGCCATGTTTTTTTATGTTAATAAGCACAATAAAGGAAAATAAAACTCAGTATTTAGAACAATAGGTTAAATAAAAACAATTTTTTACAGGCGAATTATGCAAAACAGGAAAAGACAAAATTTTTCGTACTGTATGGAAAAATAGAAAACAATGAATAATTTCCACAATATATAGTCAATAGCAATGCTTCTCATCTTTATAACTTACTGCAATCGTTTTCTAAAATTGTTCATGTGATTTGGACTATTCTTTCTTGAAATTCTTTTCCACTATTTAATGCTTACACGTTCTAATTCCTGAAGATTTTTGGTAACCGACGATTTATTCGAACGTTCAAATCTTGCCATAGATTTTCAATAGGATTTAAGTAAGATTCGTAGCAGAACTGTAAATTTCTTTTTCTGAAGCCCCGCAGTCATTGAATTAGACGTTGGGATCATTATCTTGCTAGAAAGTAAATCGCCGACCTAGATGAAGATTTTGCGCTGATATTTGTAGATTTTCATTCAGAATTTTCATATAGCCTGAAGGTTTCATTATTCATCTTATTGCAATTAACAGCCCAGTCTAACTTGAGCTAAAAAATCCCAGAAAATCATCGAGCCGTCTCCATGTTTTGATATTGATACTGTGTTCTTTCTTGTGCCAAAACGTCTGTACATTATTATGTCCAAAATATTCAATTTTTTGTTTCATCACTTCATAGTACTTGTTCTTTGAAGCAATTCCCTTTGTTCAAGAACATTTTGTCAAAAGTAAACCGAGCAGAAATGTGATTTGATTTGTGAAGATGGGTTCGTTGGGGTCGATTTCTATACAACTCAATTTCTATTTAAAAACAGTGCATTGTGCGAGTACTTACGCTGATACCCATCGTATCCATCGTTTTGGCGATGTCTTTCAGAACAAATCTTGGGTTAATATTAACCTTGCAACACAGCTTTCGTGCAGTTCTCGGTGAAAATTTGGATTTCTTCCAAGCCAAGGCAAATTCTTTGTCATGACAATCAGTCTAAGCTTCTTTACAAGGGACTATACCATAGCTCTAGGGATAGGTAACCGGTTTGAAATAGTTCGGTAATTATTATAATTATCTGTCTTAACTCAACGCTATGCTCCTTTGTTTTCCCCATCGTGTTGTTAAGGTAAGAATGACAATAGTGAAACTCTATGCACCACGTGACTTTTTTTGCTGGAATTATCACAAAGAATCTACTAAATAAATAGTCTAGAAGGCTTCACCGATAAAATAATTATGTCAATTACTTACGCGAATCAGTCAATTTAAAATGATAATTTTCTACTGTACGAATAATTTTGTCTTTACTTATTTTGCCTAATTCCCCTGTCAAATTTGTTGTATCTGACCTATTGTTCTAAAATTTCCTTTTTTTTTACTTATTAACATATATAATATACCATAACGGAATTAGATTCTGAGAAATGGATAAAAATATTCTAAATAATTTCGTCGGTGACTCTATGTGAAAAATGTGAGGCAGCTTTTAATTCAGATGAAAAAGTTTAAAGGATAGGAAAGGCGAAGATCATCTTGAATTCGTTGAAAAATTAAGCTGGTATATATATATATATATATATATATATATATATATATATATATATGAAGAAATATAGTCTTAAGATGTGCTATTTTTTGGTATAAAGTGCTCAATATCAGAGATAGAGCGTGTGTAAATATAAAAGTGAACATGGAAGTCAACACTTAGAGGCGACAGTCTGTTTGATGCTAGATGCAATCGTCAGGTCACGAGTGCATCTAACATGAAACAGAGTGTCGCGTCTAAATGTTGACTTCTATGTTCACTTATATATATATATATATATATATATATATATATATATATATATATATATATATATATATTTGGACATTATTCGAATCCTTTATGAGCTTCCGATCCTTAGCTATGATTGATTAATGATGAACATGTCATTTTCGCTTATGAAGGATTTCATCACAATTCTTATGTTAAGCTTGCAGCGTAATTATGTATTCATATTGTAGAATCCAATTTTTATAAAACCATCGGACAATTCGAGTAAGTTATATTTAATCATTTAAAAGATACAACGGATCAGTTTTTTTCTATTTTTCATACTGTGCGAATAAATTTGACTTTTTATATTTTGAATAATTCGCCTGTCAGATTTGTTATATTTAACCTGTTGCTCTTAAATTTGAGTTTTATATTCCTTTTCCACGTTTACTAACATATAGAAATCCTGGCATCATACGGGCATCGATTTCTGAGAAGTGCATAAAAAGATATTAAAAATCGATGGGTGTACGAATAATTTCGTCGCTGACTGTAACTTAATTAGAGTTTATACATCAGTTCCTGATGTATAAAATAAGTTTGAATAATAAATACCACTTGATATTTTTTATTTTTGTCAAATGCCAGGTGTAGGCCTTTCGTACGAAGTAGCTTTAGCTACCGACTGGGAAGCTACTAGTTGTTTTCTTATAAATCTAAAAAAATATATATTTTATAGACAGTAAAGTTATTGTATGGGCTTTATTGAAATTTGAAGCTCATTCTTTTTTATTCCTTGAATTCAACTTGCATATTGTGAATGCAGTCCATTGAAAAGAATGAAATTTTATTTGAGTTCTTGTTCGCCTGGACTGTCAAAAATTTCAGCGCATTTGAAATTTTGATTTTTGTCAGAAAAAAACAATTTCAAAATTAATAAACTCTCATCTGCGACATAATTCTTTTCTGAGAATTAAACTGGTTTTGTTTCGTTTGGCTACTTTTATTTAGCGGCATATCACCACGTTTATGGTTTATTTAATGCCGATATATATATAGTGTAGGCAATTTTATGCCGTCAATTACTGACATTTTATACATAATGTTAGACTTTCAGGGTAAACGCACGTTTCATCGTCATATAGCTTTTAGACGTGTTATTGTTAATGTTATATCTTTTGGTATGAACCTATTCCATTAAGTTAGGATATTATTTCGTCGTTTTCAGTATTGTCAAATGTTGCCTCGTGTTACTTTCCTTGTAGTGTTTATGTCTTACAGGAGCGGAGTGTATAAATTCAACTGAAATGACTTTCAGCGTTAATACGGCTTGGCATGTTGTGCATCTGGGTTGGACTTCATTCTTTAGCGAGTAAAAATTGGTGAAGTTATGTGGCCTATGTGAAGTCGTGAGAGCGTTATGGCCTATGGTTATGTGGCCTATTTGAAGTCGTGGGAGTCTTATCTTTATTTACTTTTGTAGGCTTTTATTTCCAAACAACTAGGATTCATTTGATGGTTCGAAAACATTTATCTTCTTTTTTCTGTCCAGCTCTTCTACCATTCCTGTTGAAATATTTATATTTTTACATTTTAGTATCGATAAAGAATTTTAATGCAAAAATACCGGCAATATATTTTCATAGTAATAAAATTAACAGCATTCCATTTCTATGAGCCAAAAAAAATTACTAGCAATTTTTTGTTGTATTTTGTTGCTTTAGACTGTAATGTTTTCACTTGCCCTTCATTGTATTGCGTGTAGTTTGGTCTCCCCACTGCTATTAATTATTAAACTTCTTACTTCAGCCCTCATCCCGACTTTTGTTCTTTGATCAGTATATGCTTTACCGTTTCTCTGTCTTATTCTACCAGGACCACAATGATTTAGCTGGCTCTGCTCTTTGGTGATTAGACTAACCAAGAAAAATGTCTAAGTATTGCTAAAGATTACCAAAAAGAAAATTAGGAAAACTTGATGTCATATTAATACTGATACTACTAATACTACTACTTCTATTACAAATAATAATAATAATAATAATAATAATAATAATAATAATAATAATAATAATAATAATAATAATAATAATGTCTTTCCACAACGTATAAGTTGATCACGTCTGTACTGACGAACCGTACTTACTCCTTCTTCGAAACAAACAGCATTCTCCCGCTGGAACAGAAGGGATGCAGTAGAGGTTCATATGGCTGCAAAGATCAACTTCTGATAAATAAAATGATCCTGGAAAATTGCAGGAGACGACGCAGAAATCTCAGTGCAGCGTGGATTGATTATCGTAAAGCCTTTGATAGTGTTCCACATTCTTGGATCCTTAAGGCTTTGGAAATGTACAAAGTCTCCCCTGTGGTATTAAACTTTCTTAAGCACAGCATGGGGATGTGGAACACAAAACTATACCTTAGGCACACCGGGGGCACTGCTATATCCAACCGTCTGAATATCCGACGTGGAATTTTTCAAGGAGACTCTCTGTCACCCCTTCTGTTTTGTTTATCCTTAACCCCTCTTACACATGAACTGAACAACAGTAGCTATGGTTACAAAATAAATAAGAAAATTTTCAATCACCTACTATACATGGATGATCTCAAACTCTTTGCCAAAGACGACAATGAGTTGAAAGGCCTCCTCAATATTGTAAAATACTTTAGTGACAACATAAGTATGGACTTCGGATTAGATAAATGTGCAAAAGTAACATTCAAGAAAGGTAGAATTACAGAAACACCCTCAATAGATTTAGATTTTGTCACAAAGATTAGGGAATTGGAGCATGAAGAAGCTTATAAGTACCTAGGAATTAGCGAAGGAGATGGCATACAACACACCCAAATGAAAGAAAAAATAAGAAAAGAGTACTACAGGCGTGTACGTCTGATACTAAATACTGAACTAAATTCAAAAAATAGAATGTCAGCTATAAACACATTGGCTGTCTCAGTGGTGCATTACAGCTTTAATGTCCTTAACTGGACCATAGCTGAAATTAAGCGAATGGACGCCAAAACGAGAAAGCTTCTCACTTGCTATCGCATGCATCATCCCAAAGCTGATGTTGATCGTCTGTATGTGCCCAGATCCGAAGGAGGCAGAGGATTAGTTCAACTAGAACTGTCCTACAAAACTACAACAATTGGCCTCCAAAAATACTTGGAAACTACAGAAGACTGGATGATGGTATGCGTCAAGGAACATGAAAGTAGTAAGCGTCTTTACTCCGTAATGAAAGAAGCCAACAAATTCAAACTGGAGCTTCAAATGGGCGTAGAGATGCAACTACAGCACAATACACCGGCTGAAACTGCAAAATACTTGAAAAAGACAGCGAAGACGAATGCAACCGACCAGATACAGAAGCGATGGCAAGATAAAACGCTTCATGGCCAATACTCTGCCCGTATCAACCAAGCTGATGTAGACAAAACCCGTACCCATCAGTGGCTACGCAGTGCAGGGTTGAAAGCGGAAACTGAAGGTTTTATCCTTGCTGCGCAGGACCAATGCTTGATAACTAGGAATTATCAAGCACATATACTAAAATATTGTGTCAGCCCAAAATGCAGATTCTGTGATAAATATCCAGAAACGGTTGATCATCTTGTATCAGGTTGCACGATGTTGGCACCCACTGAATATAAAACCCGACATGACAGAGTGGGCCAATATCTGCACTGGAAAATCTGCAACTTCTACGGGAAGGAAACTGAAAGAAACTGGTACCAACACCACCCAGACCCAGTTACGGAGATAGGACCTGTTACAATTCTATGGGACTACACAATTCACACTGACAGAACAATCAAGGCCAACCGACCAGATATTGTTATTAAAGACCACAAACAAAAACGGTGCCTCCTTATTGATATGGCAGTCCCTGCTGACTGCAATGTATCTTTGAAGATATTCAAAAAGCTGTCAAAATACAAGGACCTTGAAATAGAGGTCTCGAAAATGTGGCATATGGGAACATCAACAATCCCTGTTGTAGTTGGAGCCCTAGGACTGGTTGGAAATGATTGCAGTAGACTAATTGCAGGGATTCCTGGAAGCCCATGCCTCAAGGAGATACAAAAAATTGTTCTGACAAGTACAGCCCACACTTTACGAAGGGCTCTATCTATGTAATTTTTTTTTTTTTTTTTTTGTCAGTGAAAAGTGTCATGATGCCATTTCTAACCTTAGGTCCCTGGGTGGGACCCGGAAAGAAATGTGTAAACTCCAGAAAGCAAAGAAAATAATAATAATAATAATAATAATAATAAGAAGAAGAAGAAGAAGAAGAAGAAGAAGAAGAAGAAAAAGAAGAAGAAGAAGAAGAAGAAGAAGAAGAAGAAGAAGAAGAAGTTATCTGATACCATTTCAGTCATAGATCACATTGATCCTGATATCAACTGATTGAATTTATAAACGTATAATTTTTGTTTGGGAAATTAATATCTAATCCAATAAATATGTCGTTCAGCAGGACAAATTTGCTTATCAATTTCTTGTCCATTATGCATTACCCGTAGAGACGACTGAAGACGCGTGCATCTATGGCCGAAAGCTCGTGTAGTGGGGAATCATCATGTGCTGGTATATAAAACATTAACCCGTTAATACCCACCACTCCATATATATATATATATATATATATATATATATATATATATATATATATATATATAAAGCTAACAGGTGAAGGGATGGTCTTCATCTATAGAGAATTTGCAAGCATATATATATATATATATATATATATATATATATATATATATATATTAGCTCTATCTCTGATATTGAGCGCTTTCTAATAAGCAACGCACATATAATATATAAATAATTATATATATATATATATATATATATATATATATATTTATTTATATTTATATACATACACTTTTCACACACACACACACACACACACACACACACACACACACATATATATATATATATATATAGTAAAAAAAGATTAAAATAATGTTAAATATGGTAATAAATTTATTACGCCATAATTTGTATCAGTCTCTGCATAACGATACATCTTAATGAATTCAACCAGACAATTCAAAAATAATACATTTTTAATTTTTCATTAATTTTTTTTAGGTGAAGTTAACTACGTTTGTTTTGTTTATTTTTACGTATTTTTTTTCTTTCTTTTTTTCTTTTATTGCCTCTTTTTCTTATTTCCTTTTCTACTTTTCTAGTTTGTCTTTTCTTTTCTTTCTTTTTTATCCTGTTTTGTCTGCTTTATTTTTAATTTATTATTATTGAAATATCTAGTTGAATGTATTTATTAACAACACTCGGTCTGAAGACGCAGGTAAAAATTATCTGTCGAAATAATTTATTACAATCTTTAACTTTATTTTGCTCTGTATACTTTATACAATGAACTATATAAAATTTATCTATCTATCTATCTATATATATATATATATATATATATATATATATATATATATATATATATATATATATATATATATATATATATTTCTATATTTTTAATATATAAATATATTATATATATATATATAAATTTTATATTGTTATATAGCCTTCTTTGGATGATTCCTACATATGGATTTCGTATTAAGCACACGCACACAAAAAAACACACATTCACACGCACACATACACGCACGCGCGTATGTGTGTACGTGTTTGAGTGTGTCTGTGTGCATACATGCGTTTTTGGGTGTCTCTGTGTGTTTCTTTTTGGGTGTGCATACACACGTTTTTTGTGCCTATTTTTGTTTGTGTGTGCGTACGTGTAATTTTGTGTGCTTATCTGGGTGTGTGTGTATATATATATATATATATATATATATATATATATATATATATATATATATTACTTAAGCAAGTCCTTATTTCTTTTTAAATTATATCCATAATTCCTAAACAAAAATTGCACATTTCTTGGCCTCTCGTAATGTGTTCAATTATTTGTAGATGCATAAATGCCGATTTTAATGATATAAGAAAGCATAAAAGTGGAACTTTAAAAAAGAAGGTCCAATAAATGTGGCTAAATATCTAGATCTCCAAACTTAAATCATTTTGAATCAGTGTCTGAAGAATCGAACTTTTAAAAAAGAATTGCGTCTCTTTGACAAAAGATTTTTGAGGAAATACTAATACACCTACAATATACTCGATAAAACATGTTCACAATAATATTATGGATTTATAAATATAGGAAAGAGCCAATATTTATTTGTAAAACGGAAATTAAATGCATGCTCTCGAACCTATTGAAGCCAATTTTCCTTGTTCCGTTCCCTCTAGTGCATTATAAATTGAACTTGATATTAAATTATACATCGAATACCAAAATAAGAAGATGGAAATAATGGCAATTATAATCAATTTGGCATAGCATTTTAGCAAACATACAACTGATACAGCAATACATATGAAGCGCAATGAATATCCATATACAAGGTTCGCTACATGTGTGAGAGCCTATATTTAACGGCTTAGATAGAGGACCACGCGCCAAAATGTTTAATATTCTTATTGCTGTTTTAGAGTTATCGAAATGGACCGATATGTTAGCTTTCAATATGAGGCAGGAAACTTGGGCAAGCGAAGGATATATCTATTTTGTTGTTTCCACTTAATTTTTCAAAACACACATAATAACAAGAAAACGTAAAACCACAATTTTTTTCGCAGATTTTGGCTGTGCTTATTAAATAATTCATTTTTAATTTCTTGTTGAGATGGTGTAACAGTGATTTTGTTGATTTGTTGTTGAGTTCTTTCGCTATTAAGCCCAAAGCTCCAACTACAGCAGGAAAAGTTAGTTATTAAGTAGAAATACTTTTTCTGTTTCCATTCCCCTGTCCTTCTATTCGAAGTGATGTGTTTGGCAGTTTTTACGCTCATGTCAACCAGTGTGAAAATTATGTGTGTGATTTACTTGTACCGTTCGATCTGTGTCGATACGAATGCCCCGAGGATGGTGACATTTATTATTATTATTATTATTATTATTATTATTATTATTATTATTATTATTATTATTTTCTATCTTTTTGACACGGAGTAAGGGCCTAATTAAGTGTTTTATTAGCAGATCCACTCCAGGGTATATGCCTAAAAATTGCACTGTAGGAGAGTTATCTATGCATATTTGCGACGTTTCGTTTAGACAGAGAATATTTTGTAGATTAAGTGCGCCGTTCCGGAAAAAAATATTAATTTGTAGCTCTGACATCCTGATGGGTCGAGGTTATTATTATTATTATTATTATTATTATTATTATTATTATTATTATTATTATTATTTTCTTTGATTCCTGTTGCATACACATTTCCAACCAGAAGCCTAATGTCAGAAATGGCTTCATGACATTTTCCACCGATCATTTTTCTAAATAGAAACAATAAAAAACAAAAAATCAAACAACCTAAGGTCAAACACATTTTACCTAGATAAAGCTTTTCTTTATGTGTTAGCTATACTTTTGGTTACACTATTTTAATTCTTTATTGCATGAGCTGTCAGGAATTCCCTTCAACGTATATATCGGAAATTTTCCTATCAATCAAAGGGGACAAAAACAACTGGAATTATTGATATCTTCATGTGCAACATTTCTGAGATTTGCACTTCAAGGTCTTTGCTTGCTGAAGACCTTCAAAGATACATTACACTCTGCAGGGACTGCCATGTCGATAAGAAATCGCAATATGTTCTTGAGGTTTTGATCACGATGTCTGCGCCATTAGATTGATTGTTATGTCTGTGCTTATTGTAAAGTCCCGTAAACTTGTTACAATTGTTGTTTATTATTATTATTATTATTATTATTTGGGTTCATTTTTTCGCATTTTCCTTTCAAGCCAAAGTCATATGATCATAGTTATCGACTGGGAGCAAATAACAAATGCCTTTCCCGTTGATCCTGATGTTATCGTTCCCTGGATTCACTGCGAATGAATGGATCCCACAATATTCCTGATAGAATCATTTGAGCAGGTATCATGATGACGTCGACAACACTCAAAAGTATCGTCAAATCTCATGCAAGATTTTCATTTTTATCCGTTTCTCTATTTTCTTTCACATTCTTTCATTATCAGCCTTATATCCGTTGGGAAATTCACATCCCAGATTTGAGAAAAATATATTTTCCATTTACGAAACAAGGGCGGCTTACATTGGAATAAATGAATCATCGCGTGCAATTTGACTTCCATATTTCTAATTCAAAAATTAGATTAGATTTGAGAAAATGTCAAATTTTAGATAGTTTTCAAGAACGCACCCGTTATTTTCGTGATTGTGGTTGGTAATTGAAGAATTTATTTGATTACTATGATCGTATGCAAACGGGGTAACACAGAAACTTCCTTAAAAGTTAGACTCATATGAAAGTCATGTTCGAATAAGAAGTAAACATGTCTTTGTCAGTAAACAGAAAGTTTCAACCTTACCACTCCGAGATGTCTGAATAATTGATAGGAAATATTGTTAGATAATTGAGGACACAACATACGTTAACACTAAGGTCATAGCAGGCTTAGTGCAAACTATTGTGGTGATTTTATATGATCAAATGAAAAATAATTAAACATTATATCCCAGGCTTGAAATGAGAAAATAAGCTTAGTGACACGGGTTGTTGAGAATAGAAATACACAAACTGTATCAACCGGATATTTCATTACTGGGAACTTTTCAGGTTCAATTGGAGCAGTTTAAATTTAAAGTCATCCCACCCTTAAATCAATATTAGTAACAATTGCGTGCAACTGAGGCAAATCCCGAAATGGGTGAGGGAGGGTAATAATTAGAATGCGGGGTGGCCCTGAAAAGGGAACTGTTTAATAATAAAAAATATTATTGTAATAATTTAAACTATTTATTTTTATTAAAGTTAAGTTTTATTATATATATATATATATATATATATATATATATATATATATATATATATGTATATATATATATATATATATATACACACACAAGAACATATAGTAAATAGTAAAACGTTGCTGAAAGATATAATGGAGAGGAAGTAGTGGAGAGCCATTGTCGCCAACAATTTGGACTCAAAACCGGCAATGAATAGTTATCTATATATAAATAAATAAACAGTTTCTTCGAAATCGGATGAAAACTGTAGAAATATATAAACAACATCAGATCACACACAAACACATTTCGAGAATTATAGATATAGATTATGGACTTGCTTTGTTGGATCTAAATGATCTGAGGGCCTGTCTATTTTTCACATTTCATATCTCTCCACAGCATTTGATGATAAATGAATAAAAATAATTCATTAAAAATGCATGCCTGAAGATGGCTTACGAATGAATCCCTCGAAACGATGTTATAACATAAATATAACACAAATATAGAAAATGCGATAAATCATCCGCTTAACATTTGAAAAAAAAATACGTATATCCTTCATATAAATGTCAAACTGCTTGACTCGAAGTACATATCAACACGCAATCAGACTGGTGAAATTTCTAGAACATTTAAAAAGAAAAGAGAGCTTAGAGAATTTGAAACTCACAGGGAAGCGAGTGATACAGAGGGGTAAATGCAATTAAACTATCTAATAAGCTTTTATAAATTGACTACAGAACAGTGATTGGGATGATCTGTGCAAGGATATACCTTAATAAGTACTGAAAAGGATAGAATGTTGAGGAGAGCCATGACTGTCCCTGTTTTGAAGGGATAAAGGACGCACAAGAAGAAGAAGAAGAAGAAGAAGAAAACATTTCGAAACAATTAACTAAATACTGCACCCTATTGAAATATGTTAATCTTTACAATTTCTTTTGCTGTATATATTTAAGGTCCAAATATATTAGGTTGATGCAAAAATAATGACGTAATAATGTCGTTTTTTGACGTATTTTTAACGTCAAAAAACGACATTATTACGTCATTATTTTTGCACCAACCTAATAACATGGGTGATGATAGCATTTTACAGTTCCTGCCTTTTGTTGATTTAATTAATTTTCAAATCCTCTTTTACGGTGTGGAACAAGTTCTACTAACAATCTGCTCAAGCTTGTCAAGTAGGTTACTCACGATTCCCAACTATTTCTCTTAATTTTGTGTGTTATGTTTTCCATGCATTCTTTTCTTATTATATCTTCCCCAATCTCGGCTGTTTATTTCATATTCTTTCTTGCCGTTTATTTTCAATCAAAATTTCCTCGCTTCTCATCTTCTCTCTTAAATCTATTGTTAACATTCTCCGGTAGCATCACACCTCTTTGACTTCAAGAGTTTTTTTAAACAATGGCAAAATTCTCCAGCGTCCACAGAGGACATTATAATTACATTGAACTTCTTTTTAAAGACATTTATCAATTCTTTAATATATTTAAAATCAAAAAAAAAATATCCATCGCATTTTCAATGTGACCTTTGCTTTGCCTTTCACGCATTCTTCATCTGACACTCATTTGTACAAAATGAAATATCTCTAATGCTGTTAGGAATTTTTCAAATTATAAAATAACATAGTAATGTCTTGCCTATAATCTGATATTGATAATAAAAAAATTAAAATAACTCGTATTAATTATACTTTTACAAGATATTTGATAGCTGTCTATATTTCTAGTATGAAGTATTTAATTAATTACAATATTTTACTGTCCTCATCTTTTTCCACATATTCATGGGGTTTCTACATTTGTACACTTCGGTCTAAAAGATAGGTTCGAACTTCCAATGACCTGAAAAGCTAAGTGTATACAACAGTCGAAATGTCGTGAATATGTCAACAAAAACGAGGACAACAGTTTGAACAATGTAAATAAGAAATTTGCTTTTAATTATAAATTCATAAAATCCTGTATTAAATATAGATTTCAAGTGGGTTATGAGTTATAATGAAGTGTATGAGTGTTGAAACAGATTAGTTTGATTTGACCTTGTTAGTTAGATAACCCATCATAAGAGGGTTCTAAAACAAGAAAATTAAACTGTAAAGTGAACCAACAAATTCATATACATATAAATCAATTAAGGTCCCTACAAATAAAATTAATATATTTTGGTTGATAAAGGTCGTCAAAATATTCATAGTAGTCCTTGCAAAAATGAGATTATGTGTACATAGGCAGGAATGTATGTATGTATGTATGTATATATGTATGAGCGTTATTGTAGGTTAGGAATGATTTTGAAGTAATCGCTCAGTCTTAAAATGTTCCGTTCGTTTATCAAGTATAAAAGAGGTGAAGGAGAAAGGTAAAGAAAATAATAACGATCGCTTGACGTTTGTAAAGGGACGTGTTAATACGCTCGGCTCCTTTTCTCTGGTGACAGGCCAACTTGCCAGTCTTTTATTTTATCCGTGGGACTTAAAAAGGTCATTTGGGAATTCGCTCCCGATTATGATTCGGGTCTTTCCATTGGACGACGAACAAACCTCGCTTTGGCTCGCAAAAAGCTCTGTAAAAGAATCTGTTTCTGAGAATTGAAGATTATTTAAATTTTGTTTTTAAATGTTTCCTAGTTTTCTATTGGCCGAAAATTTTTTCGCATCAAGCTGTGAAATTTCACGAGTTTTGTTTGGGATTCGCTTTTGCGTGTGTATTAAGCAAAGTTTGTAAATTCGAGTCTTTTTAATTTCTAAGAAAATCAATGAGTCAGTGCTTAGCATTTGAATTTTAAATCTAGATCTTGTTTTGTTCACTACAGATTTACAATTATCCGATATTAATTCTAGATTGATAAAAACACATTGCTGTTTATATGTTTTCAGATTTTTCAGAAATCAGCTATTAATCCTAGGATTACGAAATAAATTTTTCATGAATTCTACTTTTACGAAAACGTTTTTGTTTATTGTATTATTCGATCAAGCGATGTCTGATATTCATGTGTCGATCACGCCAACCATCACGGTCCCGCATCTCCGGATCGCAGTAAACATCTGGGGAAATACATATGACATGAAGGTTTCTGTTTGAAGAATGTGTCCTTGCTAGTGACATAGAAGTTAAATGCGGCCAGATTGAATATCCGTTGCGAATCCTAAAACGGGCTTCTCTTGAAAAAACAATAACCCTACAGCAGCTCAAATTCCCTTTGGAAATTATTACAAGTAAGACACCCTGTCTCTCTTCGCTATTTTCCACTGCTTGTGTTGTATACATGTGTTATAGTTTCTGTGTAGGACACGTGAAAATATATCTATATAAGTTTGTGTATGACAGTGGTATAAAACACCCCTTAAGAACAATGCATTTTTATCATTCATTTCCTTTCAGCTATTCTATTACCTTCGATGAATTATGGTGTTGTTATATAATGTTTATAATAATGCCCATAATAGGGGAAATGAAAATCGTGAGAATATTCACTTCTTCCATTTATCACCGATTATCTGGTTTTATCTATAATTTCTTTATGCCCACTGTCCCGATTTTTTCGTTTGGTGATTTGTAATCGATTAATATTCTAGAAAAAAAGTTTGTCACGGAGAAAATCTTTCGAAAAATAAGCGTGCCGTAATACATAAAGTGGAAATTGAAGAAAATATTTTAATCGCGTTGGTCCTGGTGTTGTATTTGGTAGAGAAAATTACTACACTACACAGATATTTAAATTTCCGCCCCTGGTTAATGTTCCATATATAACAGCATCTCACACCTTCTGTTGTTTCATTTGCTGACCATATGCTGTGAACGTGACTGAAAGCACCATGCATTATCTTTGTAAGAGTGAGACGAGATCGCAAATGGCGTGGTTCTATCTCGGCCAATATTTGTAGAGTAGAAATGGAAGGTCTCATTAGATAATGAGAAAATCACACTGGCAGACACTGGTGGGCATAAGTTACCTCAACCTGTATTATATAAACTACCTGACTGGCTTGTGCAAGTGTAATATTGGATTAGGTTGGTGCAAAAATAATGTCGTTTTCTCACATAAAGTTGAACGTCAGAAAACGAGATTATTTTTGCACCAACCTAATATTTGTCTCTCATTGGTACGAGAATAAAGCAGTTCAGAATTAATGCTAACACTGTCGTTGTGGTTATTTTACAATATTCAAATGAGCTCTTCTCTTTCGTTAAACCAGCTCAGACCTTTAGAACTTCGACTCTATTTTGTTGAATAACCCTTCATTCTTCCGTATACCAATTGTAAGATTGAAGTTTTACACAGTTTTTCCAAAGAAGTACTACTATTTAAAGTAGACTCCCAATTGGATGCTTCTCTGAGCACCACCGTCTCAACCTCTTCAGATCAAGCACCAACAGTTATATAGCCTCTATAGGCGTGTTAGCTTCATTCTCTGCTAACTCCTCTTAGATTTATATTAAGTGTTTTATTCAGTAAGGCTCTAACTTCAGTATGTTTTAAATTTTGTATTGTGTAATCGTTTGTTAAAAGAGAGAAAAGCATGTGTAATCGTTCGTTCGCTGTACTCATTCCGAATCAGCGTAGGGAGTCTTGTTAAGGCCAAAAGAAGCATCGCCTAAAATAAATTAACTTGGATCTTCACATCTTCATGTAAAAAATAAAAATATAATTTTTATTTTAAGAAATCATATTATTACGTTGGTGCAAAAATAATGACATAATAATGTCGTTTTTTGACGTATATTTAAGGTCAAAAAACGACATTATTACATCATTATTTTGCACCAACCTAATATATCGTACCCCATGGCTTTAATATGTATTAGCTAAATCATTATCCTGTACGGAAAATAATATCCGGTTTCTAGAATAATCCTGTTGGGATCTAAAAATATTATTATAATATTTGTACAAAAATGTATTATTCTTAATGGCGAAAGTATAATCTTTGCTAATTTTTAGCAAGTCCTTTCAAAATTTAACTGAAAATATAATATACCACAATTAACAAGATAAAAAACAGAAGCGCTTACATTACTTCACGATTTGGTAAAATTTCACGAATTGCTGCTAACAGTAACAGATGTTGCAGTGAATATGTACTTTGAAGATCAAGTTGGACAGCCAAATTCTGACAACAATAATTGAAAATTAAAAAAACACACTTGAAACGGTCAGAGCAATATAGGGTTTTTCCAATCATGGCTTATATGTGGCACAAGGTCGAACGTAGGAGGCACACAGGGAGAATCGAACTCACAACTCAGTCGTAATTTTCTAGCGAGAAAAGCTTGCTAACCATTTCACCGCCTCGAGATGCTCACGGTCAATATATCCGATAGTGTGTATCATCATCTCAACGGTATTGGACCGTCTCAAAGAAAAAGGCAATGTGAAGAAACCCAGTAAATGGGTTCCACATGAACAGAATGATATTTCAAAGATTTCACCATTTTGATGCGTGTTCAATATTGCATCTGCAAAATTCAAACTGATCCATTTTTTGATCAAATGGAGACTTATCGTGTAAAATAGATCCTTTTCGTCAATCGCAAGGAATCGGCTCAAAAGCACATAAATAGTTTCCAAAACCACAATAGCATCAATAGATGAGTATGTATCCTACTTGGTGGTCCGCCATTGGGTTTATCCATTACAACTGTCTGGGATCAAAGCAGAACATCCCTAGCGACGTTTACTAAACAGAAACTGCATGATACAAGACCGGTATTGCTTAACCGAAGAGGTTCAATTCTGATTCATGGCAATGCTCAGCAACACGTTGCGAGGATGACACAAAATTGACTCGAAGACTTTTACGAAATTACTTTCCCACATTCTTTATATTCCCCTGATATATCAGCCACTATCATGTTGAAAATTTATTTTTATCCAAAAGAGATTCCGTTGCAAAGAAGTTACAGAATCTGCATTCAAAGATTACTTAGTTTCCAAAACTTAGCTGTTTTATCGAAAATACATAAGTAACTCGATTGCTGTAATGTATATATGTTCAGGATTCATATATCGAGTTATTTAAATATTGTTTACATACAGTAATTCAGAAATAAAAGTTGACTCTATAATCAGACATTATTTCCCGAACAGCCTTATAGTTCTTTAGCCGCATGCGAGCTGATTATTCCCAATTCAGAGTACATATAATTAAAATATATATTCCTTGTTGCTGTTGTTTCTTCCACGATTTGAACGATATTATCGTATATTTCTTTGTTGAAATCCTTTATGTAATCCACTGGAAGGTATGTATATATCGTTCTGCACTTGTTTTGTCCGTTCTGTTCATATTCTGTACATGAAAACTCTATTTCTTATTTCTGTGACTAGAACAAAGCTTCATTGTTCAGGGTCTGTTTCCAATCTAATTATGCTACGTAATCTCTTCATTACAATACTTCTTATTAGTTTAGTTACACAGTTCATAATGGTGATTGTTCGTTTGAGGTCACATTCATTCGCACCTGGCTTCTTTGACTACTCCTGAAATACTATTCTACTGACATCCTCTCGTATTCAGCCAACGTCACACATGTCTCATAACTTTGGTACGCAACACATATATTTAAAATATATAAAATGAACATAACTAAAAGACTTCCATGTATTTATTTTTATCGGGCATAATCTTAACAACATTTCTTAAAGAGTTAACTGTATTTTGTTTTGATTTCCAAATGTTAAGCTTGAAATTTTGTTTACATCATTAATAACTGTGTACTACTGGTATGGTAATTTTACCTTAATAAAAAAGAATTCAGTTATCAATGACGAAAACAATTTCATCACTGAAGAAATTGTCCAGCATTAATTCTAATATACGAAATGAGATATTACATAAAAGCGAGGAAAACTTTTCTCTATGTTTAACGATGTTTCCTTGTCTCTGCTTAGTTTCTGGAAATCGATATTCATAATTCCAATGCGACTTTGGTTTTCTGTGTCATATACCACATAGCTTAACCCCTCTCTTGTTCTAACTTATACACTGTTTTCTTGCTGTTGTTGTATTTCTTCTTCTTCTTCTTCTTCTTCTTCTTC
>OZ010579.1:29452800-29457800 GCA_963932145.1 Acanthosepion lycidas
TGTTTATAATTAGTATGCATTTGATTACGATATAGGATATATATATTGATTCAGGTTCTGGAACTTTGCCTTTCTTAAATATTATTTTACACATTTATCTAATCCGAAATTCATACCTATGTCGTCACTGAAAAATGTTACACTATTGATGAGTCCCTTCAACTCATTGTCGTCTTTAGAAAAGAGTTTGATATCATCCATGAAGAGTAGGTGATTGAATACTTTCTTGTTTACTTATAGTAATAGCTATTATACTTTATTTCATGCATAAGGGTGATTAAGGACAATCAAAACAGAAAAGTTGCCAGGGAATCTCCTTGAAAGATACCCTGTCTGAAATTTAGGCGGTTGGCGGTGGCATAGTCTCTTGCGGGATTTAGTTATAATATGTTTTTTCAACATAACAATGCTGGGTTTAAAGAAATTTACTATCACTGAGGAGACTTTATACATCTCAAAATTCTTAAATATACAAGAGTGTAGCACACTATCAAAGACTTTACGGTAATCTATACTTGATGTGCTAAAATTGTTACCTATTTTCCTTCAATATACCTGGAGCATTATGTTTATAAATAGTTTGTTTGCAGCCATATAAACATCTCAGACATCCTTTCTGTTCCAGGGGAACAATTTTGCTTTCTTTGAGAAAGAATAAGTACAGTTCATCAGGAGAGACGTGATCAATTTATAAGTGATGGACAGACATGTTATTGGCCTATAAGTTTTCGGATCAGCTTTTTCAAACGTTTCTCGCAGGAAATAAGTAATACGTTCAGGGATCCATCTTCATTGTGATTATTAATTAGCATTGATAAATTGTATGCAAGGGTTTTATGGATTGCTAACTGAAATTGGGTACCTTGTCATTTATTGGGGATTTCCATTTTCGTGTTTGCGTTAGAGCTTCCCTTAACGTTATTATTGGTTATTTGCCCACTTCTTGTAGAGTTTGATCAATCATTCTTTCTTTTTCTCGTTACATCTATTCTGAAATGTGGTTATATTCCTTTATACTTCTCCAAATAACCTCTCAAATTTTCTGCAGATGGTGACTTTTTTATATCTAAAACTGCTTTTCCAATTTTCCTGTAAAGTCTATTAAGATCCTTTTGTAATATTTATTTTGGCCATAGAACCTACCACATTTTTCGTATCGTCTTGTTATTTGTTCCTTTAACTACATTTAGTAATTTAATTTTATATCTCCGCTGGAAATTGCTTCATTTGCATGTTGAGACATTTGGGTTTCCTGAGGTCTCATCATGTATTGATAACTCACATCTAATTTCCTTTATAACTCGCTTCAATTTGGTTTTCAAAGCTGTGTCTTTGTCAGTTGTTTGAGCTTTTCATCGCGTTGACACCAAGCTTCCCCGTAGCTGCTAAATTTACTGTAAATAAATATTATTAACGATTCGTGTTGAATTTTGAACTTCCTTTTCATATATTTTTGCTAGTATATCAAAACGCCTTCCACAACTTAAATTATTTTATTAGGAATCAGAAAAATAAACCTTTTTGCAATGTGATATTGCATTATGCAATTTTATGATATTTTAATTAAACTTCCCATATAATAATAACCTAGAAAATTAAAAAATATATATATATTCAATCGTCGTTGGAATAACATAATAAAGAAGAAATAATCGTTTGTCTGTTGACAGATATATATATATATATATATATATATATATATATATATATATATATATATATATATATATATATATATATATATATATGTATGTGTGTGTGTGTGTGTGTAATGTGTCTGCTCTTCCATTCAGCGCCTCAGGATTTTTTTTATTAGGTTGGTGCAAAAATAATGTCGTTTTCTCACATATGTTACTATGTGAGAAAACGACATTATTTTTGCACCAACCTAATAGCATAAACTGATTATCGCCATTCTATGTTGATGTTTATGCCTACGCTGCTGATATTTATAATTTCAGATATATAACGATTACTGTGTGCTGTCAAAAAACATAAACTAAAACAAAGGATGATACATTGTACTTCCTTTATTGATGCGTTCTAATTGGTCTTCATTGTTCAGTTGAAACAGTTCGTAAGAGCTTACGTACCCTTGTGTGTTATAAATTGTTTCCATACAGCAAATGACATTCCATAGGCAAAAAATTTTGAGCCTATCAGTTTTCTGGCGATATTACGATAGGAAATGTTCAAATGATCTATATTCCTTAAATTCAACAGCTCAAACCTTTAGAGCTGCGAACTGCCAGCCCAGTTTCACGTTGTTAAATCATCCTCACTCCCTTCGTATGTATTTGCCGAGAAATAAGTTCCATACTGAGATATAACAAACGAGATTTATTGTTTTGTTGCAACAAGCAGACGAGACTTCTCCGAAAATAACTGTCTTGTCATCAACAAGTCTACGTTCACCTTATATCTATGCTACATCTCATAATGTAAAATTATTATTTCACTCTCCGTTCATCATTACGCCATTACGGCAATCTCTCTTGGTAACGTTCCGAGGGACCTTATACTGAGTTAAGTAAATTTGGAAATAAAGAACATTGGAAATTGCAATGGAAACTGTCTAGATGTAAGTGGAGAATAAAATAATGAGTTGCAAGATAAACAACGACATTTCAATCGAATATCACAAAACAATATATATCTATATTTCTGAGATGAGGTATTGTGTACACAATTTACATTGTCGCCATGTTTATCAAAACGTTTCGGCTGTTGTATGCTCCGTCTTTCTTCAGGTTGCTGGAATGGCGAACTTAACTCTTTATTACGCTCACTGTTGTAGGCTCTTCTAGTTCCACTTGACAGGAGCCAAAAAGTGTGAGTTCAGTACGGTGGAGAACTTGGAGAGGGGAATTAACAGGGGATAACTGATAACTGACATCCATTAGACATGGCACGTGGAACTAGAACAGTCTACCCAAGTGAGCAAAATAAATGTTTCAGTCCGACATTCCAAACACCTGAAGAAAGCCGGAGTGTAAAACGGCCGAAATGTTGTGATAAACATGGCGACAAAGATGAGGAAAATAGTCCAAATAATGTAAATATTGTTACAGTTTTTTTGTACATATTATGTAACTAGTGAGCCATTTCGAAGGACACGACTCACTTTATAGTCTACCAATAGAAGGTTAACCAATCAGAAGCCGCAGAACATTCTATCCGTCGTGTATAAAGGCGGCCATTTTTGTTTACTCTAGCCGAATGACCCATGCCAACTTGTCAGACGAAGATGACAGAAGGAAGTACTACGATCTGCTACTTTGCTGCGATATCAACTGCTAACCTGAACTACGCTTTCCTACTGTCTCCTAAATATTCACTGCTAACCTCTGGATTCTATACTCGAAGACGACCGTCATGATGAACAAAATGTCTAACAAATATTGTATCAAAAAACTATAACAGAGAAGTAAAAGAAAAAAAAGCTTGATAAACAAAACTTTTCAGTTGTTGTGTAAGGAAATTTTGGATGCAGCTGATGTTATTCATTTTGTAACGAACGGAATAATTCAGTGATATCTCTCGTCTTCGTACACACTTTCCTGTCTGAAACCATTTTATGATGACTGCACAGGTGATGTCTATGAAAAATTAAAATAAACATTGTTTTATCGACCAGAATGAAACGGTTTCTATTGTCTTTCTCCGTCTGATATCATGGACATATGCAATAAAATAAATTTCTACTGGAATTAACATTTATCAAAGTAGACCGACAAGGATTTTGCATTTGTCGATTGCACGCTATAGTAGGATCAGTTGGACACTATCTCTAAGAAAAGAGCATGACACGATTCCCTCTGGCACAAATTTGGAAACGGCATGTTGTACAGCTTGGCATTAGAACCAGAATATCTAATACGAAACTTTCAGTTTCTTCGTGTCAGTATGATCACAGAAATATTTGGATGAGACAAATGGTGATTTAGAAGGTTTTTGGGGTGATCAGCTCAGAATCAACACGGAGGCCTACATCAAGTGCCACTGGAGTGCTGCTATGGGGCAAGAGAGTGAGTGCTTGAAGACACTATATCTGGTAACATGATTCTACGCCATGCCCCACAAGCAGGTGAACCCAATCAAGGCTGTCAGAAAATTTCGGCAACCACAAAACACTTTAAATTTCTTCACATAACTCCCCAGACATCAATCATCTTGATTATTATGTGTGGGGCGTAGTTGAGCGGGAGACCAGCAAAACTCCTTGCCACACCAAAGATGAACTGTAGGCAAAGATTATGGCAACATTCAACAAATTAAGCAAGGAGATCGTTCAAAAGAGATGAAGGAGATTTCGAAGTCGTCTGGAAAGTGTGGTTGAAGCTAATGACGATTATACTGAATACATTTTGTTAGTACTTCAAGATATTTTTGTGTAATTTATCTGTTAAAATTAGATGTCAATGTTATTTAAATTTTTCTGTAATGTAGACAAAAAGTTATCCCTCGAACACTGATAATACACACACACACACACACACACATATATATATATATATATATATATATATATTAAATTTAAGATTAGGAAAAATACACCCGTAACGCACTGCCACGTTTCGACCTTACTGTTACTTGAACCTGTTAAATAAGCATTTAAACGAAACGACTAACCTAAAAAAAAATATTAAAGAAATATTGTAAAACTAATCTTTTGCTGCACAAATAACCACAACAGCATTAAAAGCACAACAAGAGGAAATTCAAGCGACTAATAGCAGCACTACTAACACAATTCCCTTTAACTGCAAGAACAAAAGCAATTGGTGTATGGAAGTTAGATTCACTGTCGCGAGTGTGGTATATTAGGCGGACGTGGAGGATTCCCCTATGCAGTACAAAGTGTACATAGCATGTACTAGAGAGCCACAGAAATTGCAGTAATGTCGCAAACCATGTGTGGGAATTACAATAAATACAATAAAAGCCCCAGCATAAAATGGAGTCTATTACGCCTTACAGATACATTGATAAAGTTTGTA
>OZ010579.1:29462800-29482800 GCA_963932145.1 Acanthosepion lycidas
AATTCAATCTCTTCAAAATATTGCCTCATCCATAAATAAGACTGGAGAGGCAAAAAAGTGATCGGCATTTTGTACAATAAACACTCTGCGAAACTTCTGTGTTGGGTGATCAGAGGATAAAAACTTTGCATACGTTGCAAATGATACAAATGTTGAAGCTGCTCTTGAAGTGCCATCCATGCGGTATTATGAGATGTAAAACATCCTAGGGCCACTTGACGTATGCTGGATCGTCTTGGACAACCTTTAGATTATGTTGTTCATGATCAGTCGTCTGAGCGGATCTTGATATTCTCGGTCCATAGTATGTTGTGCGGCAGATCCTGTCTCAGCAACGCGAAAATAAACAGCAGCAACGTTTAGACGCCTTCAGTCTGGAAATGCAATCTGATAAAGCAGTACAGCCATTGCCATTCGCGGGACCGTTTGGAAAATCATATCTCCCTGCTCAAGATATGCCAGACATAGTTAAACGGAAAACTTCTCAGTTTAGCCACTACCACACCCGTTAAACATTCAAAACAGACTTGCCACAAATATACATGAATGACAAATGTAACCTAGTCGGTATGGCAACACATCTACCGTAAACCTTAAACTTAATAAGTCTAAAACGAAGGATTTGCGTACGTATGTTTATATTAACTGTTGTAATTGTTTTGTTGAGCGGAATTCGCCTCCAATAATTGTAAAATATTTTTTATTGATACACCATCTCTCTCTCTCTCTCTCTCTGTCTCTCTCTCTCTCTCTCTCTCTATATATATATATATATATATATATATATATATATATATATATATTAATCGCTTTTAAAAACTTGAAAAATCATTTTAACCACTTTATATATATATATATATATATATATATATATATATATATATATATATATATATATATATATATACACACACACACACACACAGCGAGAGAGTTTACCCATTTACCGTGAATCATACGCTAACTTGTGGAAGACAGATATAATTCTATGGATTAATTAATTTCATTTTAAAAGCACATTTTCGAAAGCTATAAAAAGTTTCTCTGAATTTTCAATTAAATTTATTTGATGGATCGCACTTTGATGTTCGAACTATTGAATCGCGTTAACATTAGGCTTACTTCATTTTTCAAAGTTAATTTACATACCATTGACAAAGAACCTTTCATGGCTATTTCTCTCACATGAGATGATGATGTGTCGCCTAATGTAATATGTCAATTTTCATACGCGACAAATTAAGTTCATGTATAAAGTATTAGAGAAGCATATCTCAGAATTGATTTACTTGGGAAAAGGCAGGAGAATTGTCGATTACTTAAAATTGGAATAGAGCGCCGGCATGCCGAATGAAATTGAATTAAGTAAGCACCCATAAATAGAAAGAGCTTGCGACGTTCCACGATTTATTATTTGTGGTCACACACACCCATAACAGCACGCGCTACCATTCGTGCCTGCATTTATAATACAGTTGGCATACCTGATCTGGTACAAAATTCTAAGAATTTATTTAATGAAATCGACGTTGATTTTTGTAGAAAAGACAGAGGGAAGTCACGTCACGGCGGAAATAATGTGACTAGAGATAAGAATGGTCAGAATAAATTGTATTGCAGACGTCTTTCTGGATTTTGTCAAGAATCTCGTCATGCACAGTAGGAACACCAGACCAGGTAGAGCACCAATATTCAAAACATAGACGAATGATATATTTATAAATATGCCAGAAAGATTCTGAAGATAATTTATTTTGGCACGACGTAGTAAACCAACATTCCTTACTAGCGACATAGGAATTGGCTCGATATAGTCTCTGCACCTCATTGCAGAGGAAAACTTATCCTATATGGCATAGTTTGTGGCTTGTTGTTGGAATTCTGCATCAGTATGGCTGATGGCAGACAGAAAATGTTCTTTGTTGTGACTAAATAAAAACAATTTTGTTTTGGAGGCGTGTAAATTTACAAGCCATTTCTTGTCCCAATTAACCATTGAGTGGAGGTCATTTTCACGAGTAATTGCCAGTCATATTTTGTCTTATCTTTTGATTTTTCCTAATTAGGCAGGAGTAAATGGTAGTACCATCAACATAAATACGTAGTTGGGATCTGATATCATCAGGTATGTCATTGGTGAAAATCAGAAATAGCGTAGGCCCAGGCATGTAGTTCTGGTGATCTATAGAAGCATGTCCGTTCAATACAACCTTCATACTCGATTGGCTAGGAACGTTTGGATTAAGCCAATTATACGTCCCGTGACACCGTATCCCTCGAATATAGGTAGAAGGCCATTAGGGCAAAATCTATCGAAAGCCATCTAGAGCCACAGGCTGAACATCGTCATTCTTATCTAAAGCTTCAGAGACTTGGGTGGGGTATGTGTATAGTGGAGTATAGACTGCCGGCTTACAGCGGGATAATAAATTGAGCAAGTATACAAAAATAGAATGAGCTTCCGACTTTTCACATGATTTATTTTACATTTTCCAGTGAACATATATATATATATATATATATATATATATATATATATATATATATATATATATATATATATATATATATATGTGTGTGTGTGTGTGTGTATGTGTGTGTGTGTGTGCGCGCGCTTATGTGTGTGCATGTGGATTGTGGTAAGTAGAGGGAAGCATTTCTTCGCCATCTGTTAGTCGTGACTCTCCAGGACTTGTGTGATCATATTTAACGCCCACTGCCATATAGGCCAACTGACATTACTTAGCTATTAAGCAATATTTTATTTGGGTATAACGAAAGTTTTCTCCTTCTTTATATTTTATTTTGGTGTTGTAATGTATAACTGTTCGGATTGGGAAATCAGAGAGCAGAGTTCGAATTCCTGACGAGTTCATATTCACTTACGTGATAATAAACTTTGGTTATATGAATCCATCTTTTTCCTCACGTATGAGTAAATAGGAAGACACATTGAGTCTTACACTCTTGGTTGTCAATCAGGAAAAGAAAAACTCTGAATTTAAACAAGTCTACCGCCTTGTAGGTCCTGTCACTTAAAGTGTTTATATTAAAAAAAATATTCACATCTCTTTGATAATTGCCTGAAGTGTGTTTAAGTCTTTTTCATCTATCTAAGGACCTAATTCTAATGAAGAGATTTTCTACCTAATT
This sequence comes from Acanthosepion lycidas, assembly GCA_963932145.1. NCBI lineage: Eukaryota > Metazoa > Mollusca > Cephalopoda > Sepiida > Sepiidae > Acanthosepion > Acanthosepion lycidas. The sequence goes on from OZ010579.1 coordinate 29,465,954, forward strand.
CTAAGTTTTTTAATCAAAGGCGCTGATGTTTGTTTCATGTCTGCAAAAGTGTAGTCACAGGTAATAAGATCGAGTTGGACATTGGCCAATTTCGACCGCGTGTCTGTAGCCAAGTATAATTGATTTTCTTCCCTTAACGACCTTATCTAAATTTGCTTCCCGTTCAGCTGGCATACATCTTCTCACAAGTCATAATTTTTCAATGAAGAAAAAGCAGTTTGTATTTTCCTGTCAAAGATCAACAAATGTATCACGTCTATTTCACCGTGTTTGTTTCCTATAATCTGTAAGCCGTCAAGATAACACTGATCGAAACCGTATCCTATCAGTGAGGCAGAATTAAAAAAAAGAAAGAAAAAGAAAAGGAAAGATAAAAGAATTCCATTAATATAATGTTAATCTTTCTTTCTCTATGTGTCATGTTCATTTAGGATGGGGTCGATTCTTGTTCTCAGATTTCTTTCCTTTGCTTTCAGCTAAAGTTGTAACGTTACAGACCCCAGTTTTTTTTGTTTTGTTTTTTTTTTTGTTTTGTTTTCTTTTCTTTTTTTTGTTTTCTTTTTGTTTTTTGTTTTTTTGTTTTTTTTTTGTTTCTTTTTTTGTGGAGGCAATCGTTTCTCCATCCATTTGGACAAGAAGGTGATCTGTTTTATTTTTCTTTTGTTCATTTTTCTTCAACTGTTTACGCACACAATAATAAGCTGAGCAAACATCAGCGGCCCTTGAACTATTCCAGGAATATATGTCTCCATTTCCAGAATAAGGATTGATCATAATTTATAATAAATTAAATTAGGACTATTGTCCTCGTCATTGTTGTTGTTATCGCAAACTTTCAGTCTTTAATTCGGGTAACTTACTAGGAATCCTGAACAGAACACTTTATTCAATCTACGCATGTATACTCTTCTCGTTCTACTGCCTGTATCTACCAGATATGGTCTAGTTCAATATTTTTAATACGACTCATTTATTTCTCAAAAATTATATTGTGTAATTTTACCATCAGATCGAGGTTATTTAATGTTCTGTGTTAACTTCACGGCATATGATATATGTAACGTCGAAAGCATCGAACTATTATCTGTATCTTATATAAACAAACCCATAATAACAATCATGATACATAGAGTGAGCTATGACACTTTCTGTTGTGATATACAATAAGCATCTCGAAATGATAACAGTTGCATTCTGTTGTGGACATTTGTTTATGTCTGCATTTGCAACAATTATATATTGATAAGAAACAGAATATATGCGTTATCCTACATGATTTATCAAGAAAGGTGTTGATATGCAAAGAAACATGCGTATGCATGTCGCAAAAATCCAAAGCTCCTTTTGTAATCTCCGTAAAATTATGACATTACTCAAGTAGTAAAACATGACTACAAAGCTTCAAGCACCTTTAAATCAAAATCAAACAACCTGCCTCGTAAAAAAATGGGTCTTACCTAGACGCATATATGGTAAAAAATTTTGGACTGTAGGTATTAATTTTCCGTTTATCGCTAAAATGTTTTTAATAGGTTTTTAGTACTTCACTTACATTAATGTTAAAATCGAAGTCTTATCATCAACAAAAACAGGAATGGATATTTGTCGATCTTCGACGTTACTTATTCCTTTTTGTTTTCTTTCTTTCAAAATGAACAATAAATTTAGAAGCTATATAGAATAAGACATGCTATTTCAACAAGGCATTTCCAGATAATATTAACCGACTTATTCGACACCAGAACGTTAGCCTTCTGACTGTGTTATTCGGGTACGAATCTCACCATGATTGAGGGAGACTTCTTGAATTTACCGGGCTAGGGTAGGCAATCTCAGCGTGCGTCACTTTTTAAAAGTGCTTGAAATCCATACCATGGATTCACCCAAGCTTTTTGTGTGAAATGGAGGTAGAGGGAACACTTTCAAATGATAACGTGTTCTATGAGAGAAAGTTTTTCTCAGCATACTTGTAGTATAAACTACAGTTAGGCGTGGTTGGTGGTAAACATACTCAAATGAGTCTGAGGAGCGTCTTCAATAGTGGATTCCCTAGTAGGCTGGCATCCATGGATAATACACACACACATACACACACACACACACACACACACACATATATATATATATATATATATATATATATATATATATATATATATATATATAGCATGGTATCAAGTTACATACGAAAATCATTGTGTACAATGTATGTGTTTTGACGGCCCTCCTGTATGCAAGCGAAACATGGACACGCTATAAACATCAGCTAAAACTTCTTGATGGCTTCCATCAACAGTGTCTGAGACAGATACTTCATGTCACATGTCAGTCCCATTCTTAGATACACAAGTATTAGAGAAAGCAGGGCTACCAAGCATTCAGTTCAGTACAATTGTCTCCGATAGGTCGGTCACATTGCGCGAATGGATGACAGTCGTCTGCCAAAATGGCTGTTCTATGGTGAAATGTGGGAAGGAAAGAAAAATGCATCAAAGCAGAAGAAGAGATTTCAGGACACAATAAAATCTTATCTGAAACAATCTGGACTATCTATAGACCAATGGGAAAAAATGGCTTTGGATAGAAGTAAGTGGCAGAAACTAATTCAAGAAAGCATTGAGTCCTTTGAGAATAGCCGAATGCAGTAAAGTGCCTACAAACGTCTGATTCGTAAAGGCGAACAGGGCCCAGCACCGGGTCCACAAATTCACCACGTTAATTGTGACATATGCGGAAAAATGTGCCTATCTTTTGCCGGCTACAAAAGCCATTTGCGTAAATGTGCAAAACCTACTGTGCACCCGAATAATGTCAGTGTAAACAAAACTGATCGGGTATGCCAATTCTGTGGCAAAACTTGTCGCAGTTTGGCTGGCCTGAAGAGACACCTTGACTTCTGAAATCGGCAGGGCTGCTTGGTAGTACTATTCCACGGAGGAATGTCCGCGCTGCTCTCCTTTGGAGAAAAAAAAAATTAAAAAAAGTTACACGAATTGATACCTCGGCTAAGAAATAGATAGGCTTGCTTGTCATCCGATTGAAACACCTGTCCAGTTTTTTGAACACAAGTAGAGAGTAGAGATTTATGATTTCTTTCTTTTTCAGGACTGAGTTTCTGGTTCCTCTTAAACTCTTTTTTCCATTCTCTTTCACACTTCACTTGCACTAGCATCTTATAACAATGATATTACCACATTGATTAGTGTGAATATATATATATATATATATATATATATATATATATATATATATATATATATATATACATATATATATATATATATATTCATCCACAGACAGTTTATTTCGCTGTATCACAGCTCATCAGTGTGGCTCCGCGTCTGGTTGTCTCTAGGTAAAAGCGAAACCCAGCCAGAATTGGCGCCAGTCGGAGATTCTACTTCTAAGCCGTTGGCGCATGGCGAGGCTAAAGGTAAATTTAAGCGTATTTATTTTTAGATAAAACTACAGTGATTGGTAGAACTCGATTCGATTTACCGAAGAAGCTTGCATTAATAGCAGCCATAGACACTGTTTACAAACTCACAATTCCTCTCCAGAGATCTCACCCGAAATAGATTTTTCAGTAGCATTTATACTGTCATCGACGGACAGACTGTTTTGCTGTACCATATATATATATATATATATATATATATATATATATATATATATATATATATATATATATATATATATATCTGTGTCTGTGTTTGTTATATTGAATCATCCATGCAAAAAGTAAATTAGTAAAGTTAACGACATAAAATTGCGAAATCCCTCCCCTAACAATTTTTAAAGACACATTAACCTACAAATCACACGATGAATGACATGATCCTTGATTTTTTTTAAATTATAAACTCTATTAGGGATTCCTTAAATACACAAGTACTTTCGACTGTACATTCAGTCTTCTCCAGGCATGGAAACTATTTTTTGGGGTAAAATTCAGGTAGCATCCGAGACGAAATTATATAATGTGAATCGAAATATGTTCTTTTGAAATGTGTTATTGATAACGGATACAAATCTGTGGAGCCTGCAGTCGCAACGTTAAGGTCGAATTCTTAATTCTAAAAATTGCCGTATTTGGAAAAAATCGCATTCATTTAAATCCCCCCCCAACAAAAAAAAAATCAACCTTATCGCCGCGATTGCATGCTCCGCCTGTTTGTATCCGTCATCGACAAAATTAGCTTTACAAATTTACTTTTTGTACGAATGATCTATTGTAATATAAATTGAATTGCCCCAAATAGTTGATATATATATATATATATATATATGTATATATATATATATATATATATATATATATATATATATATATGTATGATTAAATAAATTACAAAAAATATGCCTGCATATTTTTAGTATAATCTTTTCATATTCACAAGTATCTCCGTGTATTACAATTAAATGAAGCAAGAAATGCACTGTTAGTATCAGTCGTTTCATTTAATCACAAAATGAAAAAGAAATCAATAATGGATAGCTATACACATATTTTTTGTCTGACAAGTTGCACCTCTAATGATGATCTCAGAAATAAATGAAAGTACTTGGAAAATAAAAGATATTTTCACTGTTACAGTGCATTTCTTGTCTCAATAAGGAGATATATTGTTTGTAATTTATTTAATCAGACACGCTTAAAGAATAATTTGCTGCCTAAATCCATACATATATACATATATATATATATATATATATATATATATATATATATATATATATATATATATATATATATATATATGATTATGTTTCAAGTTGTGACACTGACAATCTCTTTCATATTTGGTTAGTATTTCGTCTATACATGTCCTTATATAAATCATTGGGTTACTATCTCTGGGTTGATCTATGTGTCAATATTCCTTATATATATGTATTAGGAAAATCTATGATTGCATTTGAAACAAAAATAATTTTGTTTCTCATTTCCTTATTTAGGACTGTATCAGCACCCCCAAAAAAGATGGAGTGCTTCACTTATCCCTTTTCATATATGTGTGTGTGTTTGTATGTGTTTGTATGTATGTCGGCGCACGATTATAAATCGAGATCTTTTTATACATAGGATGTTATGGATAATGTTTCGCTATTTTATATTTTTAATTCGGCCAGAAATTTGGAAACGTCATGGTGTACTACTTGGCATTTGCGCCCATAGCTCCAGTACGAACTTTTCAAAGTATTTGTGCGTCAAGATGTAAAGAGTAAAGTATTCAGGAAACAGTTGCATGATGCTTATCTCACTCTGATCCTTCTGATAAGAAAAGACTCCCGAATTTATTGGGGGGGGGGGAATCTGACGCAACACAGATGACTACATTATGTTCCCTGAAGACATAGTACCGACCCGAGTAAAAAAAAAGCTGTCTACTGGAAGACCCTATATTTGGCAACGGGACTCTTTAACATGCCACAGAAGCAGGATAATCTAGTCATAGATGACAGACAATTTCTCCGGTCACCTCACACATTAAATCTGGCAACCTAACTCTGCAGGCTTCAACCCACTTGATTATTATATGTGGGGAGCATTTGAACGAGAGACCAACAAAACTCCTTGTAACACCAAAGATGTATTGGAGGCAAAGATTTTGGTAGCATTCACCACGCTAAATAAAGTATCTAGAAGAGTTGCAAGAATTTCCGACATCGTTTGAATGTTGTGGTTGAAACCAGTAGCGATTTTCATGAATAAATTTACTCTTGACTGTTTCAAGAAATTTTTTGTGTAATTTGGGCAGACATATCTTTTAAGATAAAATGCCAGTGTTCTTTTCATTTTTGCGTAATTAAGACGATAATTTATCCATCGCAAACTCTATATAGTATGTGATTACAACGAACACTCGTTGCCACTTTTGAAATGTTAAATACTCGTTGTCACTTTCGTAATGCTATTTCTAGTAAAGACTTTGTAATCGCAGATACAACTATAGTAAGGCTGTTGAATAATAGTACCTGCTCAATAAAACTCGCACGAACAGTAAGCACCGAATAGTAATCAGCATAGTGATCTGTATAGAGAAATAGTATCGTGAATAGAATAGAGAATAGCGATCCGTATAGTAATAGAGGATAGTGTAGAAATAGTGATCATTTAGACGCCACTCCATTACCCATATATATATTTCCTTTATGGTTACGTGATCTATTTAATTCAATAATAGAATCCAGCAGGGTTTGATCACTGGCGATCTATGTGCAAACTACTGTGTCGACAGCGACACTATATTCCTATAAAACAATATATAAGCTTACGAATTATTTTTACATGGCCATTTTTAATTCTTTTGTAATATCCGCGATGTACATGATAAATATATTTTCTATGCAGTGAGAGAGGTGATTTCGACATATTTTCGGCCCGAGGTACTTCCAATATCTGATCCGATGATCTAAAATCGGATTTTGGGTTTAAGTACATATTGGCCGATTTCAGAAGCCCTTCACAAACCTGCTATATCATTTTTTGTTGATATAATAGGATTCCATGTATTATCCAATAAGATTGTCACGCGTGACAACTGGCCACTCTGTAATGCTGTGTGAAATAAGAGTAATTCTCCCATCATTTCTCTCTTTATCATCTGCTGATAAAGTAATTGTTTTGTAGATTCTCTTCTATTATTACTCTCGACTCAGCTGAAGTATCTTTGATTGACATTCCCCTTATAAATGAGTCCATGTTGAGTGAAATGCTTATAACTCCATCCGTGGTTTGTGCTATCATTTCAACACGACATTCCTACAAGTCATCTGAACGTAACGACATAAAGGCAATAGACTTTATATGCTCCTGAACCGGCTCATGTTCTCTCTAAACAGTAAATAGCTAGCGTCTTCATGCAATCTGGTTTGATGGAGATTATCTTCTGTAGTTCCAGTCTTTATAAACACAGGGGAACCGTCTTTTTCTTATAACAATCGACATATTTTGACAAATTAATATAAGCCCTAATCAACTCTGTATTGATCAAGCGAGTCACGTCGCAGGATCTTCCAGATAAGATTACACTTCTCTATAGGTTGGTCTGAAAGTCTTGTCACACTTAAAAAACATACTTTCTGTTTCAACGCTCTGTGAGGTATTATCAAGGAGAGAGTGCCACATGAACGATACCAGAATGCCCAACCGTTGAAGGACGCCGTTTAGAGAGTATTTGCAACAATCAACAAAGGACAGCTTCGCAAAATATCACACATGTTGCCGTATCATTTTGTGCCAAGAAATTGAAGGTGTTCATACAGATCTTCTCGATGTGACAGCGTCAATGTAAGTGAATAAACTAAATGTGCTTTGTAACACTGTCTGACTTGTTCTTTTATTGTTCTTATTAATTTTTGTTAGGCCGTGAGAAGACTTTTGGACCTCTCTGTAGATCAACTGCTGGTGCATTAGCGATTATTGTTGAACGAGTGTGTCGAAATTTAGATAAGAATGGTGATGAACGGATTCTTGCTTTTGAAATCTCGAAAACATTCGACAGTGTTTGGTATACCGGTATTCATACTGAGGTATTACTTGACGATTTTTTAATGCCGTTCAGTTTTTCCTATCAAATCGTGATATGGAAGTCTCCGAATCTTTCTGTATTCATGCAGGGGACTCTTAGGGATCGATTCTTGGACCATATTTTGGGCTAATTTTCATGAATGACCTCCCTGATGGCACCATTTATCAACACGGTATATGAACTAGGATACAGCTATTACACCTTTAGTAAGTCTGATCATTTTGATAAGGTCAAATTGGCAGTGGATCTTAAAAAAAAAAAAAACTACAATCTGCAGTCAACTGAGTCAAAGAATGGCTTGTTAATTTTGTAGTCTCCGAAAAGAAAAAAAATCTTTATCAATCGCCTTAGGTAGTCCTTTCTGCCTATATTTCAGTATGGATGATTCTACCCTCCTGCAAAGGGTCTTCTTGCGCTTCCTCGGGCTAACATTTTCCGCTGCCAGGTGTTAGTACTATTAAACCGAAGCAATTGTTAGTTCTACTGCTTGGAAGGCTGGTTCCCTGTATCGTGCCAGATAAGTGTTCTCCAGAATATCATACATTCTTGCATTCGACTGTGCTTTGAATATTGCTGTCGCATATGATATGGTGCTGTTACTTTACAGAGAGAGATGCTTGATGAAATTCTAAGAAGAATCTTCAATGATATTTCACATGACTTGGCATATGGTCTTCAGCCATTTTCATGAATTTTGCTCCCATTTACCGTTTTCTGTAAATAATTGCTTGGTAATTGTTCTGTTGAACTTTCCTCTATGGCACGTAGAATTTAGTAATTTAAACGCAGTACTCGATTGGCGGCGATGTCTCATCATTTTACAGTTGAAATGGCTAGATATAGCCGTAAGTTCTGTGCTAAGAGTTTATTCCATCGCATTTTATCTTTGTTGAACTCTATTACGGCGTCTTGCGTTCCAGTCAACGTTGATCTTTAAAACTTTAACTGCAATGTCAATCTTTATATTCTGTCACAGTTTTCAATTTGTGACTGGTGATAGTCACTTGCATGAAAACTAGATTTGTAATAAACATTGAGGCACAGAATATATTATTATTAAAAGTATACATATCAACTATGTTATTTTATATTGGGCTCTGTTTTTCCACCGCCAGCACTGACTGTGCGTATATATATATATATATATATATATATATATATATATATATATATATATATATATATATATATTATATATATATATTATATATATATATATATATTATATATATTATATATATATATTATATATATATACATTATATATATTATATATATATATATATATATATATATATATATATATATATATATATATATAAGCGTATATGTGTGTTAGTGAGTGTGAGAGAATGAAAAGTGAGCCGTAAGACATACAGTGGGAAAGAAAGTCATAAAGAATAATATGATTTACAATGAGTGATGTGTGCTTCTGTCTTACTTTCTCGAATCTTTCTGTTTTTTTTTTTTTATTAATAATAAACAAAACGTCGGTATGAAATAAAGCCAATCATCGAAGTAATATAATCAGGCTAAAAAATAAAAACAAACTGAATTCAATTTAATGAATAATCGATTTTATAGAAAAACCGAAATCATTGCCCATAAAAAATATTCATTCTTCGCTCACTCGTTATTCGCAAACAGAAAGTAGAATATTTTCACTTGTTTTCTGGATTAAATCTTTACAAATTATTAAAACAATTGGTTGTTTTCTTATGTAAATACCTAGCACACATATCCGTTTATTTTACCATATTTTTCGGCCTCTCCTAAATTTCTTTCTATTATTTTGAATTTTACTTGTATTTGCTTCTGGAAATATTATAGATAAATCCAACATTCTCCGTAAATCTAATATTCTTTCGAATTCTGAGATTAAATGGGAGCCAGTAGCGTTGTAGTAATAAGACATACGAAAAGAAAATTGCTGCAAGATAGTTCATGGCCCAGGGACTTTAGAGTTTTTCGCTTTTCGAAATTCACGATGAAGTGAGGCGCATCTAATAATAATAAATAAAATCAGGCTAGCAATGATTTTGCAAAGAAAAATAAAATATTGGCAATAAAAGTGAGAAATTAAAAAATAAAACGAAAGCAAGAGTTAAGGAAGAAATGAAATTATTTATGCAGACGCGAATGCATTTTTGCTGGAATCTATTAGAGAATGAATAAAAAAAATCCTGGGGGATTGCCTTAAATATGGATCCCATGCATTTCCGTGGAATAAAAATGTACATTTTATTATCTGAAGAACAAGAGATCGGTTTCAATTCAAGTTAAATTTTTAACGCACCATTTTCCCATTTGTTTTTTTTTTAATCTATTAAAATGGCAATTAATTGTAAAATATTATTTTTGTCTTCCGTATGCCTTTTTTCCGCTTTTCAAAATATAAACGACATATACGCATCGCTATTCTTAAATTAAGACAAAACATTACGAAATATTTTTGATAATGCTTTAAATTGAAATATCCCTAAATAAGCCCGATAGTTATTAAATTTGTTTTGATATTTAGCCGTTATAGTAAAGATGATACCTTTATTAAATTTTGTAAGTCCACTAATTTGACGCTGCACCAGAAGAAACAAATCCGAATAGGAAGTAATAAATCCATACTAATACATCATTTTAATCTTATACTTGTTAAGGAAAACATATCATTCATTCAGTCTTTCTCCCAATCTCTCCCTTTATATATATATATATATATATATATATATATATATATATATATATACAGACAGAGAGAGAGAGAGAATTATTATGAAAACTTTTTTTTCTATGGAGCTGACGGACTCCGCTCAGAAGTGTAGTCATATATCTATGTGACCACAAAACTTTGAAGATATCATGTCGGAAATACTGCTCAGTTAAGTGAGAAATTTTTTTTTTTCCATATTAATTTTTTTAAAGCTCTAACTCTATCTCCGATATTGTGCATTCTACCACAAATCCTGCTTTACTTAAATGACTTTCTCTCAGCGAACCAAATGAAGAATCAGGAATTTTAGTTTCAAGAACTGTCTACTAAAAACTAAAAAAATATTTTCCCTCGAACGGACAGATGTATCCGGTATAAGTTAATAATGCCGCAAGGTAAAAAAATAAAAAATAAAAAACTAGCGCGGATGTAGTTCATGCAAGATAACAAAACCAGAATATCCGAATTAAGAATTCAATATTGACTAATCAAACTTGAAATCTGGAAAGTAAAATAGTGTTTAACACACACACACACACACACACATATATATATATATGTGTGTGTGTGTGTGTTAAACACTATTTTACTTTCCAGATTTTCAGTTTGATTAGTCAATATTGAATCCTTAATTCGGATATTCTGGTATATATATAATGAAAATATACTTTTCGGTATGGTATACGTTTTAGTAAAAGTGCTCAATATAAGTGAAAGAGGATATGTAAGAATAAAATCGGACACTGAGAACAACACAGGAAAGTTTTCGATGCTTGACAACAATCGTCATGCAATACATATATACATACATATATATATATATATATATATATATATATATATATATATATATATATGTGTGTATGTATATATATATATATATATATATATATATATATATATATATATTAGGTTGGTGCAAAAATAATGTAGTTTTCTCGCAAAGTAACTTATGTGAGAAAACGACATTATTTTTGCACCAACCTAATATGTATACATATATATATATATATATATATATATATATATATATATATATATATATAAAGAAAAATGGTAAACTTTCATAGACGGATTTGTCCGTCTGATGGTCTTTATCAAGGCAAATGTAAGTATTTTTTTGTTACAGGTATATACATACCCGAGCAAAAATGTTTTTGGATTCGCTCTGATAATTCCCTGAGATGACGAAAGCCGTAGGCTCAGGTAACCTTATCTTTTTGTCGTTATTCGAATTGTACTTTTACAAATTTAATGTGTCTATAAATTTTTGCGCCCGTACACACACACACACACACACACACATACACACACACACACATATTTATATATATATATATATATATATATATATATATATATATATATATATATACTTAATGTCTGTATATGTAATTCTAATTTATTTTTCTAACCGATATTGTAGTGTATATTCGTATTTGAAACAGAGGTCCAGCTTTTACTTTTAATTTAAATAGTGTCTGTTTAACCTATTAGCTTCCGCGTTCGAGAAGTTTTAATAAAGAAAATGTGCTCTCTGACAGGGATCAAACCTACGTCGACCATTGAATATAAACTTCTACTTAAACTGGCAATTTCCTGTTTCCATTTTGTTTAAACCTAAAAATAAAGTATTGCTGAACAGATAATTCAAAATATGGCGTCTGCTTCAAATGCGAGTATCCACCATAATAAGTTCTGGACTAATAAATATATTAACTTCGACTATTTTCATTCAGCTGCATCAAAAAGTATTTTATGTAAATTTTCCATAACTATCGCCACTGATATTATTTCCCATGTTTGCTAGCAAACAGAAATATTTCCTCAGTTTTCCCTCAGATCTCAATTTTCTTAAGGCACAGGGTTCCAAGAAAGTAATCTTTTAATATATATTTACTATATGCTATATGCCACACCTATTTCCCTTTATTTCGATTAATCATGTCTGTTGGTTCTATTCATATTGGCCACTTTCTGTCGCTGCTTCCTATCTGTTAATATTGATATTCATTTGTGCAAAAATGAATGCAAGATTAAAGAGCGGATTTTAACATTGCTACTTGTTTTCACTTTCTGAACCGGTAGCCGCTATGCTGGATGAGGTCATTATTAGTACATAAGGGATAGTTTTAAAATTGTACGGTAATTATTGTTATTATAAATGAATAAAACTAGAATAATCATGATGAAGATTTTAATTAAAAAAAAAAAACAAAAAAAAACTGTAACATAAAAAAAATTGTATAAAAGAAATTATGCTAAAATTAAAAACAGTAATAATTCTCCCAGCATGCAACAAAAGTAGTTCCTGTCAGAAATACGGACATAATGCCAAAATACGTTAAATACAATCTCTTCACCACGATTCTTGTAGCGGGCAACACGTGTTTAACTTCTCTTGGTGATAATTCTTGTAATACTACGGAATATATTTCTGCTTTTTACCACATGTAAATAAAAGAATTGCAAAGTAGAAACACACACCAATACACAAAAAATCGTATACATAAATTATATGAAATTAATGTACATTTTACAATGTTTTTCTTGTCATTTGTCTACGTTTAATCTCTTGTCAAGTATGTTCCTATCTCCGTGAACCCAAGGCTTATTTCTGCTGCTATGATGTGAAAGGACCCCCACAAAATTAATTTCATAAGAACAGTCAACTGTGAAATATTGTTTTCTGTTTATATATTGTTTATTTATTTTATCTCAGAATTTGAGAAAACTTCCATCATAAAATTATTAAATTTGAATAATAATGATAATATATATATATATATATATATATATATATATATATATGTCGGAGTTATCCTTGTGAGTTCGAATGCTTGTCGCCAAGTAGTTGTGGATTCCGAGATGAATTCGGTCACCAAGGAATGACAAACGCAATAATTAAATATAAGAAATAAAATGTATTTACACAATCATACAAAGAGTAATACTGTTAGTTGGTCCAGGAACGTGGTTAGTAGCAAATACAGATAGATATATACAGTCTCGAAGTAGGACTTCCTTAGAGTCTACGTGCTTGTAACTGACTTCTGCAAGAGGTTACCACACAATATGTCCGTTCGTATATTCTCACACTCTCCGACTGACGACGACTAATACTACTGCCCTCACTGACTGGAACTCTGGGTATTTAACGGCAGCAGTCCAGGTACACTTGGTAGAGTCCACTTATATGAAAAAGGAGTGGACCCCATAATAATAATAATAATAATATATATATATATATATATATATATATATTTATATATATATATATATATATATATATATATATATATATATATATATATATGTGATTATTTATTCGAAAATTATAAAATAATTATGTTATAAAATCACTACAAAAATAGCCATTTTGTTTCAATACTTCTGGTCTTATATTTATTTTATAATTTTCCAATTAAAAATTTTATATGCTCTACTCTGTATTGAACACTCTTTTAATAATAGTATTTGTTGTTTATTGGAATTTATTCCGTAAACACCAGACCTATACTTGTAGATATATATATATATATATATATATATATATATATATATATATATATATATATATATATATATATATATATATGTTATAGGAGCAAGATGGCTGCTAAAGGGAATTGAAAAGCTTATCACATGGGCGAGAATGAGCTTTAACGCCTCGAAATCTAGATCTAAATGGAATATTAACAGAATAACTTTTTAAATTATCAGGCGTACCCATCCCTAAGATTAGGCAAAATCCGGTGAAGTGTCTAGGGACGAGATTTCATGCCTCCATAAAAGACTCTGTAGCAATACACCAAACTAAAGTCAACTTGGAGAACTGGTTAAACAAGGTTGACAAGTCTGGTTTACTCGGGCGTTTCAAAGCATGGATATACCAACAGGCGATCATTCCGAAATTACTCTGGCCAATAACCATATATAATTTTACAACTTCCACAGTAGAAATCATGGAGACAGGCATAACAGCTAGACTACGCAGATGTCTTGGTTTACCTAGAACACTGTCTAGTATTGCTTTGTATGGAAACTCCAACTCACTGCATCTTCCATATACAAGCCTGGCGGAGGAGTATATGGTTGTGAAGGTGACATCTACCATACAATATAATTTCTCCGATGACCCCAAAGTGGCTGGAGCAGGCATCGAAGTCTACACAGGAAGGAAATGGAAAGCTAGGAACGAATTAAATATGGCCGAAGAAAGACTCCGCGCAAAAACTATATTAGGTACTGTAGCAAAAGGTCGTGCTGGCCTGGGGTATTTTCCTTCAATTCGATACGATAAAGTAGCAGGAAAACGAAAATACGCTCTGCTGCAGGAAGAAGTGCGGAAAAGCGAAGAAGAATCAAGGGTAACCAAAATGTTAGGGACGAGCAAGCAAGGCGCCTGGACAAAATGGGAGTCCATCATCCACCGAAAAGTGAAATGGGCAGATATTTGGCATTATAACATGGGGTTAAAATTCTGAATCAATGCCGTGTACGACACCCTACCCAGGCCCACTAATCTGAAATTATGGAACAAATCAGATTCGCCTAATAGCCAATTGTGCGGACAGATAGGAACGTTAAAACACATCCTCAGCAGCTGTCCATCAGCACTAGCGGATGGTCGGTACAAATGACGACACGATGAGATATTAAAAGAAATCGCAGAAATGTTACGACTAGCGATACAAGTAAATGTATTAAATCCCCACCAAAGCTCCATAGAGTTCTTAAAAGCCGGTTCCAAACCTCAGAAGAAAAAGCCCTCAAAAATAAACCTACCCACACGTGCTACAGACTGTGTCGTAAAGAGCGATTTAGGGTCTAGATAGATGTTCCCAGAGCACATAGCCCACACTCAATTACGTCCAGACAGTGTTCTTCTCCAATAATCGAAAAATCGTAATTTTGTGGGAATTGACGGTTTCTTGAGAAGAGCACATTGAAGAGGCTAATGAAAGGAAGAAATTCAAATATGAGGAATTATTAGAGGCATGCAGGACAAATTGCTGGAATATGAGCTGTATGCCAGTCGAAGTGGGAACCAGAGGCTTTGCAGCACGGTCGCTCTGCAGAGCCTTAACAAATATTGGATTGGTGGGTTTAAAGAAACGAAAAGCCATTAAAACCATTACCGACACCGCTGAGCGAACTGCCAAATTAAGCGAAATAGTGCATGGCTCCATAAAATCTAGGAATGACCAATCATAAAAGTAAAACCAAAGCAAACATTTAAATTATTGGGTTGGTGCAATGATGGTGTCGGTTTTTGACGTATTTTTTATCGTCAAATGCCGACATTATTTTTGCACCAACCTAATATTACTTGCAGAAAATATTTATTAACACACGCTAAGCGTTTGTAAGAGTTTTCTTTTCGAAGCTTTTACTACTGTTGAATTTCCCTTGCTTGTGCTATTCTTTCTTTTTGTTTTATTATCTTTTGTTTTTTAATCTAAACTATGCGTTTGCATTGATCAAATTGTACATAAATCCCAAATTTGCTACTTCAACGAAAGTAATATATATATATATATATATATATAAGCAACAAATTTGTATATTCCTATACCTGTGTAATTTAACTAAAATTGACATATTCATTTATTTTAATCGTTTAAGCGGCAGTCGTTGGCGTGGGGTTTATCATTATTACCAACCCTTTTTACTTATTTTATTTTTTTCATTTTAACTTTTCGGGGGGTAATTGGTGAATTTTCAATTTTAAAAACGACAATTCTGTACATACGCATATCAATGTAATTTTTTTTTTTTTTACGCGTACATTTTTTTTTTTTTTGCTCGTATAACTTCTTTCCTTTCAGCTTTTACACGTCAAACTTTTAGTCTTTTGGGGCGGGGTATATCGTTATTTTATATATTAGTTATTTATCTTTCTTTGGGTAGTTTATTGGAATATTAACTTGAAGAACAACACTTGTGTGTGTATGTATGTATGTGTATTTATGTGTATATATGTATATATATTTATATATGTGTGTGTGAGTGTGTGTATATATGCGCACACGTCGATGTTTTTTGTTTTTTTTTACTTTCGCGGTTCTAAGTTTTCGCAAAAACTTATTCTTTCAGGGGATTAGGGAATTACTGTCTTGTACATAATTTTAAACCGAAAATCATATTAAATTATAATACATGAATTTTTTTTTTTTTTTTTTTTTTTGAGGGTGGGGAGCTTGGGATAACATAATAGTAGCATTTCAACTGCAAACCGGAAAACTTGTATAAACGCATACAGATGTAGTTTATTGTACTCAAATTTTTATAAGTACATTTATTTTAATCGGTTAACCTACAGTCATTCTGGATGGGGCATATTATTATTATTACTGTTTTTAATATATAAACTTAAAAATTAGCAACAAATTAACAAAAATTTCTTCCTTCCGATTTTTTGAATAACCCAACTTACCTGAGCGCTATGGACTTTCCTTATGTGTATCCTGCTAGTATCGAGTACAAGTCGGCTGAGACTATTATAAAAATCAGTGTCGCATAGCGTGGTACAGAAGGGGGGTGCGTCGGAGACTGATCAGCTCTGACGGGGGGTCGACTCAGCGAGGATGGTATGATGTTGC
>OZ010579.1:29490300-29527800 GCA_963932145.1 Acanthosepion lycidas
AGAGTTTCTTTTCTAAACATTTGACTAACGTGTATAAAATGTCATCTTGCTTATATCATTTATATTCCTTTACATTTATCTGTACTTTCCATTTAAATTTTTAATACTGGAAGTCTTTAAGTGACTTGATTTTTTCGTTATTTAATAAAACTTTGTTGTTCATGATTGTGTAAGGCATCCAAAGCTTTTTATTAAGAACTGTATTTAAGAACTAAATGATACATTCACTAGAATACATTTTTAATTTATCGCAGAAACCAGTTGTATAGTGTTTTTCCATGTGTAGCTTAGATGTGGCACAAGGCTGAAAGTATGGGGCACCCGGTAAGGACCGAACTCACTACTCATTCATAATTGTTCTAGCGAGACAAGCTTCTTAAGAATTACAGCGTCTTAGGTTGCCCAAAAACTGTTTTATATAGATGAAAAATTATCGATTTCTGAACCAGTTAGACGGTGTGTATCACAACTATACATAAATATATATTTGACGAGGATATTTAAGAACATAACTTCATTCCGAAGATAATGTATGGTCCTTTTGGTTGGCTGCTTTTGTTTAGCGGCATATCTGCACGTCTATGGGTTATTTAATGTCGGAATCTAAATAATTTTTAACACAATTTTATGGCTTCAACTAAATATATTTTGAATGCAATTATATGCCTTCCATTACAGATAAAATATATTGCTGGCTATTTTGCTTTAAATATATATATTTTTGATAATTTTACCAGAAATATATATTAGTCATATCTTTTCTATAAAATGTATTGCTGGTATTCTTACTATACAAATGTATTTTTATACTTTCATACTATTTTGTTTTGGTTTCGGGATTCACTGTTTGCTCATAGCTGGGACCTTAACAGGTACTACTACCCCAGGTCAAGGTGGTCATAGCAACAACAACAATAATAGGTGGTTCCACGATCCTCAAAATCTCCAATCTCCCAATCAGAAGCCATTTTACCGGATGTAGTTTATCGTTATACCCAGGACTTAACGTGTGATGCTAATGTATTTAGGCAAGTGGCAATGGTCTCTTTATCTAACTAATGATTCTTTATAGATATCATCAGTTAATATCAGGGCTATGATCGGTGCTTACCATGAGTTTACTACTGAACCGCTTTTTGAGATGGTATTATGTAATTGAAACGTAGAAACCTTTCTTAGCTTATTGTATGCTACGCCGAATGACGCTGTTCCAGAGAGAAAAACGATATTGAAAATTTAATGACCACATGTTCAGCGCTTAAAAAAAAAGCCACGTGACAAACCTTGAAGCGCTCGAACTCCAGAATCTCCCCGGGTGTATGGCGAACAGAGGTCACAATTTTGAGGATGTGATTTTGAAAAACCCAATGAGTGAAACTGCATCCCTTTGTTTATACAAGAGTGAAATGATTATTTTTAATAGCAGTTGTCTTAGTCATTTTGTAAAACTGTAAAATTTGGAATGTATTTCTGTCGGACACTGAACTTTGGTTTTGTAGCCTCATAAGTTATGGGAGAAAAGTAATCACAGGCAAACCTATCCTCTATTTATTTTCCTTATCTCAATAACCAAATTTATTGTAGCTGGTCTACTCACCAAGATATCTGAAGTGTCAAGAATTTATTAATTCCAAATTCTGAGTTTGTATGGCGGATTCATCTTGTGTGGCATCACTACGTTGTCAGATCAAAGATTCTGTTTTGAAATGTTTTAGTCATATTTCTCAGAACAATATTTTTTTGTTATTTTAAGTACAGTTTTATATAATCTACGAATACCTATGACATCAACAAAACCCCACCTTCAGTACATTAGACACAAAAGAGAAATCAAAAGGCAGATTTCTAATAGTATATTGTTTTAATGATTCAAAGTTGAAACCTCAAGTAATTTCAATATATATGTTATCACTATTTATTTATAGCTAACAGTGTTATGTTTTTACAGAATTTGGAGGCAAGGGTTTTGCAAATTACGGAAATTTAAAATAAATCCTGCTTTGAAGTCGATTCCGTAGGTTCATTCTAAACAAAATATTTTTACTTATTGGTGGTCACAATATCCACAAAATTAGATATGCAGATGCCACAGTCTTTTTAGTAAACACAAAGAATATTACAGGCAGTCTTACAAAAGCTAGTAAATAAATCGAGAATATATGACAACGCATCAATAAGAACACTGTATAATTGTCAGAAAATAATAGTCCGATATACGAATTACGAATTAAGGATGATAAAATCAAGGAAGTGCAAAAATTGTAAAGTGTCTAACAGAGGAATGAAAGTGCAACACTGAAATTTCAAATCGCATTGTGATAGAGAAAGATGCCTTCCAAAATCTAAGCAATATATTAAGAAACAGAAACAGTCTATAACTTCTGATGAGGTAAGTTTAGTGGCAATTTCCGGCGTGCCGTTGCAACTGTCGCTCGAAGACATTTTTTATGGATGGAGGGGCCGATTTTCGGAATGGAAATTTGCTCGCGTCTCACCAAATTTCATGTGATAAAAAGTACAGTAAAAATAAAAAAAAATAACAGAAAGAGTGTTAAAGGGAGATAAACGGGCATTCGAAAATCAGAATATTATCATTGATAACTCTCTCCTCCAATTTTCGGGCACTAGTTGCTATATTCCAATACTTGATAAGTTGTAAAAATATCACAATGATAAAATCGGTCAATAATTATTTATTACTATTTATAATAGAACTCATGCATGTAATTACAAGTAATACATACTAATATATTAAATTTTGAAATCATAATTATTTTTGGCATATGATTTTTTAAAAACTTTTTGTATATATATCATTGTCTTTCCATAATTCTGCCTCCCCAACTATCCTCTTCCTCCGCACCTATGTGGCGCACCGCACAGTTTGGAAACCACTCCCTTACAATCTCCAAGGCTCTGTTGAAGAGATGTTTTGCGGGATCTCATATCTACTGTCAAGGTCTTAATAGACACTGTTGTAGACATACAACCGCAAATATCAGTGTGCCTTTCATTGACTAGAGAATTTCCTCACACACTTCGAATTGGTGAATGTATTAACAATAACTGGAAAAGACCTGCTGTACATTTAACAACTCGCGATTTGGAGGTGAAAAAAAAACAAAACAAACAAAAAAAACTTTATATTTTGAAATTAACTATAAATTCTTGATATAGCAGTTTATGAACTGAAATAATATTATTATTTTTTTTTTATTTCTGAAAATTTTTTTTATAAAAGATAAATAGAAGTAATAATTACAACCGGTGAGGACATTATTAAAAATCCGTTGCCGGGATATAAAAATTGTTTAGTTACTTAATCATTTCATAGAATATGTATATCTAATCATAATATTAATTACAACATAATGACACATGCTTTTATCTCTTTTAACGTTATTTTTAGTGGAAATTCGTATTTGAACAGGCGCGCCGTTTATTTATTAAACTGAATATTTCAATATTTCCGTCTACCGTCCTGTATGTTCTAAATAACATATTGAATAAAGATTAGTGGTCTTTCAACCTACGATATTCACGGCATGGGAAACCTACCGTCAAAAGATCACTCTCAAACCAGTTAATCCACGAAGAATAGTTGGACAGGATAGACTGATATTTTACATTTAACAGAAAATTTTTCATGTGCGCGTGCGTGCTTGTGTGTGTGTGCACGTTCGTGTGTGCCCGTGCGTGCTTGTGTGTTTGTGTGTGAGTGCTCGCGCCCACGCGTGCGTGCACACATGCGTGTTTAATTATATAGTCTTTTACTGAACACAGAACAGTCTCTATTAAGACTTCGGCAGTGGACCTGAGATCCTGCAAAACATCTCTTCAACAGAGCCTTGGAGATTGTAAGGCAATATAGCAAAACAAGAAAGAAAGAATTTGAGTGAGATAATGATATATCAAATAAACCTAAGATGCTAAGAGTTTCTTCTCTGGCATTTCTCGCTTGTGGAAATCAATTTCAGCTTCTTGCTCTCTATTCAAAAACAATGTTTGAAAATTTAAATGCAATATAATTCTCAATATTCTGTCACCTTGAAAACTGTACTTTTATAGTCCTCTCACTTTCGTTCACTTTCTGTAAACCCCTGCTTCGTCTTAATTCTTTTTATCTTACTTGGATTAAACACTATACAAAGAAAGTTGTAAAAAATCATTGAAACATATCTACTTAATGGTCGTGCGGAGAAATACAGAAAATATCATCCATGAAGACATTCATTTCATTTTGGAGTTCTACAAAATGTGTATGATATTTTTGCCTACAAAATAGACTTCGGAGATGAAAAAAATTGTTTAAACAAAGTAGACGTAGCGTTATTCATATATTACATATATTCTAATACGCACACACATGATATAAAATCGTATTATATATAAACATATAGTGGCATATATCTGTCCTTACCGAAACCTCAGCAACAAGGCAGAAACACTATATTATATGATCCGTAAAAAACGACGACAAAAATACAGGAAGCTTTAAGCATTAAAAGATGAAAACAAAGAAAACAAAACAAGAGATTTTTTTTCAAATTTAGGCACAAACAATATATATATATATATATATATATATATATATATATATATATATATATATATATATATATATATATATATATACAGAGAGTGAGAGAGAGTGAGTGAGATACACATATATAAATAAACATATATATGTACATACATTCATATATATGTACACACAAATATATATATATATATATATATATATATATATATATATATATATATATATATGTGTGCGTGTGTGTGTATGTATTGTATGCATGTGTGTGGATACAAATTACATTTTTACTTACTTACAAAGCGCAAATGCACATACAAGCACATATATACTTGATAATCGCTAAAAGAATACGTGAAACCCATCATATATATAACATATTTGGACAATTTTTATACACTATATTTTCCAGAAATGAAAACAATTATATGAATACAAGAAACATTAAATAAAAATCTTAAATCTTCATCGCTGTACGTTGTTAGTCGTCCTTAACCGAGTTTGTATAAACAAAGTATTGTTGCCCCAATGCCCAATATATATATATATATATATATATATATATATATATATATATATATATATATATATATATTCAACGTTGAAAAAGACTAAATGCATAGCCGAAAGTGCTCGGATAAAAAGAACAATTGGATAGTTTTTATATAATTTATCAGCCGAAAAAAATATATATGTGTGTCTTGTTTGTGTGCGTTTAGATGACTTATATATATATATATATATATATATATATATATATATATATATATATATTAGGTTGGTGCAAAAATAATGACGTAATAATGTCGTTTTTTGACGTTAAACACTACGTCAAAAAACGACATTATTACGTCATAATTTTGGTACCAACGTAATATATATTATACATCATATATATGTGTGTGTGCGTAATATGAGGGAAAGACAATGAAAACATGTTTTAATGACATCTATTTAGATGTTTGCACTTTCACGCGAATGTGATAAGCAGTCATGAATATATAATATGTATTCGGCTTTTACCTTTTACGAGTATATCTAACGGGAATTACACTCGCCGGGAAATTAACATTGTTTACTTCGACATATCTCGCTTGATATGCATATATTTTCACATTTCTGAGTGAATAGAAAACAGTAAATATTTCTGCATACATTGATGTACGAATAGACTGCGCCTTAGTAGAAAATCACTTCATTGTGTCCCATTTTCTTATTCTGGCTTAGCTACATCGCCAGGGGCGATAATTCCTGGAAAGAAATGAACTTCAGAAAATATAGAATGATTTCAGCACACATGACATTTTTTTACAATCACGTTGTTAGACCGACGAACAAAACGGATGGAAATATTGAATCGTAGGTGAACAGGCTATGGGAAGACGACAACGAAAAGCACATATCCGAAAATCATTTCTCAACATTCGTCTCATTTACATTTTTCAGCACTTTGGGGGGCGAGATTCTAAATTGTCTGCTCTAATCTAACACAACATTTTTTTTTATTATTATTATTTCTCCATTTCGTTATTAATGCAATAGTTTCCACTACGGCAAAAGCAATGTAATAATATTCCCTCTTACAGGAAAAGACGTCAAGACGTTTTACTGAAAAACAAATAAAAAGAAATGCCAACAAGAAACAAAACATGTAAAATGTATTCGTTTATTCTCCAAAATTACTTCTTGAAATATTCTTCTGCTTTTTTGACTAATGCACAAGACATTGCGATTTCTATCAATGTGATAACAAACACTGTTCGTCTATGCAAATTCTTAGATCAATATAAAACTTAGTAACATAGTGTGACTGATTTGCAGACAGAGGTTCGGCAGTTCGAAATCAAAAAAAAAGATTTAAAATAATAACATGAACTAATAAATCTGGTCATCCGTATATATATATATATATATATATATATATATATATATATATATATATATATATATATATATATATAAGCATATCAACCCAAGCAAGAAAGGAGTGCCACTAGCCCGCAAGGTGATGCAGAGATTGAGAGCAAGAGTAAAGAGGGGTGTTTGGGGAAAAGATAAAGAGAAGGAGGGCATCAAGATGAAGGCCTTAGATGATGACGGGAATGTCGAGATAAGCTTTTGGAGTAGAAAAGACGGATACATTTAACCATTTCGATAGTGAAAGTGTTAAATCGAGATCCTAACATATTAGCAGGCTTAAACTTTGGGAGCCAGTAAGAGTAGCTCGTCAGAGCAGTTGCCATGAAAATGCTAGAAGAAATGACAGAGGGAAGCCTTGGTACGTTCTTGAGAAAGCGATTGTAGACTAGATGCCAGGTCAGGACCTATCACATTGCATATCCATCTGTAGATTTTGTCGAGGACCTCGAGATGAACAGCGGGGGCATGAGATCATATACGGGAACGGTATTTAATGCAAGGACGAATGGTAGATTTGAAGTATGGACTCATGCGAGAGAAAATTTCTGGCACGACACAGTGAATCAACTTTCCTTGTGGTAGAGGAAGCTATTGATTCAATGTAGTTGTTCCACTTCAGGTCAGTGGAAAGTGTGAGACCAAACCGGTGCAGTGAGGGGCTTTCGTGGAGTTGGATATCAGCTATTATGATGGGAGGAAAGGAGTTCTCTATTGTGGGTAAATTAGAGACGTTTAATTTTGGAGACATTAATATTTTCAAGCCATTTCCTGCCCTAGTCAACCAGAAAATGGAGGTCATTTTCGAGACCAATGTCCAAATACTTTTTTGTCAGCGATGCCGGATTTACTATATTTAACAGAAGTTGCCAGTCTATAATAATATTATATAACTTAACTATCGAATTAAACTCTTAAATTAAAATTTTACTCACAAATTAAATTAGGTTATATTTCTATTTTTATGTGCTATGCGTGATACACACTTAGGGTATCATATATCTTCCAATACATCACTGACGAGGAAGATATTTCCCGCAGTATGTTGTCATTTTTTCTGCAGTATAACAGTTGCCATCCAAGGCTATAGAACTCCGGCTTTACTGCTATTTACCCATAGCTGTGGGGGAGAAGAGGGTTTATATCTATTCCAAGGGTATTAGCACGTAAGTGAATGCAATGGATTCGACTGGAATTCCTCAATCCGAGCCGTTATTCGTTTCTCTTTTACGAATTCAAACTCTTCTTTTGTCATTTGTTAGAATATTGTTTATATTATTAAATAAATGCAATTAAATGTTTACTTTTTTTTTCGACACTAACTATAGCATATAATTTATTTTTGAAAATTATTCACATTGACTAAATATTATACATTGTAAATTCAAGAAAAACATCTTAACTCCGTGTCTATGTGAAGACACATTTAGTAAGCCTCCTGAATAGCAGTGAATTCTGAAGAATATTCTCATCGTGTTGTAATAAAAAAAAGTCAATCTCAGAAAGCGCGAAAAAAGAAGATTAATTTGAAATATTCTAACACAATATTAGCATAAGTCTAACACCCAAATTTCACCTAAATAGATACGTCAATGTATCGTTCGAAATAAAATTTCGTAATTTCATAAGTGAATTTCGTAGGAAATATATAGATATATGTACATGGGTATATTCAATCACATATGGGCCAGTTTCCTTCTTGTTACAATACTTTTCGCCATTTTTCTGGCAGGTACATTATTCATTTTTTTCGGAAAATTCAACCATTCTCAGTAATAAGCTGGTAGATGTATTTCTTGTATGCCGGCTTCCGGATAATGGAAGATGTTCCCATTAAGAAAATGTTGTAGGAATTGAAATAGCGGTAATCCGAAGGTGATTGGATAGGTGTGTACGTTTGATGGTGAATCGATATTTTGCGGAGGCTTACGGCCATATCACATTGAAACACCGTTTCCCGTACGATCACTGAAGTTAAGCAACATCGAGCCCGGTCAGTATCTATATACGTGACCGCTTCGGAATATCAGGTACTGTAAGCTTGGATATGCAGGTAGTGTAATTAATAAAGGTTCTCAATTTTTAATCGGAGTACCGGGTGTCAATTTTAATTGGGTTTGTTATATTTACTTATGTTCAGATACCATGGGTGTTAATCCACCTCCGGCTATGAATCCACCTCCGGCTATGAATCCACATCCGGCTATGAATCCACCTCACCTCCACAAAACTAATGATTAATTTGTAAGATTTTTACCAATAAAACATTATCATCGCCTCCCCTCAATCCCTTACAATGTAAAAATATTTTCTGTCTTTTAATAATCAGCAATACGTTGGTAAGCCCTACAAAATAAATGAATCTATCAGTAAAAACACATTTTTCGCAACACACTTGTAAACACTCCATTTTACAATCTTGTCGGTGGAATCAGTGATATTTTTTCTGTGAAGCCATGAAGCACACAAACCTTTCTCTTATTCAGCACTCGTGTAGGATATGTGGGATATACATAAAATATTCCATGCGACGTGGGTTGGATTATAATTAAGTTAGCTTTCGATTTCACCATTATCCTCTACAATACGTCTATCAATAATTATCAGTAATCCCGATCAAAATTTTCACACATGGAGAAAACAAACTAACCCTGAACCTAACCTCATGCTAAGATCTACGAACTGTAGACACCATCATCCAGCAAGTAAAAGAGTTTAAATATCTCGTAAATGTTTTAAAACAAAATCAGATGCCATGTTCATATAGCAAATGATACCTTCGAAATGTTAAGTAAAATATTAAAATCAGGAATATTTCTTTAGAAAGAAAAAGAAGAATGCTAAAGTATTATGTAATAGCGATCTCGCTATAAGATAATGAATGCTGGATAATCTATCAACTGACAAACATAAAGAAGCGTCCTGAAATTTAAATCCTGTGGCTATACAGAAGCCTGTTGCGAATATCATGAATTGAACATGTGATCAACGAAGTATTAGGTTGGTGCAAAAAGAATGACCTAATAACGTCGTTTTTTGACGTTAAAAAATACGTCAAAAACGACATTATTACGTCATTATTTTTGCCCCAACCTAATAGTTAGAGGAGAAATGGGAACAAATAGGGCACGGATACATGCAATCACAAAAAAAAAATATATATATATATTCAGAATTTCTTAGGTACATAATAAGGAATGTGTTTAACATTGAGAAGACGTAGAAAATGTAAAACTGATGAAGAGCAGCAGGGCATAATCTAACTAACGAGCTTGCGTAAATAGCTGACAGAACAGGGATGAAGAGAGATAGCAGAGGAAGGTTACTAAACTCTACAAAAGACGTGAGATTGTCAAAAGATTTTATAGCCCACGTCCTGAAGGCAGGCGGCAGAAGAAACCTTTCTGAATTTTTAAAGCTTTTGTTTAACTTTCGAGAAAGAAGATAGGGGTTGCAGTTATTATGACGGAAAAAAAACGACCCTGTGAAGTGAATTCTACCTTCGGCCATTGCGAATTACTTTCACATCATCACCATCATCCTCCTCCTCATCATCATCATCGTTTTTTTTTTTTTTTTTTTTTCTTTTACATCTCTCCTGTCGGAATTCCTTCCCATTTCTAGCTTCCTTGTCAATTACAGTCTTCAAAAATTTTAAATGCAACGTCAATCATCTTTTTCTGTCTTCTTAAATCCTGTTCATTTATTGTCCTCTTTCTCACTTCACCACATTAAAATCATCGCATGGCATTTCACTTCCAGGAATTCCATGCGGCCTAGTGGCATTATCACCTTGCATGGGGTGAAACGTTTAAAATCTATACTGCGAATAATGTTTACAACGTTTGAAAGAAGACGTCAGTTTAAATTAATTTCAGTCGGATATGGATTAATAATTGAAAGCACATACACATTCTGGATTAATATTAAAAAATAACTACTAGACGTTACTTTTTGTTTGGAAACCTTGTTTTAGGATAGGAGGCACGCTGGAGCAATGGATAGGGTCTCGGACTGAGGAATCGGAGAGCCGAGATCGAATTCCAGCTGAATCCGTTACATTCACTTAGTGCTAATACACTTAGGAAAGTTATGAATCCTATTTTTCTATATAGCACTGCTATGGGTAAATAGCAGAACAGACCGGGTTCTATAGCCTTAGATGTCGACTTGTCTAACAAAAAAAGAAATGGCAAACTACTGCGGGGAAAAATCTGCCTCGTCAGTCATCTATCGAAAGATACTTGATCGCTCAATCGTGTGTCACGCATGGACAATAACTAAGTGATTTTAGAATAGCGAACCTTTTTCACCCTTTTAGAAAACGAATATGGATTTTCTGGCATAAATATATTAGGTTGGTTCAAAAATGATGTCGGTTTTTGACGTTAAAAATTAGGTCAAAAACCATCATTATGTTTGCACCACCCTAATACATTTATCTATCATTGAAATACCTATGTTAACTTCCTACAACCTACTATATTTCTTTCATTTATTGTGCCTCTTCAGGGTATGGGAAATTATGGATCTGTTAAATTCCATTCTTTTATAGTTCCAAGTAATTCTTGTTTTATTTTGCTATCGCTCACAGCCCCTATTCTGCCAACGTTTTTATAAAAGTTTGGTAATCAGATTAATCGATGTTTCCCCTCTATCCTTTTTCCTTTCAATTTACCTTGTGAGTGTCAAATTCTCCAATACAACTTTACTCATTATTGTTCCAAATGATCCTATCGAAAGTGTCATTTTCCTTTCTTATTTTTCTTCACTGCTCACCG
This sequence comes from Acanthosepion lycidas, assembly GCA_963932145.1. Classification (NCBI taxonomy): domain Eukaryota; kingdom Metazoa; phylum Mollusca; class Cephalopoda; order Sepiida; family Sepiidae; genus Acanthosepion; species Acanthosepion lycidas. Next base: position 29,501,536 of record OZ010579.1, read on the forward strand.
GCTCCGCGTCAAGTGTCTTCAGCATCATTCTGTAAAACCACGTCTCTTTTACCTCACATTTCTACTTCATCTGTTCAAAATTCATTGACCTCTCGACGGCTAGATATTACATAAAAATACAGCATATTTCTTTGGTTGTAAAAGCATGAGTCGTATGTTTCAGCACTTTTTAGATTTGGAAATCTAACTGTGGATCTTGAAATTCACCATGAGTTTGATGTGTCATTTGCTTTTTTAAAACCAAAATTTTAATCCACTTCTAACTGTTGATTTCTAAGTAATATTAGTCTCCATAAATAAAATTCATCCTATATCCAAATCGTCCTATCCAGCCAGGTAGCTCTCTACTCAGCGGACTTTTTGTTACTCTTTGTTATATGTATTTAAATCTGATAGTTTGCTTGCATTCAAAACTTTAGCCAATAATATTTATATTCCGTGTCTTTGCTCACAGTTTATATTTGCAATACCTTGTTCTTAAGCTGTTTTCTTAGTGGACAGTTCATTTTTCATATACATTTTCTCGTGTTTCTTTCAGCAGCATTCTTAATACTTGTCTTGCCTCTTACGCTTATCTTAACATTGATTTCTATTCCGTTATGTGACACACACAAACATCGCCAAAGTCACAGAGTCTGTAATCGCACAGCTCCAAAGAAATCACCAGTAAACCTAGTCTGTAAACGACATGTAGAGACATCCAACACTCAAACATCCGTTCTTGAGAAAGAGAGAAACAGAGGGCCAGGAAAAAATATGTGTGTGTCCGTGAGAAAGAATGAGAAAGATAGTAAGAGTAATTTAATACGTACCGATTTACACAGATACACCCACGCACTTAGACACACATTGCCATCTTCACTAGAATTGTTACATATGCGGCTAAGTAAAAATGTCTGCACACATTTCATTTGTTCTTTCTGGGAAAAATGCGACAGGCATTGTTCTTACTTCAATTTTTACTGAGTGATTATTCGTCTGTGTGATGAAAGTACTTTTAGACAATAGTAGAAATTAACATTTCTTCTCGTGGAAAAAAAAAAAAATCTCGTCAAATATCTTTGACATCACTTCCGGGGTCTCTTCCCATTATTTCGTCGTAATGTTTTTATTTTTTTATTTTTTCCTTCTTCAAAGGTTATTCATATCCTGCTTTGCGTTGCAGGAAGAAAAACGAGAGATGCCCTTCACCTGATCTTTGCTTTGATATTAGTCACAGAAGAAATACTAACATGTCTTTCCATTTCCGAGATGGTCTTTCAGATCTTGTTCCGCTCGATGTCACAATATCTAACAGTAGCTGAAATTGCTGCAGCCATTTAAATTTTCTCGATTTTACCCTGACCAACAATATTTTTTACCATTTTTACATTACTATGCTACAGATCTCAATTCAGCGTTAATTAAAAAAAAAAAAAGAAGACATTTCATGTATTTTTTGCATGAATAAATTTTTTTAAAAGATATTTAATTTTATTTTGCTTACGGATTATATTGTACAATGTGAGGTAAAAATTACAGTATCGATATTCAAATTTATGACTGATAAAAGCATATGAATGTAATATAGCACATGAAATATATACAAACTGATACTTATTTGAGAATTCGAGGGTTTGGAGAAAATGGAAACAAAAAATATATTAGGTTTGTGCAAAAATAATGACGTAATAATGATGTTTTTTGACGTTAAAAATACGTCAAAAAACGACATTATTACGTCATTATTTTTGCACCAACCTAATACATAGCACAAGGAAGAGACAGTTGAAGTTTCTGGGGAACGAAGTGAGGATGGGGGCTTGGAAAATCTGACGGAACAGATTTAGTTAAAGAGGGACGGATGAAAGCAACGTGCAACATTGTGATCTTGAGTAAATGGATGGCAGATGAGGGATTTGGAGAAAAAAAACAAAAACATTTTTTAGTGCTACAAAGGACAGGAAGATGTCGACGGCCATGATCGGTTACGCCCTGAATGGACACAACACACACACACACAAAAAATAGAAAATATAATCAGTCTTTGATGTGTTGTTTTTAGTAGAAGATAATATAACGAGCTTTTGATGCTTAGGTATCTAAAATACCTACATAGAATTCTGCCTTTTATATGAATGAGTTTATTTATTCTGCACACTTTCAAGTAATTGGCAGACCTCACCCATGAAAAGAAAAAACAAACAGTTACTCTTTTTTCTAGTTAACATTTATTCATGATGCCTGATTATTTATGTAGGGTCCTATAATCAAGATTTTTTTTTCCTTCACGAGGAAGCCTCATTCTGAATTCCTTCTATATATCGTTGTAATATTTATATCAAGTGTCCTTAACCAGTAAGAATGGCTTCTATGCCTGAATATAATAAAATATTAACGTTATATATATATATATATATATATATATATATATATATATATATATATATATATATATATATATATATATATATATATTTTACAATTGGAATTAAGATACCTTTAGTCTAAGATAACTTTAGAACTAAAGGTATCTTAATTTCACTTGAAAAGAAAAATTGCTTTGTTTAGTGAAAATAAACATTGAACGATATTTTGTGCGGCAGCTTTAACATATTTCAAATTCTATATTGTGTTAAAAGGACTCGCCTAGATTGTACCAACGGATTACTATATATATATATATATATATATATATATATATATATATATATATGTATGTATGATAGTATCACATTTACGTTTCTGATTTTATTTGCTATTCACATTTTCCTGTCCTGAATATAGATCTGATGGGATTGAAATAAGCGGTTAAGCAATTCCACTTCTTTTTTTATATCTTTGCTTGTTTTTACTATTTACTCATTAGCGTAATTTGAACTTTTTATCAATAATTCCTGTTGTTTTAATATGTCAATGGTTACTGCAATTCTAAAATTTTGCACGTTTTTAAAATATTTACAGATTTTTTAAAAGCATAGATTTAAGCAAGATGATATATTTCTGCTGCTCGTGTGCTGAAATCGCAGACCGTTGGAATTCAATTTTATTCTTGCCGACTGCTTGATATAGGCAATGGTGTACTTTCGCGCATCGTCCAATAAATTTGAAGTGATTAAATTTCGTAGAAATATTTATATGAAAGGGTTTAATAGAAACATTTATATGAAAGGGTTTAATTCCTTTCTGTTGTAGTTTCATGCAATGTTTCTCTCAGAACAATTTTTGTCAAGCCTCTACACATTTTCACGAGGGAAGTTTTTCTGTTCAAACATTTGGCTTCAATATTTTAGTATCCCTATAGTGAAATTGTTATCACTATCAATATTTATTTTATCGTGGTTTCTTTCGTAATTTCTTGAAATTGGAAATTATGGTCTGCTTCTAAACGAAGTGTGACACAGTTCTACGCGTTCGTAATGGTGAAATTCGTTCAGCGTGCCGAGTTCTAAATCCCGACCGATATTCTTACCTTCACCGAAATACCCTAGACAATACGTTGAATCAATCTCCTCTCTCCCCGCTATGGGTTAAATAACAGGTGTATAGAGGCCTCAGTATCAACCAATCGAAGGAAAGAGAAAATCTCAATTCCAAATCGTGGTGTAAACAACAGCAATTTCCTTTAAATATCGTTGCCATATTTCATGGTAATACACAGTTGTGGAAATATACGAATAAGTTGAAATACATGATCGCCTTAAGGCAAAAGGAATATTACATTAAAAATGCAAAAATGTATTTCAAATAATTATTTCTCAGTCTGCTCATATTTTTGTTTTAAGTACCACTTATGCAAGTGGAATTACTATATGACCAACATCAAAATTCTTTAAATAGCCAACAGTCAAAACATCGAATCCCTGATCCTTGATCACCATCTTCGATGGTCAGGACATGTAGCAAGAATAGAAGAGTCAAGGGTTCCACCTCAAGTCTTATTCAGTGAGCTCATTTCAAGTAAAAGACCACGGTGCTGCCCTCTTCGAAGGTACAAGGACCAACTCAAAGTAACATTAAACGTTAATGAGTTTGACCCTGAATCGTTTGACACATATGTACAAGACCGTACCAACTAACGATGTTCCATCTCCATCGGAATCAAAACCCTCGAAGCCACTAGAAGAGAAAAGGAATAAATCAAATGACAAGAAAGAAAATGCAACAAAATCGACCACCAATCTTACTCTGCATTCAACGCCGTCGGTTCTTCCCGGCAAGAATAGCTTTACTTAGACACCAACGCCATAATCATAACCAGAAAAGAAGAAATTAATTTCCTGGATATATGATAAAGCCTATGACAACGACAAAAGACAAAAAAAGAAACATACCCAATTCCTCGAACCGAAGTTTAGTTGCTATGAAAGGTATTTAAAATATAACAGGATTAATTTTACGGAGTATTAGGAATTTTAAATATATTAATTTACTAACCGAATCTTAAATGTTGAAAAAGGCCGAAAGTAAAAAGAACTGATTGAGGATAGAACTCACTTCTCGGTCGCAAAAGATCTAGTGAAAACGCATGCTGACAATTACACCACGTAAGATGAATTATAGTTACAGATATAGTGGAAGAATTTTAGTTATATGTATAAGTTATAGTTTTAATGGCGGGAAATGACAAGGAATAAAATAAATAAGAATTGTGGAATAATTCAGAAATGGGATCGCAATTGCAAGATCACGACTTGGGTCATTGAGAAAGACACTTTCAGGTGGACGAGATATTAAAATTTACATTCGAATGTCATTGAAGATTATCAAATAAGTGATTCAGTAGAGGAAACGGTAAAACAATTTATTTTTTATATGTAGTAATTTTCATTCAATCAGAAGATACGTAAATATTTATTTTATGAGGCGTGTGATATACATATAAGTGTAGAAAGTAGAGGGTGACAATTATAAGGATATAGAGGATAGATAACGATTTTTATTTGACTTGAAGAGATTAAGATTGTCATGTTCATGGAAGCGTTCACAAAGACATCATTGCATCGAAGGTTTATGCTAGAATGATAAAAAAAAAACATTATTGATTGAAACTGTCATTGTATCTGTATTTCTTAAGTCTATCTTTGTTTCATGGTGCCAAATCATTAGAACGTCTGTTGAAGTGTGAATTACTTACATACGTAACGACCTACAAATGTGGCATACTAAATATAACGTCATAAGAAGATGCCAATAGCGACTTTTTACAGTGAGATCTAACCATTATAAGGCTCGGGAGTCACTCCAGGTCAAGTGTTACAGACTAAGAGGCACAGTTTATGTGGAGAAGATAACGGTCAACCGTATATATGACCAGTTTTCAGCGTCAGTTAAACAGAGTAGTGGATTCGCGGGAAGAATCACCTCGAGTGGGACTTAAACTCATCAGTTGAATACGAAGGGAATGAGCGGGATGGCTGCAATATGAGTAGGATATAGGGTCTTAGCTGTGAAGGTTAGAACTCATTGAACCAATAAATATTGTTCGTCTGTGCACTTTTCATGTAAATAGTGATAGGACAGTGGGGCTTGCTACGTTTCGTCTGTGTGAGGAGTTTTGGGGCGGAAAATCATTTCTCATCGACAAGAGTGCGGATACGCCTTTTGATTCTAATACAGCAACAATATTTTCGGTTTGATCTCGCTGTTATTAAGGTAGAGGGTAGTCTTAAAAAATCAGGTATTTACTGGATCGTTACAGAGAATAGAAACATTTTCCAGTATCTATAGCGATGTATTGCATATAATAATTTCACATAAGGTCTGGGTTGAGTTTAAGGCCAGATAGTCACTCAGGGCATGGCGATTCCATTCGTCGTGTCTTTATTAAATGAATGAGAACACTAAATATAAGATTAACACCAGAAAATTAAAATTAAAATTAATTAATTATGTTCGCAACAAAATATCGAAAACTATATTCAATGATAAGACAAAAACTATTTACTCAGGAATCAATAAATAAAATCATCAAGATAATATTTTTCAGTATTTGTTTTATTTAAAACGAAAAAAGCATGAGAGTATAAATGAATATCTATGATATCTAGTGTCCTAGAAATGAAGTTTTATATTGTATATACTGACTTACATAGCAGTGAATGCTTGGTAATTACGTTATCGAGAATTGAAATTTGGTGAATAAAGTCTTAGATAATTTAACAATCAGACGGCGGCGTAAAGTGAAACATACAATAGAGAAGAAGGTTTATCATATTTTATTATGTTGTAAATTAATTGTGAACATCCAAGTAAAAGAATTCCTGCGAATACGAACAACGAGAAGAACTGGATAATTTTGGCCGATTACGTAGCAGAGAGGCAAAAAGACATACGTGGATTTTCATGCTTGAAACATGAGAGCGTTCTGAACCTTCACATAAATCTAATATTTTGATTTAATTTCCAAATACCTCTTTTCTCGTTAAACCCCGAGGGGAAATAATGAGTAAAGAACGCTTAGAAAATGTGACACTCACGAGATATATTGAGGGCCAAATGAACAGGAAATATGCGCATAACTCCTGTCTAACGAACTTGTCTGTATGATTAGTAGAATAAGGATAAGGAACGGCTGAAAAAAGACAAAGATTTTTAAGAGCTACAAAGCATGTAAAATTATAGTGTGCCATCAGAGACCATATCCTGAATGGACGCAGCAAATAGAAAAAGAATTAAAGAAGTTTTTTTGTTTTTAAATATTTTTCTCTTTTGTAATATGCCTTTTTGATATTATTTTCGTTGTTCGGACTGTTGTCTTAATCTTTATTGTCATATTCACGACGCTTCGGACGGAGTAGTTGAAATAACCGGTTCAGTTCGAAATTCTAATCACCTGAAGAAGGCCGAATGTCGTGTATATGGCAATAAAAATTAGTACAACAATCCAAACAATGTAAATAATTACAAGACCGTACCTCGGAAATATAGACAGATGCGATTTTGTATTTTAAGTTTAAAAGCACGATGAGTATTTGTTACAAATTTAGCCAAACAACTATGTTGATCCTGAAACGATAGGAAACACCTGTGTAAATTTTCAATCCATAGATATTTAATTTATCCGATATAGATTCCTTATTTTCTTTAGAGCAAATTTTATGTTGTTTTATCAGAAAAATACATACTAACAAACCGTTATAAAATGAGCATTATGATTAGTTTAGACACTGCGACGTAAACCAATCAAAATTCTCTTCAGTTTGGCGCGAAGTCTACGATATTTGGGCCCTTTCAAACAATTGTGCCTCCATTGGCGACTGAAAGACAATCTATTTTAATTCGCCCAGTCAACATGGAACCAATTCTGCGCCGTCCGTTATTCCTACATGGAAACCAATCCAGTTAAGTGGTCTCACATTTCAAGATAAACCAAGATAAGTCAGCCCGCAAATCGTAATTGATTTGCAAATCTTCTTGTACTTCTGTTTAAATATAATTGATTCATCGTACATGTTGTCACGTGTTTAGTCTTTTTTCTTGGATCTTCTTTTAATCCCATCAATTTGGGGATGAAATCCCCACTGTTTAGCATTTTGTGCTTCTTTAAATGGACTTATTATCGATCAGCTTAACGTAGTCTGGCACAAAGCCACACACGTATTCAATATAAGATTCCGCACATTAAATTAACATTAGTATTTACTTATATAAAGGCATTCTTAAAATGCCACACTTATATAAAAAAAGCTACTGCATCACTTTATACACTAATTCATACATTTAGTCCGGTCTTTGGCAACCTTCCGTTCTAAGTAATATATGGCTTACGTTTTTTCTTTTTTGGAAGAGAGGTTGCTATAGGCGGCGAAGACGTGTTATCAAGATTACAAAGATTTGGAAAATAGTCTGAATGAATTAATTTATAAGATTTGATTAGAAGTACAGAATTTAAGTACGACGTGAAAAAAAAACGGACATATTCAGATTATTAAGTTAAGCAGAGGGGGAAGAAACGAGAAATCATAAAGAAACGAGAAACAAATTTCGATTTAACTGATTTCGCTCCTCGCTTATCAAAAACTCGATCGACGTTGAAAAATAATGTATCGATGAAACATAACAAAAAAACAAAAGATAGTAATACATTGACAATTATACAAGGTGCGATGGATATATTGTCGTCTAAATGACGTAAAAATGAAAATATTAGGTTGGTGCAAAAATAATGTCGTTTTCTCACATGGCATTATTTTGGCACCAACCTAATAACACTGATATCTCATTTTCAGCACACACACACACACACACACACACATATATATATATATATATATATATATATATATATATATATATGTGTGTGTGTGTGTGTATACTAAAATTGCATAAACATATTTTGAAATACCAAGGAGTATATCTATTTAATAAAATCGCCACTGGCTTTAACCACGGCCTCCAAACGACTTCGGAATCTTCTTCATCTCTTCTTCTGGGCGATACCCTTATTTAAGCTGCTGAATGCTGCCATAATCCTTGCCTCCATTTCATCTTTGATGTTATAAGCAGTTATTCTCGTCGCTCGTTCAACTGCGATCCACATATAATAATCAAGGGTTTTGAAGTCTGGAGATTTAGGTAACCAGTTATAAAGGGTGATGTGGTCTCAGAAATGATCTGACAGCTATGGAGAATATTCCTCTTTCCTGATCCAAATCTCTCAGTCCTTGAGGACAGATATTCTAGTGGATAAAAGCGTTGGTTGGATCCGGTGAATTGACTCAATGTGCTATGTGTTCAATACCTGACTACTGCAGTGCTGAACATAAAATTGGAGAATTGAGTTAAAGAATGAAAAGTGAGATATCACCAAGAGGCATGACACGTAAAACTAAAACAATCTACCGCCGTAGATGAAATAAAGGGTTAAGTTCGAAATTCCAATCACCTGAAGGAGTTTGGAGCGGACAACCATCCAACCGTCGTGAAAATTGCAATGAAGATAAGGGCAACAGAAATGAAAACAACGATATAAATAAAGTAAATAAATAATCGTCAGTGTGTCGAGACGTATTCGGAGAAAATTTTCTGGATTTCATAGAAATCGCCCCCCCCAAATAACAGTATAAAATACCGTTACAAACTTTTATTAATTCTAGACAGCTTTCCCTGTGTAAAAAATAGGAATGGCTGCTTGGTCTTAATGCAATGTGCATCTGCTGAATAGTTTTCAGTACATTACTAATGTTTTTACATTTGTTCTTTTTAATCAGTACGTATATTATTATAAATTTGACCATGATAGTTATTTTAATTTATAAGAACGAGACGAAACCGGCCAGCAATTATTTTTTTTCATCCTTACATCTTCCCTTCCTGCATAAATTTAAACAATTTTTAACGCTATACATAATTTATACGCGGAAAAATACAACTCTAATCCAATCAATGGTTTCAACAAATGTCTGAGGATTGAACATTTTCTAAGGAAATTAAAACAAACAAAAGATTCAACCGGAATAGGATAGAAATCTACCAAAAAAAAAAAAATTCTTTATTACGGAAAAATGAATTCCTAGTACCATTGCGGGTGTAGAATAAAGGGGAACAATTTAATGATATAATATATTATATATACTGATATCATCTTAAACACCAACTGTGGAATATAGCAATCGGGTTATGATAAACAAGTGACATATGAAATGATCCACGCAAAATTATGAGGACTGACAATGATTAATCTCCACAACAGAACACGAATGCTGATTTTAGCGTAAGAAATGTGGTTTTATGCACCTGAGTGAAACGTTGATCATTACTCATATGCAATGAAACAGAAAATGCTTATGAGCCAATTATAATTATTAGAAATTGTTCAGGAGAATTATGTATTTGCAGTAATTCCTTATTTCTTCATTTTGCAAAGGCATTATATGCCTGTTAATTTTATGGTTGGAAAACTACCAGTACCTAACGAATACAGGTCAAATAATGCTCTTTTTCTAGATGTGTAACAGATTGTAAGTTACCAAAGTTTCATTATTCCATAATTTGTAACATTTTAATCTTTTTTTATCCACCGTGTCTCTTGAGGACACGTACTATTATATACATTATTGCTCTCAATGATAGCAGTTCTCTGATTTTCTATGCAGACCTCTGTACAGCCATCTATTTGTACACACTCTCTATGTATGCTACTAGGTCCGTCAGCCTCACTTGTTTTCATTAAAACTTTTGAATGTGAAATTCTCGAAAATAGCCTTCCTTATTACGTGTTATCAAAAGTTCATATTTCTATTTCTGATTGTCTGTATAAGTGACCCTTTTGCACATTTTTTAAAGTGTGTATATATATATATATATATATATATATATATATATATATATAATTGTTATATACCGTATCTACGAAAAATAATGGGTATATCCCAATTCACATAAATACGTTGGACACTATTATAACTTAGGGTCACATGCTGTCTAAGTAGTCCACCACTTGTAATGGTTTACCTATTTCACGGCTAGCGAATATTGTATGCCGTTGATGTTATTATGATCATCAATTAATTTCCAACCTCTGTTTTGGTTATTCCACAATAATATATATATATATATATATATATATATATATATACATATATATATATATATATATATATATATATATATATATATATATATATATATATATTGTAACTTAGCAAGTCTTACTGGATGAGGAATAACACAATACGGTTACAGGATCAGTTAATGAACGCATATTCAGCATGAAGAATGGAACAAAAGCGGGGTATTTTCATTTGTCCGCAACTTAAATAATCAGCAATTTTGTACAAACGTGAACGGTCTTGGAAAAAAAGGAGTTCCTCCTTCCAAGATTTCTCAGCAATGGTTTTGCCTTTTTAACTAGTAGATTAAGGAATGAAAGTTCTTCCACTCACTGTAGATCCCAATTCACTGAAAAGCAATCAGCAACTTTTACCTATTGCAGACGATAATAGTACCTGATACAAACCATTTGTCTTCTGTTATTTATTATTATAAATATAACTTTTCACCTGATGAAAGATGGCTTTTGATTTTAAGTGATTAATCGAGGCTGCGATTGACATGAAGAGATCGATACGAAATACAGAATGTAATTCACATACTATCAGGTCGGGCAATAGAGGATGTGTGTTTGTGTGTGTGTATATATATATATGTCTCTGTGTGTATGTGTATATGTGTGTGTTTATATATATATATATATATATATATATATATATATATATACATATATATATATATATATATACATATATATATATATCTGTGTGTGTGTGTGTGTTTGTATTCAAATATAGAAAAATAGGAAAGAACCGTTAGGCTAATAATCAAAATTTCTTTAGTGTTTCTGTTTTTATATTTTAAAAAAAAAACAGTCCTCAATACATAAGTAAAGCCTCCTAAATTATAATTTTTTTTAAAAATATTATTCCATCGCTATGAATTCATATATATATATATATATATATAAATATAATTGTTTCACCCTATGTCACGCGATAATGTCACTAGGACAAAGGGAATTACAGAGAGAGAGAAACAGAATGAGAAGTGAGGAAGAGTGGAAAAAAAACCATAAGAACAGGAATCTTGAGAGACTAAATTTTGCGACTGACTTTTCCTTCGAAGTTTTGAAGATTGCAGGTTGCGGTGAGGCAAGAAATTGGAATGGAGTTCCACGAGTGAGATGTGCGAGAAATTAATATGTTAGATAAAGAGAGACGGTTGCGTTTAACTCATTCAACAATGTGACTTATTTCACAATATTGTAGACGGCTTAAATTTCTATAAACAAGGCACCAGGGAGAAAATCTCCTCAGAAGTGTTGGTACGAAAATACTTGTAGAAAAAATAGAAAGAACGCAGATCACATTGTGGAATAGGTGATTGAAGTCGATGTATCTGGTCATGATCGATTACATTATAGTCGTTTCTTTGAAGTTTGTCAAGAATCTCAAATCACCAGACCAGGTAAGGCAGGTGTGTTCGATATATGTTCGATGCAGGTGTGTTCCATTGAAGAATATAGACATTTTTGCGTGAGAAGATTTTTGTACTGTTAAATCGATAGTGATTAGCTTATGCTTTTCTCAGTACATGTTTATGGTCACTGATGATCAGAAAAAAGTTAGAGTATTTGTTTTTAATAAAGTATGATGGACGATAACTGCATCTTAACCAAAGTGATGATGGAAAATACGCCAATGTACTGATTCATCAGCAAAAACTTCGCTATCACGTATTCTATTAAGTCAGAAAGAATTTATGTTTGGAAAAATACGATTTGTATTATTACCGAAATTACGATATAATGTTATTAACTTGTATTTCTTTCTTTGGATCGAAGAATTGCGACCATTACATCTGGGATTTCATGAAACAAGGTCCATATTTTCTCATTTGGAATTACTTTACATTCTTATTGGCAGTAAACCCAAAACTCTTAGACATTATGGGGTTTTCCTTGTAGAAATTGTCTCTACAGTTCCTATTGCAATAGTTCAATTAAAGAACGATTTTTGTTGTATTTAATTCACTTCGAGTAGTGAAAAATGTCTGTTGGTGGTTTCATCATAGTTTCCGGAAGTTCACAGACATTGCCTATGTTTCCTTGAGTCATCTTTCCATTCATAATCACAAATTTCACTTTTGTTTCAGCAAAATTCTTAACCTTGATTTTAGTGTAAATCTGCAGTGTTCAACTAGAATAATGTACCAAGGAGACTTAAACATTTACTAATAAGATGGAACACCCCATAAAGTTGCATATCACCATTATCACCTCATACATATAAATTTGCATATATCTAAGATATTTGATTGGCCCAGGAGGTTTGCATGGTAATTCTATTCGGTTTCAAGTTGCGTAAAACAGTGTATCATCTGTTACACGAAAACGGGGAAAAATTATTTTCCAATCCTCAATATACACAACATTATTGATAAATGCATACTGGTAAACAATCTTAATTACTTGATAAAATGTAATATAAATATTTTATGCCTTTTATCCCAACAGTTTTTTTTGTGTCACTATTTGTGTATATATATATATATATATATATATATATATATATATATATATATTCTCCATAGACGCTTAGCCATACTAGACGATGTCATCTTCCGCTTTAAATTTAGACACCCCCAACCTTACCCTGACTTGACATCTGTGAATGTAACTGAGATATTGATACAAATTATTTACACCTTACGCCCCTTTTCTTTGAACAATTGTCTAGCCGTTACCATAGAAATTTTGATTTCAATATCGAATAGGCTAATAAAACGCGTAAACCCCAGAAATAAGTTATTCCAAAAAAAATTTCGCTTGAAGATGGAACAGAGCTTAGTACTTTAATTCAATTTAATTGAAATAATTATATTGAAGTTTTCGGTTTTTGTTTTGAAACATGAGAACTTTTATGTAGCGTGTTGGAATCATATTTTTAAATAAATAATTATTATACACACACACACAAATATATATATATATATATATATATATATATATATATATATATATATATATACAAACACTCCTTTACGCATACAAACGGCCACTGTCTCCCTTTCGTTGAGGTAGACACGGGGGTCACGTGAGAGCCAGTGAGTGATATAAGGCGATAGAGCTACCATGGGTTGTTGCGATGTATGCCCAGAGAAGAAGGATGTCCTAGCCTCCAGCAGTAGCTCTTTCAGAATATATATATATATATATATATATATATATATATATATATGACCTAACCAGATTCATAGAGAAACCGCCGTAAATCTAGTTTTACCTTTGAAAAATACTACAAGTATGGTTGGATTTTTTATACATAATTTTTCTTGCATGTATGTTATAATTTCTATAAGTGGGACACGTGTATGAGTGCACATACATATATAACTTTCTGTACGACGTAACCTTATAAAACTCTCTGTGAGAATTAAACATATCTATCATCATTTTCTGATTCAGCTTTAGTTCCGTCCGTGAACTATGTTTTTATTATAACACGGATGTAATAATGCCAATAATGGGGGGAATTTAAATGGGAGTATAAATCATACTTCCATAGCAACCTACAGTTACATACGAATAAATAAAAGAGAAGAAAATTTATTTAATTTGTTCATTTTATGACACTATGTGGTATAGATAACAGTTGATTGTAGATAATATTTATATCGTAGTGATCGGGAAAAGCATCCCCTCAGGAACCCGTACTATAATGCAACAATACTTGAGAAGATGATCTCTGGTTGGAACTCACCGATGACATGTGATGGGCGGCTCAACTCTTGGGCCAAAGGATTGTAGTTCACCCGAATATCTGCTATCAAAATAGACATACAATCGCGGGAAAAGTTTGATCTGAGCGAAAATGATTGCCAAGTAGAAAACATTCATCATCTACAGACTACACTAACGCTTCTGGCTAATTATAACCTAGAAACTGAAGATTGAGCAGTTCTAGATATGTGTGTATTCTTTTTTGTGAGACTGTTATATATATATATATATATATATATATATATATATAGAGAGAGAGAGAGAGAGATAGATAGATAGACAGAGAGTGAGAGTGCGTGTTTAATATGATATCAGTTACACCAACAATTTGGTAAATTTTAAAGATTAGCTAAAAAGAAAACATAATTCTAAATTCATATCATGAAAAATATTTTATTATAAAAAACGATAATAGTTTAAAGAAATACTTAAAATCTTTATATCAAAACTATAATTGTATTGGTATCATTATATACTTATATATTTCCAGTAGTTATCATATTCCCTTACACAGGTTCCGGTTTATTTGGTAATTCGCACGTTTTATCCCGTTGTCCATCTTGACATCGTTATATCTTATTAAAGTCAAATTCAATACGACACCTTCTTCTTTATAAGAGGGTGACCAACATTGACTACCCTAATGTGGAATTGGTTTTACATAGTTGATCACTACTCTTTTTTGTTACTATCGAAATTTTCCTATTTCAGAATAATTTGTTTAACTTTTAGAAGGCATTTTTCACTATTACATCTCACCTTGTGGTTTCGGAGACATATTTGTCGTCGACTGTTGAAATATTTTAAATTTCTGTACTTGCATGTTTTTGATATCTCCAAATTCTAGCTCTCTCTATTGCTAAAAAAAATGTCTTCTTACAGGTGATACTTCGTTATCTTCCTGTGTTTGTGAACAACACAATATCATCTGCGTATCTTCTTATTAATGTTTGTTCCTCATATAATAAATCCTGCTAAGGTTTCTATTTCTCGTACGAGTGTGAGTGCTATATAACTAACTAGCTTAAAAGCTGCCCAATCGGGCGAAATTGAATCTAACTCAAGATTGGGCCTTCATCACAATACGTAGGGAGGAGCAGATTCGATTAGCAACAATAAACTACATTCCGACACAAAATTGATTGTTCCATTTAAGTATAGCATTGATATTTAAACTTACCTTTTAAAATTTCAATGATAATTCTTCTGCCGCCACTTAATTTAAAGAACATTTCATGTATGTAGGTCCTTACTTTCCGTACAAAAAATTATTTTCATTTCACGGGTGACTTTTGCTGGAGACTCACAGTTAATTACGGTTATTCCCAAATTTATTTCCAAGTTATATAAATTGTTTTTGTACAAAAAAAATCGTCGCAAAAAATCAGGTAAAACAATAACTGAAAAAAATCGAAGTTATGAAAATTTGTGAATTCAACATTTCTGGATTGCGTGTCCGGATCCCTATCGAGCCTGAAATGTTTTCAATTTGTTTACGGAGTTGGCCTGATTCCAAAACGGAATATAGTGGGCTACGGCCTCTAGATGTAAAGTTAAAAAAAAGTGTGATTAATGACTCATTGACATTTGCATTTATTATATAGATGTAAATATGAAATTTTTCTAATAAAGGTCAATATTTATCAAATGAAATACTCAGGAATATTTATCAGATAATTGTTAATACTTTTTTTTAAATTTTCTAATAGAATTAGACTGGTTGCCGACAGGTTAGAATGTCATCCTCTCGATTTGACGAGGATGATATCACGCTGCGTAGATGATCTCAACTTAACAGATAAGTCTGTTAAATCAACACTAGTGGACAAAAGACAACAAAACTTCACGATTTTGAATTTATTCATCAATTAGCAGTAGAGCTTGGCGTTGCCCGGTGATGTAACAGTAAGAGATAGATCAAGTATCAACCATCATAAAGACTGAAATATAAAATTGACAAAGATTATTGTTTAAGGTTGACAGACATACATGTCTTAATTAGTTTTTTTGTTTCATTTTTATTTTTTTTTTTTTTTTTTTTTACGAATTGGTCAAACCCAAACTCAAACAAAAACATTGTTTTCAATGGTTATGAGTCCACAGATTGAATGGAATTTTTATTATAAACAATTGTCTTGTAAATGTAATTTTTAAAGCATTCTGAATGTAAAAATAAAGAAAAAAAAAGTGCAAGACAATAAGAAACACTACCTGTCAAAAAAAGTGAAGTTTTGTTGAAATCGGTTGAAAAATGTAGGAAATCCGATCCAATATATAAACGTACAGTCACACACACACACACACACACACACACAACCTGGGTTTTATAAGAAGTATGATTTATACTTTACTTCTTAAACATTCTGGCAGAGATATTTACGGAAATGGAAAATCGTCTTATTTGAAATCTCGGCGTTTTTCTAGCTCATAAATGTTAGATTGATTGCTTTGTTTTCTATGACTTTTCAACAATTTGCAGATTATTTAAACCAGAAAATTAAAAAAAAAAAATATTGTTTTGGTCATAATAATATTTTCAGTATAATCTTTTACTAATTAACCCATAACTTGGAGGAAAAGGAGTGCATCACAAATTTTCCAAAAGTTATTTGCGCCTAAGCGAATATAAAGAACCCAATGTTAATGGAAACTCCGTCTCCGATTAACAATCCTGAAAGTTGTCTTTTTGTTTTACGGCATATCAACTTCAGTGGGTCCTTTAATGAGACAACATTTTTTTTCCCTGGTAATATTTTTGTTTTGTCAAAAATCTTTTTCTGATAATATTTTTTTCCTCAAAATTTTATAGCTTGTAATATTATATTCAAAAACGTACCACTGGTAATAGTCTTTTTTCTTCAAAAAATTATTTCTGGTAATAATATATTTTACAAAGTATTTCTGGTATTGAAACCTATTTTTACACTTTCATAATGCTTTTTACCTCAGTTTTTGGGTTAACTATTTGCCCATAGCTGGAACCCTAACAGTTGCTACAATCCGGGTCAGGGTGGACCTGGGAACACCAGCAATTAAGAGGTGGTTCCATGCTCTTCAAA
This sequence comes from Acanthosepion lycidas, assembly GCA_963932145.1. Classification (NCBI taxonomy): domain Eukaryota; kingdom Metazoa; phylum Mollusca; class Cephalopoda; order Sepiida; family Sepiidae; genus Acanthosepion; species Acanthosepion lycidas. The sequence continues at coordinate 29,518,852 of OZ010579.1, forward strand.
GCCTCCTGATTAGAGGCCTTGCTGTTGGACGTAGTTCATTGTCTTACCCTGGACGCGGGTGTAGTTTATTGTCATACCCAGGACAGGAGATCTTATCTATTACACAATCCGCACATCTAAGCATAACGCAGCCCGTATTTTTAGGTGTTCACCTTTGTCTCTGCTAATCACTGTCAACGGCCCTAAGGGTAGCTGAGATGTAGCTCAAGGCCATAAACGGGGGACTCCCAGTACGTATGGTACTCACTATTCATGTGTAAGTGATTTACCGAAGCTTTTTATTCATTACATTCATTGCAGCATTTGATTCCATGGCATTAACATCAATGTTGTTTTAACAGTAGATTCTTTATTTGAAAGCTAACCACTGAGATCTAAAAAAACATATTTTCTGATCAAATGATTGCTTCAAAGAAAATCGTTAACATAGAGCAGAAAAGGAGAATGTCATCGAGGAAAAAGCTGGTCGTTGTCAGGTCTCTACGTGCAAGCATTTAAACCTAACATAATATGGAGAAGCAAGGTAAGACCGGATGAGATCCATCAGGAATAGGAAAGAAAGAAACCTCGAGAAAAATTAAGAACATTCAGTTTAAGATTTGGGGAAAGAAGTATGTATGGTTATATCAAAAAGAGTGACGGATTCAAGAAACACAGTGACGGATTCTAGAAACTGAGCATATCAGCCGGGTAGCCAGATCGAAACCGGCTTGCAAAGATAGGCAATAACATCAGGGAAGCATTTTGTGTTTTGATATACGAGGTCAGTTTGAAAAGTAATGGAACTGGTGTCACAAACAATTTTTTTCAATACCAGACAATAAACTACATGTTTTCACCTTGGAATTAACCCCCTCGTGTTTAATTCACTATAACATCCTTCTCTGCCACGCTTCTATGCACTGCTGGAAGAATTCTTCTTGGATATCCTTCAGTTCTGACTTTATAGCTAGCTTGATGGCCACAACGCCTTCAAGATTGGTACCCTTGATGACCACCATAAGCTTGGTGAAATGAAAGAAGTCAAAGGGAGCAAGATCAGGTGAACAGGGAGGTTGTTCCAATACGCCAATGTGTTCCTCGGACATGCACAGGGCGTTGTTAGCAAGCGCATTGTTTCGGTGAAGAAGCCACGATTTGTCCTGCCAAAAATTTTCCATGTGAAAAAAATTCCAAAGCTTGCAGAATGCTAAGATTCTAGTTATATACTCTTCAGATATCATGTTATATGAAAACACATTCCAATTATCGCTCTTCCACCCATAGGTCACACAGGACACCCCTTCCTGTTACTTTTCAGACTCACCTCGTATGATTTTAAAATTTCCAATTTAGTATATATCAGCGTCGAAGAAATGTTTTATGCAATTGCATCTTGATGTTATGTTTACATGTTTTGAGGTTGTTTCAAAATAGTTTCATGATATTTTCTATAAGATTCCTTTTTTTTTTTTTGCAAACTAACTTTTGAATGATTTCATACTTTCATCTCTATAGCTTAAGGCTAAGGTTAATTATAAACAGAATTCATTTTGTCTGTTGATGTATGCAACAGCTGTCAGGCTTCACACCGTAAAACTTTGGTGAATCAGCTCTTAGAGCAGAGCTTGATAGCAGCTCTTCGTATTCCACAGTTGGAACTTTATATAAAACACTAATCTAAGCTTAGAAAAACATAACTGTAAGGTACTTTTTCTGGTAGATGTTTGCACATCTGGGTGATTCACATTGCTGTCAAAATTGGCAAAGGTATGATTCCATCACCGCTTGCTATGGGTTAAATAGTACAGCTTGTATCGGGAATAATCATTATTATTCACAAAAATTGTAAATTTAATGACTTATCTATATCGTGTCACGTTAGGATATTAGTGATCATGACCATACACAATTAGATGTTTTGTAGATTTTATTAAATATTATCCTTTTTCATCTCTCCTAAGCAATGTATCGGCATACATTTGTTCTTTCCAAGGCCCCTCATACGTTGAAACTCTCCGGTGAGTATCAGATTTTTTAAGCCATCTTTCCTCATTATGCGTCCAAGAAATTTCAACTCTCTCTTTCTGATGTTTAGTACTAATGTCAGCATTCTTTCATTTTTAAATAAAACTTCCTCAGTGTTCATATGTTCATTTCATAGTATACTCAAGATTATTCTGCGTTGCTTCCATTCATTTGGGAGAAGATTGTTTACCATTCACTACTATAACAGTTCAGTCCTTTTTTTTTTGTTTCGTAGGATCTTTTTCTGTGTCATAACACATTTCTTGGGTTTTGAAATCCCACTTTCGATATCCAAGCGCGCCTCTGGAATTTATAATCGAAATATATAAATCATTTGAGCCACAAGTATGTTTTAAGTAAATCGAAAAGGAATCTTATAGTTCGGAAGAAAAAGTTGAAATTTCTAAGAAGAATAATGAGAAATGATGTTTTTGGATAACTTAACACTCATAGCTTGTATAAATGAATAGTAGAGCATGTTGCTAAAAGCTACCAAATATCGGAAGTAGAGGAGAACCACGATCGTTCATGTCCTGAATGAATGAGAAGTTTCTCAATGCAGAACAATTACATTCTGTCATTCTGAATAGCAGATATCTAGTCACAAGAACTAATTTTTAGCTCATGTTTATCAAAAATGCTAGTTTAGTTGACGCAGAATTTTGAAACAGGATATGATTTGAATAATAACATACCAGCGGCAATCGACCAAAATTCGTCTAGTTATTGACAATTTTCAGTTAGTATTGGCAAGCAACAGCAGATTTCGAACTCGCTTCAAAAGCGATCAGACGTCGTAGCTTCTGGTAAAATTTACTGATGTTTCCCGTCTTTCAAAAACACCTGCGTTTGAATAGGACGGCTATCGCTAGATTTGGTTGTTTACCTTTTGCTATCGAAGCAATACGGCAGTGTTTCTTTGTTGTCGATATCTGGAAAACATCAGGCCAAAGTTAATATCTAATGTGGAAATTTTCACTGTAAACATTATGTCTCTTTTTTTCTTTATACAAAACTGACTGTCACATGTGCTGAAAGAATAGACTAACTTTCGGTCTACGAGTAGTAGTGAGTCTTTAATACAAACGGTACTGTTTCAGATCCTGGCCGGATTATCTTTTTAGGTGGATTACAAGATATTATATATCACTACAGGTTTTAACATAGAACTAACAGTACAAATCTAAATTGGTTGTTCATTTATAAATATGCACTTCAATTTAAAATTATATATATATATATATATATATATATATATATATATATATATATAAAATCTAAAAACAAGTTTTATTTTAAATGAATTCTATAGGACTAATAAATATTCGGAATATTTGGAGATTTATCACGTCCATGCACAGAAAACGCCTGTGGTCGCTGGTGGGCCACCGATGACAACGCCAGCGGTCCTCTGGTTGCAGCCACCTACAGGTCACCAGCGGGCCAACAGTGGGCCACTAGCGGTCCGCAAGTGGTAACATTGTTACCGACAGCGGGCCCCTAGCGGCAAAGGATAGTGGCATGTCACGAAGTGGCAGATTCGCGGCTTACGTTTAGGGAGTGTTAATCAAAATGGAATTAAACGTTTGGCCAGTTTATCAGATATCGTAGGTCATATTTTTTTTTATTATATCTGGAACATTAAAAATATTTCATATTCGTTATTAATAAGCCTGTTGTATTTTCGGTTCTTTGGAGAGACAACCAAGCAAATTATTCTTATTTGTGCCATACATCCTGCAGGATGTTGCCGTTCATGGCTCACCACGATTTCCTGATAATTACAGTTCTTAATAAATTCCTTTACCTTTATAGCTGCTAATAAATGTTTCATCTTTGTTATCTCCCTTATAACCTGTTATCTCCCTTATAACCTGTTCTAGCATTCGTTTACACATATATGCATAATTATGATATCTCCAATTTTGCATTCTGGGTGGTTTCTTTTGTTGAAAATCATTATTCACCTAAATAAAATCATTCAATCGAATTCCAGGCGGGTTAAAAAAAAAGCTCAACCCTCTGCACTTTTGTTGCTTTTAGCTTATGAACCCTTCACAATCTCTCTTTTTCTTCTATCTGTCATTCGCACAAACTCATTAAATTAGTAATTCGTTATATCAATCAGCATCTTTTGATTTCATTTAATCCAGTGAGTATTATATTCCCCAAACCCTCATTCCTTATTATGCATCCAGCTAATTTAAAATATTTCACGTTATTAGCAACAGTTTCCTTTTAAATTCAGTACTTGAGCGATCACCGATGTTTAGCAGCACGGTCATTAATTAGCTGGGTGACAGTATTGGCAAACCCTGTAATGAAAGCAAGTTCCTACAATCCTAAAAATAATTCGGTTTTTAATAACTTAAAAGCAATATTGTGTTATATACAGTACCTATGAACACTAATGAGTAGGTTCCAATCCTCATAAACACGTTGGACACGAATGTAAGTGGGGGTAGTATGCTGTCTGCGTAGTCCACTATTAGCAGTGGATTACCTATTTCATGCCGCTGGCGAGTATTGTAATTTGTTGATGTTATAAAGCTGACAATTTCATTTCCAACCTCCGATTTGATTATTCCTCATTCAGTGACCCTTTGTAGGTTACAGCATATTGATAAGCCGTAAAAACTATACGCATCACCATGACTGATCATGGCTCTCCATCACTTCCCGTTCTTTTCTTTTTCTATGTAATTTTGGCCTATTATGCATATTGTTTTTTTCTGCCCCCGATTCACATTCATTTTTAAGTAAGTTACTGGTTGACTCTCTTAACTACAGTATGTTCAGTGGGTATTAAATTCTCCAAGCCATCCTTCACGATTATCTAACCCACTGGTTTCAACTATCTATTTTGGATTGTGTTGAGGGGTTCTCCCCTTCTTACACAAATGGACTCACCCAGTATATACATATTCTACGGATACGTGAAGACCAGAGAGAGCAAGACCGAAGAGTCGAGTCCATAGTGACAGAGTAAAACGTTGTAGGTAACCGGGAGCGTGAGGGTGAGGTAATAGCGTTGTAGAAGTCACAGTGAGCGAGCACGTAGACTCAGTAAGAAGTCATACAGATACTTCAATACGAAAGACTCTCTCTATATATATATATATATATGTGTGTGTGTGTGTGCTACTAACCTGTATTCCTGGAACTATTAGGTTGGTGCAAAAATAATGTCGGTTTTTGACATATTTTTTTAATTTTTGCACCAACCTAATACTGACCTGCTTTACCAGTTTGTATTATTACGTTAATACATTATTTTCACATATTCATTCGTGGCGTTTATTATTTATTGGTACCAGATTTAAATCCGGAATCCACAACAGATTGTAAGTAACTATTTCCTTATAGCTATTAGTATTCAGGAAACATCCGCGTTAGTTTAGATTATACCTACGTTATTCAGAATATTCATCAAAGTCCTTGTTCAAATCATCAGTTCAAAACTCGGTATCTTTGCTATAGTCACAAATATTTACACCTGTCTAAATGACTTGTTCAAATGTCATCAAAAACTTAAGAAAACGATTGTAGCAAATTATAAAGATAAATACCATACTATTGATTATTTATGTTGTGAAAATTGTTCATTTTTCTATTTTCAATATTGAACGATTATTTTTTTCCTATTTTGCATAATTCGCCTGACAATTTTGTTCTGAAAATTGAGTTTTATATTCCTCTTTGTGATTATTAAAAAAGAAAAAAATCTGATATCATACGTGTATTAGATTCTCAGAAACGGATAAAATATTCAAAATTGATGTGTGTAGAAATAATTCCGTCTTGGACTGTATATAAGTGTGTGTCAGGGGCATTTATAATATATATATATATATATATATATATATATATATATATATATATATATAAATAATCGTTAAACTAACAATGGTTTGCGTGATCAGCTTGAAAAAAAAGATTGAAAGAAGACAAAAAATGTTGGTTGTGTACACATATGAAAATGTTGATATTTATTTTTTTTCTGCAGTTTTAATAAACGGCTTTCAATATTTCTTGGGTTTAGTCAATTTGCTTAGTATGTCATGCAACATTTTTATGGTTTGATCTTGAACGCGAAAACGACACTGAATAAAAATGACTAATCCGCATCCAAGGAGAAAATAAATGCACCGGTTCGAAATTCCAAGAAATATTACCTAAAGAAAACCAGAGAGTATAATGGCTGAAATATCATGTATTTGGCAATAAAGATGAAGATAACAGTTTGAATAATATAAATAATGTAATTAGAAAATCGGTATTTGAAAATTAAGCGAACGTCAGAATACGAAAATTAAACCAATTTGAAAAATGTGTAAACTAGCCGAATGTTCAAAGTTAAGAATATTTTGAAAAACAAAGTTGTAATCAAGAAAATAATCAGAAATAATGAAACAAATAAATAACACGTCCCTATTAGTTGGTACTTAAACAAACGTGTATAAATGAAAAAGGTTACTTAAATACAACGAAAACTATTTTTCCTTGACTGTTATTGATCTGCTGTGTAAATTAACCTTAGGTAATATTTACGTATTTTATGAGGGGTAATCCTATAAAAGTGATAGTGAGTTTGATCTAAGGTAAGTGCTTTGTACATGATATTTTGCACGAAGAAATTCTATGTAAGTATAATGATCTGGCAGAACCAAGAAGACTTTATTCAAAATGTTCTTCTTGACCTAAATATAATTTAATTCTGAGCATACATCTTTGATATCAATATTACCTGCGATTTACTATAAAGTTAAAAGCATCTATTTTCAGGATGTCTTACGTCTTTCCGCTGGTTCTTTACCGGCTGGTTGTACTTCCTCTCTGTATGGAACGTAAGAAGACGATCGAACGCTTGCTCTTTCCCCTCCACACTTGAGGGGTGGTCGCAAGCATTACGTCGACAGAGATGTCCGTGCTCAACATCCGTAACTTTTGTGGGGTCTGGGAATGCTACACTAGTTGAGTCACCGACTCGCCTCAATTTTGGCTCTCCTACGCCGTGAATGGACATAGGATTCTATCTTGAAGGATGGTGTGAGGGACGCATTCTATCGCCTTACCATTATTCTTCTCTTTCTAGAGGTGAGTGCTATTGTGGGCCCCAGGATCAGTCAGGTTTCCTCCATGCATGTACATCAGCGTTGAGAGGGATTCTTCGACTAGGACAGTCGTGAACGGTCCGCTCTGCAACCGGATGCGTTTGTCGGCTACTGTGTTACTCTCTCTCTCTCTCTCTCTCTCTTGGGCGCCAATGGCGGATTATCTCAGCAATCATGAGTTTTCACTTACCTGGCGATTGGTTCGTAATTAGCTATCTCCCGACTACGTAGTCTTCAGATGGGGCTTGGCGGATTTGCCTGATTGTCATCGATGTGATGTTCCTTAGAGGCAACAGCCTCGCAGGAATTCTACCATTGTCCTCGGGTGTGCACACCAACTCTCTGTTGATGTTTCAGAGTCGAGGCTCGTATCGGTCCCGAAAACACTTGCGCATTGATCGCTCATCTGGCTGTGACAATGTGCAGCGCCCATATTCTGGGGTGAAACGGATGTTGTTTCTGATGCTGCTGACCACGGCTAGAATTGTGATATGGGCGAGGCGGATGGAGGAAATATTGCGATATGATAAATATTTTTATCAGAATCTGATCAGATTCTTTCAGCATTAGCTCAGGATGAAAATTAGAACTGATTCAAAGCGGTTGGTATTGACATATTTCAACGAAATGTGGGTACTTATGACGAACCTGGTTCGCGTCAATGGGGCAAGCCTTGATTTTCATTTTCAAGTCCTCCTAAGTCATATCGGGGTGTTTTCCCGAAGGGCCTTTCCCTGGTTAGGATAAATTCTTCTAAGTATACTTAGTTAATGTGATTAAATATCGTTTCCAGCCTGTTTCCGTCTTTGCTTTATGATATAATTCGAGATTTCCAACCTCCCCAATTTGTTTTGTCCTCCATTTTTTTAATATCTCTACTGAGTCAGCTTTTGAATTTTCTAATGCCTATAGGTTTTTCCTTCTTCATGCCTTAGAGAGTGATCGTCATGATTTTGTTGAAAGACCGAATAATGGAGTAACTCTTAATTTTTGATTAGTGGACGAGTCTTACTAACATCATTTAAGTTCAGCTTTTCAAATTCATCACCACAGCCGTCATTTCATTGATATAATTTACATATATATTTTTGTATAAACAATTGTACATATTGATATTTTAAGTCATGGAGTGTTTTTTAGTAGGGGCTCTGGGTGTTTGATAATTTGGTATATGTAGGAGCGAATGGTGACGGATAGATTCTTATGGTGAATGAGTAAATTGTAATGAATGAATGGGTCGTATATCAGATTAGCTAGGTATAGAATAGTTAGTGTCGACCAACCTTGACCCATCTCCACCCTTTTGTCGCCCTTGTTCAACAATCACTGTATTCAGTCAGTAATACATCGTAGGCAACCTCCACCTGTATAAAGAATTGTAATTTCTTGAACATTTATATTTTTTGATACTTGAAAAATTGTTTATATCACTTGGAAGAAGACAAATATTCTGTGTAAATATTTTTTTTAAATATTCAGTCACTGCGTTTTTTTTCTTTTTCTTTATATTTTCTTAAATGACGCTATTCTCTTAACTGTTGAAAAATGTTGAAAGAGTTACGTCAATCATTTTGATTATTATTATTATTATTATTATTATTATTATTATTATTAGTCATTTGATTTCTGTCATGAAATACCTCCAGTGATCCATTCTGGAATTTAATTGGGGTTGTTAATTAGCACTAATAAATTTTTGCAAGATCTTTATGGATTGATGACAAATGATACAGGCAAATTCTGGGTACTTTGTGATTTCCTGGAGATTTCTATTCTGGTGATTTTGTTGGAGATTGCCTATCATTATTCTTTGCTATATTTTCCATTC
>OZ010579.1:29532800-29572800 GCA_963932145.1 Acanthosepion lycidas
AAGAAAAACACTATCAGTTAAATGAGAATTCTCTTATAAATCCCAAGGATCATATTTTGAACACAACTCTACAGGAAATAATAATAATAATAATAATAATAATAATAATGATAATGATAATAATAATGATAATAATAATGATAATAATAATAATAATGATAATGATAATGATTATAATAATGATAATAATAATAATGATAATGATAATGATTATAATAATGATAATAATAATGATAATAATAATGTTAATGATAATGATAATGATAATAATAATGATAATAATAATAATGATAATAATGATAATGATAATAATAATGATAATGATAATGATAATAATAAAAATAATAATAATAACAATAATAAACAGGAAACTGCAAGAAACTTTTATGAACATCACCTAGATACGCTTTTTATTGAATACCTTGTAGAAAGAGGTAACAGGCAAATGAAGAGAAAAGTGGCCTATATAATGTAACACTCAGAGGGCATATGTTACGCCTGGGGCAGTACATTGGCCTATCTTACAAATTTGTTCGAACGGACGACAGAAAGATTTGAAGAGTGATGTTCGCAAATAAGTGGTTAATTTAGAGATTTTGTCCTTTATTTTAAAAACCGAAAGGAAAAGATGAGTTAGACATTGTATGTTAATTACTTAAAAGAAAATCAAAATAGAGAAAAGAAGAATGAATTAAAAATGAATCTTATCTTTTCACTGAATGCTCTTTCGAATCAGAAAAATCGGTGATAAGAGAAGGAATTTATCTCTCTTATCGTCTAGTCATTGAAGAAAAGTTTCAGAATATTTCTTTTAAATGGGATAAAATTTGAAATATTACAAACAAAGACTAAAGCCAGTACTTAAATTTCTATTACTCCATCAATTGCAAAACAAAAAGGAAAATCGATATAAATATATTTAATTATAATTCATAATTTTACATCTGTACATTTCTTATCGAATTCCATTCACCTACTTGCTAATACCCTTGGGAAAGAGTATGAATCCTCTTTCTCTCCCCCCAGCTATGGGCAAATAGCCGGGTAGATCCGGTTCTATAGCCTTGTTTGGAAACTGGTCTACCGCAGAAAGAAATGACAATCTATTGCGGGGAAAAAATCTGCCTTGTTAGTTATATATCTTTTGTTACATGATCACCTAAGCGTGTATCACGTATGGCACATAACTGATGGACATATTTTATGCAAGTTTTCTCTAAATTAAGTGAAACAATTAGGTAGGACAAAAAAGACGTCGAATATTTCACTTTAAAAACAATAACATAATATTTTATATTGTTACTATTACAGTATAATTAGTAATATATCATATTTAACGCATTATTATTATTATTATTATTATTATTATTATTATTATTATTATTATTATTTCCTTTTATTTCTGGTGTATTCTCATTTCTTTCCGGGTTCCAACCAGAGACCTAGGGTCAGAAATGGCATCATGGCATTTTCGAATGATTATTACGCATATTTTACACAGATAAAGCTCTTCGAAATTTGCGAGCTGTGCTTGTAAGTACACTTTTGTATTTTTTGAATGTTTCAGCTACAAGCAATTCTTCCAATGAACCAATCGGAAAATTTTCCAAACAAGCCGAGGGCTCTAAACAAAACTGGTTTATTTTTCATAGTTCTCTGAAGATGTTCAATGTTACATTACAATCTGCACGGACTGCCAAGTTAATAAGAAAGCACATTATGATTTTTCAATCTTTGAATACGATGTCTGAGCGATTATCTTTGCCTGATTATTATTATTATTATTATTATTATTATTATTATTATTATTATTATTATTATTATTATTCTAACCAGTTATTAAAAATGAAATTTCGTGAACGAATCTTGTCGGACTTGGAAATCACTGTCCTTCGTTGGACCTCGTAGGTTCTACAGAATCATAAATATTGATCTTAATCTATTACCAGAAATCACCTTATTTACAAACATTCAAAAGCACTAGCAACTCAATGGATAGCACATCTGTCTGAAAAAGAAAATATTGACGTAATCAAAGTGTCAAATTTAAATGACCCTTAAAAATGTTTGGAAAGATACCGTCAGTAACAAAAGTAGCAATTACAGAGGATTTTTTAAGACTATATTCCTGAAAAATGACGAGAATGCTTCTATGTCGCAACCACGTGTAACGTTAAGTTTTCGGTTCAATGCATGCCAAATATTGTTTATCTCACAATTTACTTTTGCTAATAATTGAAAGGATAATTTAATGCTTACCGATCTTCTTCAAGAACATTTTAGCATATATTTTCTTCAACTTCATGTCAAATAACTCCCAAAAATGAAGAATCCCTTATATTACAACGTCTTGTAGCCTCATTTAGATCTTTACATCTTTCATAGTCCTGGATTGTAGTATATAATAAGTATTTATTATCAAGTTTCTTTTATCAATCTGTATATTTTATTATATACTACAATCCACTTCATACAAGGCTGAAGTATAATTCGAAATAGAGGGTTATTTTTTAAATTTTAATAACAAATACGGTGTGTGATATGAATGGAAGGGTCTGGTATCGAAAGTGAAGATTTCATTGTTTATGCTTTAGCCGAAATCTGAAGGGTCGTATATTTTAAAGTAAAAAAAGAAACTTTTCAGGTTCTCTTTCATTTCTTGTTTCTGTTGAATATCTCTGTACTATATTGTCAGGTGTCTTGTATTGTCATTTTTCACGCTAAAACTTTAAATTTAATGATATTCAGAAGCTCTAATTTTCAATCAATGTTTCGCCATTATACGTTAATTAAATGAAACAAGAGTTGATTTAATACTATACGTTGTAATTGCTTACACTTCAGGTCAGATAGAAGATACTCACATTTTGAAGGAATACATACTTAATTTAATAATGTTTGTTTCTTTGAAAATTAAAAATAAAAATAAAGAAATTCCTTTCAATGGTTGCTCACAACCAGTGCAGGATGAAATTTATAAATAAGAAATTTAAACATTTGAAACTCGGAATTTTCAAACAATTTTCGTTTCGGCTGGTATTTTAATGACCTAACTTGTCTTTTTTTTGTAAAAGTATTTTATTTACATTATTACATTAAGCAGTCGCTTCCCTCTGTCTTTTCTACAAGTACTTTCACGGTAACTGTTCCAACGTGCTGTTTTCATGGTTCCCAACCTGCATGCGTTTAAACGTGTTACTAAGTTGCCATCTCAGTGCCAATCGTTCGCTGTTGAAGCGGTTAAATTTTACTACTCCAAAAGCTTCATGTCTAGCACTTCCCGTCTGTGAAACTCTTTTCCTCTTACTTGCTTCTCTCACAGATATAGTCTTCAAATATTCAACTGTAATGTCAATCGACATCTTTGATCTACTTCCCCGTCTTTCTCTTTATCTTTTCCTCAATCGCGTCTCTTTACTCTTGATCCCACTCTTTTTAACTCCTTGAATGCTAGTGGCACTCCCGCTTTGCTTGGGATAACATGCTTAAAAAGGTACATTAGGATAATCGTCCTCATCTTCGTTGTGATTATTTAGCATTTAGGTCGTTGAACCCTATGGCTTTTTTTCAGGTGGATGTTACTTCGCTTAACTCTAAGGGAGTTTTGAACGGAGCACTTTATTTAAAATGCATATTTATATTGTATTCGAACGGGTGTCTATTCCTCAGTTTACATAATTTTATTCTGTCTTTCTACTGCCCAGTTATAATATGAAACTCTTGTGTGATTAACAATTTACAGAATATAAATAATGAAAACTGTACATTCCGGACAGATTAATTTTAGAACGTTTTCCATTACATTATAACAACAAACCGTATCATCAGTACCATGTCCGTGTGTTTTCGTAGGGCCGAATAGCAACTGACACACATAAACAGTCACGTCCACATATTTTGGTTGAAAGCTAGAAGAATATTCTAAGTGTGTCTAGAGAAAGTAGACCAGATGAATACAAAACCCTCTCCAGGTGAAAAGAAAATCAACTTTATTCTAATTTAAGGCTTGCTTTTGTAACGGATATGACCGTTTAATCTCTCGCAAGAACTCCGCGATCTGGCCGTTGATATCATTTTTGGAAGCTCTACTCCCAGTGATGTCGTGTCAGCATCGCTCTGGCTACGTAAGTAGAAATACAGCCAAGTCAGTCTTATTGTGCGAGATGACTGGCTGTCCATTAAACAAAGTTAATCTATCCTTTCACAGGCGTTGATTTTAACTCTGCTAGATGTCTAGACTCTAGCATCTCCAGAATTCTTGGTGGGGAAACTTATTGTCTTTGACCAATGATACCACCATGCGGAAGGTAGTAAAGAATTGCAAGATGCCAGTAATACATGTAGCCTGTACATACATGAAGACCACCAATAGAAAAAAAAGAAAAACTTTAACTATGTTATACTGAAACTGAAGTATCGTCAGAACATTCCTTATTTCCAGTGGTGTCAGATTTACTCAGCTTAGCAAAACACAGCGCAAGCAAGATCAAATGAGTTTTAAGAGATATCTAGATGCTAATATTGTTACCTCACACTTTCAGTTAGGGAGTGTCTATCAAACCTTAACTCTTTGTGCCCTAACAATCGGTTTACAGGTTGAACAGGGGTAGAGAAAAATAACTTAATGCCAAGCCATCGGCTGTAAACACTTGTAACTATTTTTATATCTATCGTGAAGCATTACATACTAAATATTTGCGAATTTTGACTCAGGAGCTCAGGCAGAAGAGTTACAATTGTTCAGAAAGGCAGAGCGCAAAGGGTTAAGCACTTGCATCCAGTTATACTGATTTTTCTTATATCAGCAACAAATGAGAGAAAATTTATTTACAAGACCGAACAATAACCATAACATTATAATGCAGCAGTTTTTTTAACATTATTTAAACATCTAATATTTCGTGGGGTAGGTTATCTAAGGAGCGTTGAAAGATACAAAGAAGACACGGCGTTGAAGACAGAATAACAAATTACACGAACCCCAGCAATTTTTTTTAAGCATTACGCCCCGAGCAAGGCGTGAAGCCACTAGGATGCAGGGGGTTGCAGAAGATTTGGAGCAAGATAAGTTAGTAGTGATAGAGGAAATGATGAGGAGAAGGATAGTGGATAGATCAAGGTAACTAGATTGTCGATTGACTTTACATTTGAATAATTTCAGATTATAGCTTTCAGGGAGACAGTAATAGGGAAGGGTGTTCCACAGGCGAGAGGTGCGAGGTATGAAGCTATTGGAGTAGAAGAGACGGCTACATTTAAAAGTTTCTAGGGTGAGAGCGGGATCCTCGTAGGGCGCGTGAATTCATAAAATCTGAGAACCAGTGAGAGCAGCTCATCGAAGCAATTACCATGGAAGTACTTGTAAAAAAGACTGAAAAGAGAGAGGCGACGGCGCGTCTGCGAGAGAGCAACTGTAGACGAGATGCCAGATAAGGGCCAATTATATTACATATCCGCCTCTGGATCTTGTCAAGAACTGCGAGGTAAACAGAAGGTGCACCAGACCATATATGGCAGCAATACTCCATAAAAGGGCGAATTTTGGTTGTTTTGTATATTTGAAGTATCGATTCCAGGGAGAAAAATGTTCTGGCGCGGCACAGAGAGCCAACTTTCCTCGCAGTGAAAAAAAGCGAGAAAAATGGTTAAACATCAATTGTTAGAAAAGATCCAATTGCTGATTTAAAAATCAAACAAGAGTGGAAGAAATGTCTTCTTTTTTTCTCTCAACTGCCTCACAGATTTCTTTTAGTTAAGTTGAAAGCAAAAGAATTCAAACTATCCATTATATTCCATGTCGATAATGAACTGAGAACTGTTGTATTAAGTATGGCAACGAAGAATATTATGTGTCAATGGCACAAGAATTCATAGAATGGTAATTTATGAACCATCTCCATTTAGTACGTTGGCTGCCATGGATTTATTCTACATTCTATCTCTTATAGCTCATAGTAACGTTTCTCAATTTTATAAACCTCCTCATTTTTCCTTCGTCTGTTCTCATATGCTCTTCAGGTCAGCTGCCTTCCAGCTATTGTGAGTGTCGAATGTGTCCAAAAACTTCAGCTACCTCATTCTGTATTGAGTGTTCTCTTAGCTTCCATTTTGCATAATACTTCATCGTATTCTTAGTATATTTTACATATTCACTATTTTTTCATGCCATCAGCTAATACCTATATTTAAAACTTTCCACCTTTGTTCAACGTTTGGTATTAAATATAAGCTGAAAAGCAAAGTATAAATATAATAATTTTATTGAGGTGAGACAATAATAAAAAAAATACAATTATGAGACGAGCTGTGACACTTTACAGATGACAGGAAGTTAAGCTTCCACAATTTGGATGAAGTCTTTTTTCTTGTTCTTCAATTGAATTGACACATTTTGACGTCAGTTCTGTCGCATATTTATTGACATGAGATAAATCGATGTTATTGTTATAACTGCCTTGCTAAAAATAGTGGGAAAATGTTCTCAAACAGAGTGTCTCATTTTGACTTTTCAGATGGAACAATATAAAAGAGTATGTGTATGCATTTATAAGCAAAATAGTGGATTGAATCTGATCTGAAACTTTCACTATATAATATTGGATCAAGATGATGAATGGAGAAAAAATGGATTACATCAATTGGCAAGGAAAGAGATTTAATTTGTTATTGTGCACCCAATGTTAAGCTCAAGTGCCACACAACGTAGAGTGACACTAAATCGGGCTGATTAATGTTGATAACGACTGACACTAGATTTGAAAAGTTTATCCTTGTAGGGGAAGCTTCCCCTAGGGAGTCTATTTCACAATGTAGCGGTTCGCGGGTAGAATAAAATATCATTTTGGCTTATGTAATACAAATAGAATGAAGCCGAATCGATTCTGTAGAGGTGGTATAGCAGGACTAAGCTGTAAATATCTGAACTGGAGGAAATAAGGTATGTAGCTACTCAAAATAATTACCATAATCCGAGGAAGTGGTTGTATACAGCCCGCAGTTTATATGTTTTTAATGAAATCTCTTTACTCACTGTTAAATCATATTAAAAACGTCAGTGCTTTTCTGACCTGCATATTAAAATGACAGTTTGCTTTAAACTAATACACAACTTTTTTGACTTTTGTAACTATGTTTCTATAGGTATACTTGGGCGCTTCATGTTTCTTGGTATGGGCCAGATTAATCTAAGCTTAGTAAATAATCTCAATTAAAGATTTACCATTGCTGTAGAAGTAGACTATCGCAAACAATAGCGTTATTATTTAATATAACGTTATCGTTGTATAATTAGCATGAAACTAACGATAGAGCAGCGAGAGGATTGCCAATTTTCGTTTACATGTGGTGGTAAACTGGAAATATTTAATTTGACCACAAAGATACATAGAGGCTTAACAGCGTTTAACGCTGTTAAGGCTGGAAAATAATGAATGAGAGGCTCATTCCAAATACGGCATAAATGCTTTTTTTGTTCTGCTCACACTCATTTAAAGATTGGGCATGCCAAAAAGATGCTTCACAGTGTTCTACGAAGAACAGACCATTTTTCCCCGCATCAGTGGATAGTATATATGAGTTCTACGTGATGTCATGGACGTTCTTGAATACAAAAAGACGTTACAATTAAGGAGTCTTATTAAGAATACAACCGTTTATCCTGACAAGCGAAACAATCAGAGTCTGATGATAATTATGACACTGTATGAGTTTGGTGCTAGTGATAACAAAGGTGAGAATCCAGATTTTCTTCCATAATGCTCATTAAAGCTAGCTCAGAGGGGAAGCAATCATCCAGATTTTTACCTCTTAGCTCTTTGAAGATTCCCCTGTGGGGTCATCACAATAAAAATTTACTAATAATCTCAGGAAGATCTTAGGTAGATTATTTCGAAATATAATCGCCGATATGAAAATGCACTTGAAATAATGCAAAATATATTGACAGACGTTATCAATTTGAAACTTATGAGAACACCGTTTGTATTTTTAGAAATAAGTTAAAATGTTCACTTAGTATAATAAATATATGTAGTGTGCAAGCATACTTTGAAAAATATATATAGGCAGAGCAAAATGACATCGTATATTTAATATTGTTAACGGTATGTTTAATATAATATTAACGAAAATGAAAATACATTATATTATAAAAATGAGGCTATTATTGAAGTGCTGTATCGAAAAAATATTTGGGATCAAAGTTTATTCTAAAGGGGAAACGGTATTGCTAAGTAAAATAATTTCAAGATTTATATAATTTTTGATGAGAGTATAAGAAAGAATATTAGTCGAGTACATAGGTATGATGACATAGCAATTGAAAAGTTCAGAACTTGAGTAGCTGGGAGAGATTCTCAGAATGATCCTGACGCAAAGGTCACATATAATTACTTACCCGCTTCCCCTCGCAGCAAGAAGTGGCACAAGGCCGAGTTTAAAGTGTGATATCCGAGCCCGTAAGCTCGGACAAATATTCCCTATAGATCACGTAAAAACGGAGTCAGTTTCCCGGGAAGAGACTCTGCACTTCAGCAGAGCCTCGTCTGTGGGATACACTCTGACATAAGTAAGGTAACGTCATATATACTTAAGTTTTTATGTACTTTAATAGCAAAAAAGGTTTTTGACAGAGTAGGTCAAATTGGAAGGATAAGTTTAATGATTAACGCTGCCTTTGCTTTGCATTAATTATTTCTATTTAATTCTCTTCCGGCAATTTGACTGGCCAATATAAAAAAAAAAAATTAGTCAACAACCAACCAAAAATGACTGAATGTCTCTATCCGTCATAGAAATAATTCTTGCGGGGAATCATATATATATATATATATATATATATATATATATATATATATATATATATATGCTACACCGATTCTCACTATATACAGTGCCAGTAATACATACCCAGTGTAAACAGCGACAGTACTTCTCGGCCCGGTTGCGAGGATCAAAGTGTAGTACGCTTCCTTTGTGAGCTTCCGGGTCGGAGTCTCTCGAACTCTCTGCATTACGGAGAGGAACTCGGAGGAAGCTTTGCCGAAGGGCAATTTTTCCTTCGGTGAGGTAGACAGGGCCTGAACCCGTCTAGGTGGGTTCAAAGGCTATATTTTTGGCCGAGCCTACGGGCTCGGAGATACCCACATTAAAACCGGCCTTGTGCCACATTCGGTCCTCGTGGGTGGATTGATAAACACTACAACTACAACTGCCTAGCTGAGTAGTACCCGTTTGCTACCTTTGTATCTGTGATGTTAAATACACGTGTTCCTTAAACCAAGCTCGACTTGATTTTCTCATTTTTACTATTGCGCCACGACACAACAGATTGGCGACGTCGGAATCGAAACGATATCACTGCGGACAATCACCTAAAGTGATTCAAATTCAAGGATTCGCAAGATTTTTACGGCAAAACACCTACGTCATTTCAAACAGATATTTGGATACGCAAGGATTAATAGCAAATTAATTACTACAATAGAAATTTGGCGACGTAAAAAAGAAAAAAAAAAAAATTTGCTACCAAAAGTCTGCAGCGTGAGAACGCGAAAAATATTGTCAATTATTAAAATAATTGAAAATACTGACACCAAGTGTTTCGAAAAAAAACGGTTCACTGTTTTTTTTTTTTTGTTTCTTTACAAGAAACCAGAGTTTTTTTTTGTCACGGTAAGATTTTTTTTTCTCTCCTCTTCAAAGTTAAATGATTTGTCGAGTGAAATATATATATTCGCGTAAGTCATTTGTGCTTAACAAAGACTGTTAAATATTCAAGTCATATTTGTGCAAAACCACACAGATGTTGAAAAAGAAAATTGTGACTTTCCCATTAGTCGACACTCCTTAAAGCGACGGATTTTTTTTTTTTTTTTTACGAGAAATACATATTTCTTGTTTGTGTATTAGTTGAGCAAACTAATTTTATTAAGCAAGCCTTGGGAAAACTGATTTGTTTAATACAAGTGTAAACTGTATGGTGCGTAAATTGAATTCGTACCATGGACGCAGAATTAAGAGTCTCTTCTTCAATTGTTCAAATTTCAAACGGAACAAAGTCTCGCGTTGCAAAAGTAACAACTTCAACGACAACTTGAAAGGGAGGAGAAATTTAAAAAAGAGTTGTTGGAACAACAGAAACGCGTCGAAGAGATCTTTATGAAAACACAGGAGGAACAGAGGAAACTTCTGGAGGCAACACAGTTAACGAATGCAAGCGAGAATCATAATGCATTCTCCCAAACGGCTGTGTGGAACGCTATTGAAAGTTTCAATTATAATCCAGAAGACGATGTCACGTTTGCTCATTTCTATACAAGATATGAGAATATTTTTTATCGGATTGCGGTTCATGGACAGACGCTAAAAAAGTTAGGTTTCTGCCAAGAAAATTGGGAACTGCCGAGCATACAATGTTCGTGAATTTTATCCTTCCAAAAAAGACCAGTGAGTTGAACTTCCAAGAGACAGTTACTCTACTAACAGAACTGTTTTCTACAAAAACTTTTCTTTTTCACAGGAGATATAAGTGTATGAATGTCACTAGAAGAGAGGAAGATGATTACACTACTTATGCAAGTATTGTAAACAGGCATTGCGACGACTTTAAACTGGAGGAATTATCACCAGATAATTTTAAATGTTTAATATTTGTGCAAGGGCTGGTTTTAGGTAAAGACGCTGAGATCAGGCGTCGTGTTTTAAATAAACTCGAAAACGAGCCGAATTTAAAACTACAAAGCTTAGCGGAAGACTGTGAAAGGTTTGTTGCGTTGAAACAGGACAGTCGTGACATAGAGGAAAGCGGAGTGTCGCACATTAAAAAGGTCCATCAGAAGAAAAATTTAACTTAAAAAAATAACCAGAGGAAAAAACAGGGAAAAGATCCACCTGGACCGTGTTGGTGGTGTGGAGATAAACATTGGTACAATGAGTGTCCCTACAAATTCAAACAATGTGACAACTGCTACCAGAAGGGGCATAAGGCATCACATTGTAGGAAAAAATCTGGTAGAAAGAAAATCCGGAAATTTGTACAGGTCAAAATGTTTAAAAAGAAAGTAAGACTACAGCTTGATAGTGGGTCTGATATTTCCATCATTAATGTACAGACATGGAAGAAGCTTGGGAGACCCACTATGATTAAATCACATAAAACGGCGAGAAGCGTCAGTGGTGAAAAAATCACCTTCCAAGGAGAATTATTGAAAAATATTTCTTTTCAGAATAAGACCGAAAATCAAATAACCTCTTTGAATCTGATCTGTTCGATAAATTTAGACTATGGGATCTGCCTTTAAGCTCTTTTTGTCAAAAAGTTGAGGATTCGAATGTGGAGGCAGAAAAACTTAAGAGGGAGTTAAAAGAGAATTTTCCAGACGTATTTACAGGCGGTCTTGGAAGGTGTACAAAAGCGGTAGCAAAATTTGAAGTCAAAGAAAATGAACAGCCAGTGTTCAAAAAGAAAAGAAAGGTTACATCCGCCGTGATAGAACAAATAGACGGTGAATTAGAAAAACTCGAAAACATGGGTGTCCTCGAAAAAATTGATCACAGTGAGTGGGCTACGCCAACAGTTTACATCAAAAAGAAGAGCAAGGAGATTAGGGTTTGTGCCGATTTCTCAACAGGGTTAAACAATGCATTAAAGGATCACCATTATCCCCTTCCGAGCCCTGAAGAAATATTCGCGAAACTGAGTGGAGGGAAATATTTTTCTAAAATTGACCTCAGTGACGCGTATTTACAAATCCCAGTCGATCAGGAGTGTTCAAAGCTGCTATGCATCAATACCCATAAGGGATTGTACAAGTTTAACAGACTTCCTTTTGGGGTCAAGGTCGCCCTGGCGATTTTTCAGCAAACCATGGACATGATGTTATGTGGGTTGGACTTCGCAGTAGGGTACCTGGACGATGTGTTAATGAACAGCGCTAGCAAAGAACAACACAAAGCTCATGTAAACCAAGTATTCAAAAGGATCCAGGATTATGGATTTAAACTGAAACAGGTAAAATGTACCTTTTTCATGGAAAAAATAAAATACTTGGGGCAAATCATCGAAGAACATGGAAGAAGGCCGGATCCAGATAGATCGAGTGCAATAAGGGACATGCCTGCTCCAGAAAATATTGCGTCTCTACAAAGTTTCTTAGGTTTGGCGAATTATTACAATGTATTCGTGCCAAATATGCATAAACTAAGATCATCTTTAAATGAATTGTTAAGGAAGGACCAAAAATGGGTCTGGACGCAAGAGTGCGAAGAAGCATTTCAGGAAATTAAAGATATATTAACGTCTGACTTGTTTCTGGCATATTATAATCCCAAGCGTGATATTATAGTTGCAAGCGATGCCAGTGCCTATGGCATAGGAGCATGCATACTACACAAAATGGATGATGAAAAAATAAAACCCATAGCCCATGCATCCCGTTCACTTTTACCAGCCGAAAAGAACTACTCGCAAATCGAGAAAGAGGCGCTAAGCATTATATTCGCAGTAAAGAAATTTCATCATTTCTTGCACGGTAGACAATTTCTGTTACAAACAGATCACAAACCTTTACTAACGATATTTGGATCGAAAAAGGGACTACCACAACATAGGGTGAATAGACTCCAAAGATGGGGTACCATTCTGCTGAATTATAATTTTCAAATGGAGTATGTACCATCTAAAATACTTGGTCATGCAGACGGCTTATGAAGGTTAATACCTAAGCACACAGAACCATTGGACGATATGGTAATAGCAGCCATTCAAGCGGAAGTTGAAGTAAAAAATACTTTATGTGACACGATAAGAGAACTTCCAGTAACGCTTGATGAGATTAAGAGTAAGGCAGAGGTGGACGAGTTTATTATAAGCACGAAAGAAAAAATCAACAGTAACCAACTGAATGAGGAAATTTATTCAATTTGGGATGAAAGCTCCTCCGACTCATTTCGGATCGTGGGCAAAAACGGACCGACCTTGGTCGAGAATTCACTTGGATTTTGCTGGACCGTTAGATGGTTTCTACTATCTCATTGTTATTGACAGTCTATCTAAGTGGCCGGAAGTACTGAAATGCAAGAACCCCACATCCGAGGCAACTATTAACTTCCTGTATGAACTATTCGCTAGGTTTGGAGATGTAGACTGCATTGTCACAGACAATGGAACGCAATTCATGGCTACCGAATTTAAAAATCTCTGCGAGTATTATCTAATCGAGCATATAACCATTCCACTATACCACCCAAGAAGTAATGGGCAAGCGGAGAGATTTGTAGATACGTTCAAGAGAGCCCTGAGAAAAGCTAGTGGATCACCGACGGATAAGTCAATCCAACAGTTCTTACAAGTGTACAGGGTCACTCCGAATGCAAACATCGAAACGTCGAAGACACCATGTTCGGACGCAAGGTTAGATCAATTTTCCACAAGATGTTACCAAACCAGGATAGGCCAAACCTCAAAAAAACGATAACAGAAAAACGGTATGAAGTTGGCGAAAGAGTTTTCTACAAGATTCATAGAAATAATAGGGTCCTTTTCGGAGTTCGGCACTATTGAGAAACAAATAACAAACATGGTCTATATGATTAAGGGAACAGATTTCGTGCACAAACGTCACAGTAACCAAATCCGGAAAAGATACTCGAACAGTGAGGAGACAAGATCGCCCGAGGAGGAGATCATGGACACAGTGTTTGATACTTTTCAGGTGCCCATACCAGAGACAGCTCCTGAGATACCAGAGACAGCTCCTGAGAATAAGAGTTCAAAAAGAAAACGGAATTCAACGGAGTTGATTAGGGTGAACCCAAAACAAAAACGTTATTAATCCCCAGACGGGATATTTTCAAAGAGGGGTGTTACACCGGCCTCCTAACACAAGGGAATTACACCGGTTCTCACTATATATA
Organism: Acanthosepion lycidas; assembly: GCA_963932145.1. Taxonomy (NCBI): domain Eukaryota; kingdom Metazoa; phylum Mollusca; class Cephalopoda; order Sepiida; family Sepiidae; genus Acanthosepion; species Acanthosepion lycidas. Next base: position 29,546,715 of record OZ010579.1, read on the forward strand.
GTGCCAGTAATACCTACCCGGTGTAAACAGCGACAGTACAACAACTGCCTAGCTGAGTAGTACCCGTTTCCTACCTTTGTATCTGTGATGTTAAATACACTTGTTCCTTAAACCAAGCTCGACTTTATTTTCTTATTTTTACTATTGGGCCACGACACAACAATATATATATATATATATATATATATATATATATATATATATATATATATATATATATATATATATATATATATCATATACATATCATATATATATATCATATATATATATATATATATATATATATATATATATATATATATAAAGAAATATAGTCTTAAGGTGTGCTATATTTATGGAATAAAGTGCTCAATATCAGAGATAGAGCGTGTGTAAATATAAAAGTGAACATAGAAGTCAACACTTAGAGGCGACAGTCTGTTTCATGCTATATGCAATCGTCAAGCCACGTGTGCTGTTATTTTTCTCGGCTATTTATATATATACGGGTTAGTGGTGCATTGTGGGTATTCTATTATGGCGGTTATTTCACCGGAAGTCGTTTGTTTATCTATTTAGGTCAAATTATATTGCTTGTTTTTATTTTTGTTTCTTATTTTATTTATTTATTTATTTATTAACGTAGTAAAACTTTGTTTATATCACTTATTTAACAGTTTTGTTTTGGTTTGGGAATTTAATTAAAACTATTTGTTCAGTTTTGGGGTTGATTGTTGTAGTTCATTCTAAGTATTATTTTGGCGGGAACAGTTTTTAATTGATTATCTTTATTTGGGATTGGTTTGTTTATTTATTTACTTGGATGAATTTAGGTTAATTTATTTTACTTGTATATTTTCTCTTTTCGGTTTTCGATTTTTAAGTAACATAGTATTTTTTTTATGTTTTATTTCTATTTTTTTTTTTTTTTTTTTTTTTTTTTTGCTTATTAGTATATTTTTTCCGTTTTTTAATTTTTTAGGTTACGTAGTAAAAATTTATTTTCATGTCTGCATTTTGAGATGAGTTCGGATCTTTTGTTTAATAATTTATTTTGGTCGGGAAAAGTAATGATAGCTATTTTTTCCTCCGAGCAAAGTTTGCAAGTTTTTGATTGGTTATTGTAGGCTGATGATTTTTTCCTTATCTTCCAAGATATTTTTGGTGTGATGTTCGTTTTGTTTTTAATTTCCCAGATATACTTAGAAAGCATTGTACTGTTTGCATATTTACTATTTGTGAAAGATGTTTTGTGTGTATAATTTCTTTGTTTCCAGGGTCCTTCAGTTACTCCTATGTATACTTTTTCTTCATTATCTGGTGATTTTATCGTGGCTTGGTATATTACGTTGTTTTGTAAACAATTTCCGTTTAAGGGACATTCGTTCTTTATTCTGCAGTTGCACGTGGGTTTAATTGGTTCGTGTGGTTTGTTGATAATTTTCCTATTGTGCTTTTTTATTATTTGTGCCATGCTCTCGGTGCAACTGTAGCTGATTTTTACAGTGTTTTTGTTGAATATCTTGTGTAAGGTGCTTGATTCTGGGAAGTGTTTGTGTAAGAGTTTGAAGAATATTTTCCCTACGTTTGTTTTTACCTTCTTGCTGTACGGTGGGTTGAACCATATGATATTTCTTCTTCTGTTGGCCTTTTTTGTATTCTGTGGTGAGTATGTGAGTGTTTCTGGGAATCCGCTATCTTTTAGGGCTGTTTCATAGTCTTTCTTAGCTTTGTTAAATAGGGATTCATTGGAGGAATTGTCAGAGAGCCTACCAAAATCGATTAACCGCAGGCTCTCTGACAATTCCTCCAATGAATCCCTATTTAACAAAGCTAAGAAAGACTATGAAACAGCCCTAAAAGATAGCGGATTCCCAGAAACACTCACATACTCACCACAGAATACAAAAAAGGCCAACAGAAGAAGAAATATCATATGGTTCAACCCACCGTACAGCAAGAACGTAAAAACAAACGTAGGGAAAATATTCTTCAAACTCTTACACAAACACTTCCCAGAATCAAGCACCTTACACAAGATATTCAACAAAAACACTGTAAAAATCAGCTACAGTTGCACCGAGAGCATGGCACAAATAATAAAAAAGCACAATAGGAAAATTATCAACAAACCACACGAACAAATTAAACCCACGTGCAACTGCAGAATAAAGAACGAATGTCCCTTAAACGGAAATTGTTTACAAAACAACGTAATATACCAAGCCACGATAAAATCACCAGATAATGAAGAAAAAGTATACATAGGAGTAACTGAAGGACCCTGGAAACAAAGAAATTATACACACAAAACATCTTTCACAAATAGTAAATATGCAAACAGTACAATGCTTTCTAAGTATATCTGGGAAATTAAAAACAAAACGAACATCACACCAAAAATATCTTGGAAGATAAGGAAAAAATCATCAGCCTACAATAACCAATCAAAAACTTGCAAACTTTGCTCGGAGGAAAAAATAGCTATCATTACTTTTCCCGACCAAAATAAATTATTAAACAAAAGATCCGAACTCATCTCAAAATGCAGACATGAAAATAAATTTTTACTACGTAACCTAAAAAATTAAAAAACGGAAAAAAATATACTAATAAGCAAAAAAAAAAAAAAAAAAAAAAAAAAAAAAAAAAAATAGAAATAAAACATAAAAAAATACTATGTTACTTAAAAATCGAAAACCGAAAAGAGAAAATATACAAGTAAAATAAATTAACCTAAATTCATCCAAGTAAATAAATAAACAAACCAATCCCAAATAAAGATAATCAATTAAAAACTGTTCCCGCCAAAATAATACTTAGAATGAACTACAACAATCAACCCCAAAACTGAACAAATAGTTTTAATTAAATTCCCAAACCAAAACAAAACTGTTAAATAAGTGATATAAACAAATTTTTACTACGTTAATAAATAAATAAATAAATAAAATAAGAAACAAAAATAAAAACAAGCAATATAATTTGACCTAAATAGATAAACAAACGACTTCCGGTGAAATAACCGCCATAATAGAATACCCACAATGCACCACTAACCCGTATATATATAAATAGCCGAGAAAAATAACAGCACACGTGGCTTGACGATTGCATATAGCATGAAACAGACTGTCGCCTCTAAGTGTTGACTTCTATGTTCACTTTTATATATATATATATATATATATATATATCATATATATCATATATATCATATATATATATATATCATATATATCATATATATTTCATATATATATATATATCATATATATATCATATATATCATATATATTTCATATATATATATATCATATATATATATCATATATATATATATCATACATATATATGATATATATATATATATGATATATATATCATATATATATCATATATATATCATATATATATCATATATATTATATATATGTCATATATATATCATATATATATCATATATATATGATATATATATATCATATATATATCATATATATATATATATCATACATATATATGATATATATATATATGATATATATATCATATATATATCATATATATATCATATATATATCATATATGTCATATATATATCATATATATATATCATACATATGATATATATATATCATATATATATCACATATATATATATATCATATATATATATCATATATATATATATATATATATATATATATATCATATATATATATATCATATATATATCATATATATATATATCATATATATATATCCTATATATATCATATATATATATCATATATATATCCTATATATATCATATATATATATCATATATATATCATATATATATCATATATATCATATATATGTATCATATATATATATCATATATATACATATCATATATATATATATCATATATATATATCATATATATATCATATATATATCATATATATATCATAAATATATATATATATATATATATATATGTCATATATATATCATAAATATATATATATATATATATATATATATATGTCATATATATATCATAATTATATATATATATCATATATATACATATAGGATATATATATAATATATATATATCATATATATATATCATATATATCATATATATATATTATATATATCATATATATATCATATATATCGTATATATATATCATATATATATATATATCATATATATATCATATATATATATCATATATATATATCATATATATATCATATATATATCATATATGTATCATATATATATCATATATATATATCACATATATATAATATATATGTATCATATATATATATCATATATATATGATATATATATATATATAATATATATATAATATATATATCATATATATATCATATATATATCATATATACATATAATATATATATATCATATATATATATCATATATATATATATCATATATATATATCGTATATACATATAATATATATACCATATATATATGATATATATATATATATATATATCATATAATATATATATATCATATATATATATATATATATCATATATATATATGATATATACATATAATATATATATCATATATATATATATCATATATATATATATCATATATACATATATATGATATATATATATATCATATATATATCATATATATATATCATATATATATAGCATATATATATCATATATATATATCACATATATATCATATATATATCATATATATATATATCATATATATATATATATATCATATATATGTATATATATCATATATATATCATATATATGTATATATATATCATATATATATCATATATATATATATCATATATATATCATATATATATATATCATATATATATATCATATATATATTTATGATATATATATCATATATATATATATATATATATATATATATATATATATATATATATATAATGTTCGTGAGTATTTTAATGAAATTTGAATTGTTTCTGTGTGTAAGTCTGATGAGTAGATGGAGTGTTTTATTGAGAACCCGTCTACGAAGCTCCGGAGCTGAGATAACATATATATTTTATATATATATATATATATATATATATATATATATATATGTATGAATTTTTTATGTTGCCATATACACTAGTCTACACATGTAATTTGTGTACATTTGTAGCTAGTTTGTCTCGAATGTTTAACCTATGGAGTAGTGAGTCAAATGAGAGGTTTTCAGATTAACATTGACAGGATATTCTTATACTGAGCAGGCAGATATAATTTTTACATACGGCCGTGCGAATGATCATGGACGTGAGGCTGCGCGGCTGTATCAGTTTGCTTTCCCGGACCAAAGGCAGCCGAATCATCCAACCTTTGTCGCTGTTTAACGTTGCATTGCAAAGAAAGCTCCAGTGGCACCACAAACGATGGATCACGGAAAAAAGTTATCCGCTCGTACACCTGGCAACGAAGAATGCATTATAGAGGTTGTCCTAGACGATCCATCTATCAGCATAGGTCAAGTGACCCTAGTCTGTCGTCATCTCATTGTAGAATATGGAGGGTATTTCAAGTGCAGCTTTTGTATACATATCATCTGCATTGTGTGCAGGGTCTTTTTCTTTCTGATAACGCACCACGCGAGAAATTTTGCTGAGCTTTTATTGCACAAACTCCGATATGTTGTTTACCTCTTCAGTTTTGAGTACGGAAGAGGTAACCTTTGAAAGAGATGGCAAAAGCAGATGTACATCCCTAACCAATTGTGCGAGTATCGGAATACCCATGGTACGATAAAGGTACAAGGATCAGTTAACGATTAGTGTATGGACTGGAATTTTAGGTGACTGTTTTATAGGTCGATATGTTCTCCCCGTGCGTATTACATAAGCTGTCTACAGGGGGTTATTTTGGGCACACTTCCAGACCTGCTAGTGGAAGTACCACTGCTAATATGAAGACATATGAGATGGATATGTAGACAAGAACGGGTTCCATGGCCTGTACGTCCTCCAGACCTCAAATCTTTATGCAGCAAATATTAATAATGAAGTGACGCTTCATCATCGCAACATGGGTTCCAGCAAAACCATTCGAAACCGTGTGGAAGTATTTGAAATTGTCCGACAGCAGTAAATGATCCGACGGGTGCATGCGTATGTAGAATCAAGTGGATGACATTATTGGCATTTGTTATGTGTTGCTGTTTTGCAACGATAGCCTTTTGGACATATAGTTATATGGACATTTTAAACATGTCTGGGTGAGATGACGCCACGCCCAAATTTTGTCGAAGTATCTTTGATGCACCCTACACACACTCACACGCGCGTAAACATACGCGCACACACACACATACACACGCACGCACGCACACACACACATATATATATATATATATATATATATATATATATATATATATATATATGTATGTATGTATATATGTATAATATATATTTGAATAAAACGGCACTATCTATTCATTATTGGAATCTGTTGGAGAGTGGCCTAACCCCACAACCCCACAAATAAAGTGGAAAATAATATCAAGAGCCAGAACTCCCAAAAACTTCATAGACAGTTGCAACTTATGTTTAATTGAGAAAATCTTCATAATCAAACGTAAAGATCCAGACATACTACTGAATAAACACAGTGAACTAATTTTTAAATGCCGGCACAAAAACAATCTCAACCTAAGCATTGAAAAATAATCATATAATAAGAGCAATTTTGAGTGTTCTTTATTCCCTTTGTTTTTAGAAATATTACTATGCACACATGAACACCAACACATAACTATATGTATACAACTATGGTAATGTGCTTGAACACTGAGGCACCTGTTGATATGTACATGTATATATTTTTATATGGAATAAGAAGCAGTTTTTTTTTTCTTTTTTTTATAGTGTGGGGGTGTACATTTAGATAGGTACCTATATATTTTGCCATAAATATGAAAGAACGGGTAATATATGTGTAAAGATATGGATTATGTAATTAAATACTGAGAGAGTATTCGAACGCAGGCATAAGTGGGTGCATGGGTGAACATGAGGATAGAGACATGTAGGTGTGTAGATATGTGTAAGTGCAAATTAACGTATATGTGTGTATATGGATATGCTGCATACTATGTATATATGAATGTATGTGTTTGTATATATATGCATGTGCGTATGTATGTATGCGTGTATATGTGTATGTGTATATACGTATATGTGTGAAAAAATACATATATATGTATATATGTAGATGTATATGGATATACAGGTGTCTTTAAATGTATATGTAAATATATGTAAGTATAAGTGTATGTGGAGATATGCATTAAGATATATGACTATGCGTTTTCTCTGCAGATGTATATGTGTAAATATGGGAATATACATAGGTTTTTTTTTTTACTAATTAATAAAAGATAAAAATAAATTAATTAATAAGATCACTAAATATAAAATAGATTACTCTTTCAATGTACTATCTGTGAATTTTTCTAATCGAATGTTTCATAGAAAATAACAAAAAACTCCACCGAATTTCAAATTAATTTCTTCGTAGATTGTTTAAACATTTAAATACAGAAAAAACTTTAACCTCCCAAACATGCCCGTTAAAGTAACGCGAATTAACAGCGTCTAAAAAATTTGAAAGAAAAACTGTCCTCGTGGAAGTAGTGTAGCTCCTTCCTTTAAAGTCGGTCTCCACTCCTCCACTCCTTAGCCATCTATATCTTGAGACTAGACACAATAAATTCGAACAACATCTAGCCGACACATTGGAGTTAAAAATTAAAAATAAGAATTTGAAATGCTACATAAGACACATTCATATCCTCTTTCCCACCTCACTTCCCCACTTCGTTAATTTTACGTATACTTGATGAGGTTCGGCAAAAATGTGTCAATTTCCTTTCATTTTTCATTTCAAATTTTGGAAGTAAAGTCTGATAATCCAGAGCCCTGTTAAAGGAATATGGTGAAATAATTTATTACATGGAACCTTAACGTGGTCTGTTTTTATTCAAACATATCTGCTCTGAATTTTACATTGAGCTCTCCGGATATCATCCTCCTCGGGTCTACCCATACGGATTACCTAAGTTTGAATAAACTATATGTATATATATATATATATATATATATATATATATATATATATATATATATATATATGTATATTGTTAATCCTCCCGTACTCTCCCTCTGTGTGTTTGTACACACACACACACACACACACATATATATATATATATATATATATATATATATATATATATATATATAAGTCGCGTGTACAGAGTGAGAGAGAAAAATGTAACTTGCCCAACTCGTGTATGCCACTACTGGGTGGCTGTTGTCGCGATACTTACCAGTATCATCTGAGGTCAATATACAACACTATTCAAACTCATCTTCCGTTAGTCAATTTCTCCCAAACATTTTTACATAATTTATTTCATATCTCCAATCCTTTTTGCTGAAAAATACACAGAGTAAACTCTTGTAGTGTGAAATGACTATTCACATGGAATAATTTTGAATTTCCATTCTATTTGATTTATATATATATATATATATATATATATATATATATATATATATATATATATATATATATATATATATATGTATGTATATATGTATGTATGTATGTATGTATAGATAGAGTGAGAGTGATATCAACACCCATAAAATTATGAAAAAATATTAAAATGATTTAAGAGATTTCATTTGAAAAGTAAACAAATTATTTTCATTCATTTAATGGGGGAAAAAAATGAAAAAACCGTAGAAATTGAAATGCAAAATCAGCTTAAAGGAGGGAATGATTTAAGGAAACCCTAATTCATTGGTGATGGCGATCATCATTATAAAATGTGTTTTGATGTTAGTAATGATGATAAAAATGGAAAATAATCACCTAAAGTTAACTGGATAAACCTAATTGATGAAAATAAACTGAATATTTTTGAAAGTCGCACTCATATATGCATACGTATTACGCGGTTTCACTGTTTTTTGAATTAGTATGTAAGGTGGTAGTAACCGAATAGCATTGTTCAAAATTTCATCTGAAGTCGTTGGCAGGTGATGATGTCATCAACATCATACAATGATGCCCCTTTTTTGAATCTTCATTGCTGATTATTAAAACGTGGAGAAAAAGAATGGAAGAAAGACAATTAGGTATTTAATAATTTTAGAAGGAGAGTTTCCGCAACCAAACCCCATTTCTCAAAGACGTAATTTTTTTCTAGCTTTTTCCTGCTCTAACGATTCTTCTCGGACAACCTACATTCTCTAGTTCCCCCAGTTCAAAACTTCACAGCTTGCATTCCCCATGCTACGCACACTGAGTTAAATAGTCTTCATTCCTTGTTTAGTGTAGATACCGCTCAGGCAGATTTTACCCCCAGAACTGATACAATATGAATCGCACTCCAGAGGGAAAACGTTCCTGGTTACTACAATGTTAACCGGCTCGAGTAGAAGAGTAACTATATCCTCATAATATTAAACCCGTGTTCTATCGCTATATATAATTACATTATTCTTAGTGAGAAATTCCCTAAGTAGAGTTAATCTTGATCTTTATAAGGAGTGAGCAATAGTTAAAAGTATGAAAAGTAACTAAATTGATAATGAAATATACTGGGAGATTTGTTCTGTGTTGCAAATAAATATTGTTTTTAAGTGATTTTGTGAAAAATATTACGTGAATAAATGTAATTGATGTGATGAGACACATCTTTTGAGATATACATCGTTGATGATGTAGATATAAATTAATAGATAGTTATAAGAAAAAAAATGGATTGGCATCAGATTTAATTTGAAAAAAGGGAATTATTCCAATAGATAAAAAGTGCAGTAAAATACCGAGCTGTGAATTCTCCTACAGATGTTAAGACAAAGACGAAACGTTGTATTTTTTGACTGGATTACATTTAAAATATGGCGAAGATTAATTTTGATTCATTATTTTTTTTAATAAACCTTAACTGCCGTGTGTTGTGAACTCTTTGTTTGCCATGTCTCTTTTCAATTCATAATCGACCTGGCAGAAATATTTTGGCAGTCGGCTTTTGTTTCGTTTTGCTTGCAAACTAATGCTATAAGACCCATTCAAACTTAAATAAATGGGTTCATACCATTCATTAGTGTATTTGAACGCAAGGAAATGTAGCAAACTAGACTGAAATTCGAACTAGGCTCTCCAAATTATTTTTCTGAATCATCTTCCACCGTAGATCCAAGATTACAACAGCTGGTATTTCCAAGTCATATGACATTTAGGTACTGACCAGTCAAACTTTCTTAACTGTCTTCCAATTTTTAATGAAGAAAGGATTGAAAGTTAAACATTTCACTTTAGAATTTAAAAAGAAAAATATGTAAGAATCTTTATGCAAAAATCTCATTTAATTTAGAACTTTGAGTTACGAAAAGAATACAAAAAATGTCACGGCCAATGTTTGCGGATCTTGGAGAATAAGATAAACAACTTTCGATGCAATATCAGTCTTTCTATAAGACAGATAATTCTGGAAAATCATTACAGATGAAGGAGAAAATAGAGGCAAGAGAAATGCGTCTCAACAGAAGGATGCTGAGAATAGCATGGCTTGAACATGTGAGCAACGCCGAAGTTTTAGATTAAGCGGAAATAAAACGTAAACTTATACTTAGAATCAGAAGGAGACAGTTCAAGTTTCATATGTACGTAATGAGGAAAGAGGGCTTAGAAAATGCGACACTCACATCATAAATAGGAGATAAGAGAGACAGAGGAAATTAGTGCATAACCTACCTAATGAGCTTGCGCAAATGGTGGCAGAACAGGATTCAGAAGTGACAGCAAAAAAAGCAATTTTACTAAGGGCTACAAAGGGGCGTGGGAAATTGTGAAGAGACGATCATTAACATCATGAAGGGAAATGGCACATGGAAGATGACGATGCTGCTAATTTTAATATACTTTATATTTTAACAATTTCTTTGAAATATATATGGCTTTTCAGACATATTTGAATGAATATTATTAAGAAGATGCATTATAAATATTGAAGAGATAGATTTTCTTTATATGTATTTCCAAGAAGTCTTAAGTACTAGAGAAGTAAAGAATTGGTAATCATTGATTTTTGTTAGTTTACTAAAAAGTAAATAATGAAAATGTTTTAAGTACATTGCATCTAAAGTATAATAAGAAAAAATTCAAATGCATGGCGTGTGAAGTTTTGAACAGACAGCTTCTAAAGAAATTAATTAAATTGTATCAAGTACTTTTACAGAAAAAGTAAAGACTGACAATATTGAAAGTTTTATTTGGTGAAATAGGTTTTATTTTATTTTGATAGTGTGTTGAACAGTTATGCAATTGTAAATTTGATGTTAATTGTTTGTTATTTACTAATTAAGAAAATGACAAAGGATGTAAGGGGGGAGATATAAAAGGATGTCTCTTGTGTAAGCGTAAAAGCAAGAACGATTGGGGATCAAAATTTGATCTACCACATTGAGATCTACAATGACTCTGAAACCCTGAAAGAAGTTTCCTTTTTTTTCTGTAAATACAAAATCACTTATATTGATTAAATATTTTAACATGCATTTATATTGTGACATTTCACATTCTTCAAGATATTTCTATATGGTTTAGTACACATTGGGCTGAAAATAATTTGAAAAAATTAGCTATGTTGTCAGTTAGGTACCTTGTTTAATGCCTAGGCCCAGGGCTTCTCATGCAAATTTGAATGAAGCAGACACAATTAGAAAAATACCACAGAAAAGGTTAATCTCATCATCCATTGTGTGTCCCTTGCAGCTTCTTATGCCTTCGCTTTATTGGGTTGGCTTTCCAGAAATATCTTTCCCTCCACGTTCATTTGTCTTTGCACAGTTAAATTGGGTCAAGTAAATACAAGGATTTAAAAAAAAAATTAATTAAATTCAAACATCCGGAACTTTGTATTCAGTGGCATGCATGATTCATATCCGACTCCTGGGTAAGACAATAACCTACATCCAACAGCAATCATCTGATCAGCAGGTTTTGAGGAGCGTGTAACCATCTCTTACTTAAGGGAGTTCCCAGCTTCAATCTAACCTGTGGTGGTAGCATCTGCCAGGGTTCCAGCCATGGGAAAATAGTTAATCCCCCAAAATGGGTCAAAACACCATGAAAGTATAACAGTCTATTTTAATACCAGCAATAGATTTTTGAAAAAGATTATTACCAGCAATATATTTAAAAAAATATATATTACCAACAATAAAAATCTTTTCGACATTAAATAAACCGTTGAAGTTGATATGATGTGAAACAAAGCAAAGCAAACCAAAACAATTGATTCATATCCTTTTGTCTCTGCCCAAATATCATTGCACGTCTCATAATTTATTTAACTCGCTATGGCATTTCGCTAACGGTGAAATCAATTTCCAATTAATATATTTAAATTTTTTTTTTTTTTTTTTTTTTTTGTAGCGAGTGTCATTTTGTGTACCCAAAGCAGAAAGTTCCTAAAAGGTATGTCTGAATTGTTATATCTTACAGTCTATCTGATTTGGGCAGTTACTTTCAACATTTCTTTGTCAGAATATTTTTGGCGATATTTTCCATTCATTTCCCGGGGAGTATGTTGCATCAGGTGGCCGTTAAAAAATTGGTAATAGTATTTATTTTTTTAAATTCTTTTCATCTATTAAACAACACCACCTGAGATTTACGAAATCAATGAACTCAGAGTTAGTGATTTCGATTAGAATTGCCTCTGGATGTAAGAACTCATAAATGTCTTCGGCATCAAGAGATAACGGCTTGCTATCTTCTAAAGAACATATTCTACAGTCTTTCCCGCTCCTGTTTCCAACCATTAACATATTAACAATGGCGAATATGTCAGATTACTGTTGAGTGTTGAAACAGGTAACAGTGAGCCGTGCAAAGTCCTTCCTGTTTTTTTTTGTTTGTTTTTTCGAAATAGTATCCTTTGAAGTAGCATTGATCTCCTACAAGCTAAGTGCAAAATATAGTCTAGTCAATCTAGCCTCGGCTGGAGATCAGTCTAACAGATGGAAATGTCTGAATTCCAAATCTTGGAAGAGGAAAGGTGAAAAATCACCACTGTCTTTCCTAAGAAGTTACTATATACTCTTCTTTATTATTAAATAAAAATCATTCATTAAATGCCATGCACTTTTGGATGAACATATCACGTTTCAGTTCCTGATTGATTTAACAAAAGGATTCCCACAGTCAGCTATCCTACTTTCTGCTGTGAACCGCTTGCCGACTAAGTTTATAGAACTTACCGAAATTTTATATTAAATCTATAGCTGGAGGAGAATAGATGGGCTCATATATTTCTCAAGGGTATTTGCGCGTAAGTGAATGTCAAGAACGCAACTGAAATTCTAACTAGGATCTCCAAATTCTCTTTCCGAGCCGTTATCCACTACTCACGCATATCCAAGTGATCAACCATCTAGTTACTGATCAGACTAAACGTTGCTTAATAGGACGAGAACAACGTTTCCTAATAGGACCAGAACCAGTGTTTCAACCTGATGTAGCCGTAAGCTTAGAAGAAATAATAAAAGAGTACTAGAAAGTGTGAAACTCTAATATCAAGATATCACAGACAATAAAATAGAGAACTACTGTCTAAGATTGCCCGTTTCTGCATAAAAGTAATATTAAAAAATATTAAAACATGGTTTCAGCATAGACTACTCTTCCTTGACAATCTGTGTTTGCTTTGTTTAAAAAATATGAAAAATACTACTTTTTATATTTTTCTAAATAGAAAAATATCGTTCGAAACAAAGCGAAGTGTACTGAACTGTTATGTCGCATCAGCAGACAAAGAAATGACTTGTGACAACGGAAATGTGGTTCTACAGAAAAATCGTGAGAATATTATGGATCGAACGTCAGCAAAGACGAAGTTCTAAGGAAAATGGCAACAAAAAACAACACGTGCTTAACATCAGGAAGAAACAGTTTCTAGAAAGATTATCAAGGAAGATAACTTCTTGCTGTAATATATATATATATATATATATATATATATATATATATATATATATATATATATGTATGTATATATTATATATAGCATTTTCTAATGGGATAAGAGTCCGATATCCTTTCTAGTTACCACCGAATGCAACCCTGTGTATGAAATGAAAGGTTTTGATAAAAAGAAACAACTACGAAAATTATTCTTTGAGAAATTATTTGATTATAATTCTATTTTGTTTCAAGTATTAATTTGGAATATGCAATTAAGTTAATTTTCTCTCCTGATTGACCTTTCTTTGAAACTTCACATATAAAATTGCCCCAAAATCGGTGAGACGTATTCAAATCCCGTTGATATCTTCAGCGTACCCGTTCACACATATATCCTTAGGAAAGACATGAATCCATTTATACTGCGCTCACACGTTTTTCCAAAGCAAGAGGGACAGAACGATCTAGCTATGGCTGGCAACTGGACAGAAAGCGACAAGAAACCAGTACGTCAAATGTCCACATAATAATGAAACGAATCATTGGAGAAACGTGATTGCCTCCGGTCTGAAAGGTCACAACATTAAAAGGATATAAGAAACTGGTGTTTACGAAAATATCAATAAATAAACGTATCGGAAATTGTCCGAATTTTTCACAAGCTTTTCATTTTTGCTTCTTCTATTTTGCTTTTTGTCGGAAAGGTCAACTCGTTTAAGATATTTCGAAGGTCAGGTCAGGCGCACGGATTGAAAACAAGTAATAATATTCCAGCAAAACCTGAAATCGCATTTCTTATATATTCTCTAATCAGTATGTGATCGGCGGAACCTAAATTATATGCTTACATTGTTCAACTGAGAGTTGAAATTAAAAATCTTATGAGATACCTGTATTTTAAACTCCTACACATTTTCCGAACCATAATACTTTTACAGCTAGTATTAGCTCTAGACTAATGCAGTTCTTATATACTAGATAAAGCAATTTCATTTACATATCCTGGGTACGAATTCAAATGACGTACTAAGTACATTTTTTTCTACCGGGCTATGTTATTGATTTGATGGTTGAAGAGCAGAACTTTGGGGAAGAAATGCAAAAATAAAGAAAAAATAAAGAAAAAAATAATAATGAATAAAATATTACCCGGTGATCTACGGAATGTTCCAAAAGATATTGTCTAAATAAAAATACTTTTGCTTTTATCAAATTTTTGTTCTGATGCTAAATGTGCATTGATATAGCAGATATTGCTTTTCAAAAGTTGCACAAATTTTTAAGAAGTAGATAATTATCCTTAGAGAAGACGTAAAGAGTGGTCAAGAGTGGCAGGAAAGTCAGAAGACAAAAGGAAATGGATGAATAGTCAACAGATAAAAACATGGATAGCAGAACATAATGGTGGAAGAATAGTCATAACCAAAGAAATGCAAAAAGAGGGAGATAGAGCAATAATGGAAAAACAATAATTTCTAAGTGTTAAATATTTTTTTAATCGGTTTTACCCCAAGCAAGGCATTAAAGCCGCTAACACGCAAGGGGTTACAGGGACAAAAATTTTTAGTAATGATTAGAAAGAGAAAAGAGAAGTCAGCAGGTAGAGTAGATAGCGATTGAGAATGCATTTCAAATTTTGCAGATTAAAGTTGGCTGGAAAGCATGGAACAGGAAGAGAGTTCCCCAAGTGAGAAGTACGAGAAAAAAAGTATGTCAAAATTTATGGCTATATATACCTAGCTTAACTGTCAATTGATAAGATCTCGCCGACAGCCTTATATTGTGCATAAATTCATACCGTTTAGGTGACATACGCTCCCAACACGCTTATATAAAGAAATGCGGCAATAGGCAAAATGAAGAATGAGAAAAAGGACGGACTTCTTCTGTGTTAACTAGCCAGAAACACAGACCCAAACATACCACAATATTCCTTACACCAAACCAACACATTCTTACTTACCATTCTTACTTCATCCAATATAATAATACAGAATTTCCATGAAATTCTAACTAGTCCCCATATGTACAATTAATTGTCTGTGTGGGAAGGGGAATGAGTAATAACTTTTAAAAAATCTAAACCCCAATGAATATTGACAAATGTGAAAGAAAACTATATACAAGAAACCAAACAAAATAATATTAGTAATATTACCACTCCATAATCTGTGTCAGAAATATCAATTAACTGGACGAAATCAATGCGGAACTCTAATAATATTATAAAATATTATTTCATTTCAAGCACTCACTTAAACACACACTCATTCAAACAATAAAAAATATGAAATTTACACTCGAGACGAAAGGTACCTCATATCCACCAGTGAACTGGCGTGTCTACTCACCTAGCCGGGGAAAGGGAAGGCGAGGAGCTGATCCGAAGAATTACCATGAAAGTATTTATAAAAAGGCACGGAGAGGCAATCTTAGGGTGGTGAGCAGATGACAGAGGCCGTGACGCCACATCTAGACCAATAATAGTCCATTCTTCCTTGGATCTTATCAACGAGCTGAAGGTAAATAGCAGAAGCACCCAACCATATATGGCAGCAATATTTAACGCATGGACGAATATTCAAGATAGACTCCGGAGAGAAAAAAAAAATGTTTCGTCCAGTACAGTGAACCAAGTATCATAGCAACTGCCCCAGAAATAGATTTAATATAGTCTTTAAAATTCATGTCAGCACATGAAGGAGTAATGAGTCACTTTCTTGGAGGATAGCATCCGCCATGATGATGGAAATCAGAGAAGGATCTTATAGATGATTAATCCAGTGAAGTTTAGTTTAAGAGGCGTTAAATTTGACAAGCCATATTTTGCCCCATTTAATAATTGTTTTCAGGTCGTTTTAGACATCAGCTGACAATTTGACCTTGAAGGACTGATTAGCCTTACTGTCAAGGTAGGAGTAAATCGTAAAGTCTTCAGCGTAGATGCCAAGTTGAGAGCTGATGGAGACGCGGGTTCGTTAAGAAAATTAAAAACAGCGTAGGGCCATGGGAATGAAAATTCTGAAGGACATGTTTCGCTAAGTTCAAGAAGGTGCAAAATACGTAGGGGAAGAAGAAAGTACTACTTCATTTGGTTAATTTGAAAGGTAGACAATCATATATATATATATATATATATATATATATATATATATATATATATATAGGAAAAATCATATACAAGCAATCACATTTTCGTACCTATATAGAAATAAGCAGACTTACCAAAATTTAAGCACAAATAGACTAATAAAACAAGACAAACCAACTATCAATATATTAGATACACCATCAAACATATAGATAAAAATGGGATCAAATAAAGGTAAGAATGACAAATACATGCATATATACGATGTATACATATATACGCAGTTAAAACACGGATATCAATCTATGAACAGGGTAAAGAAAATGATATCTCTCTCTCTCTATCTTTCTATATATATATATATATATATATATATATATATATATATATATACACATATGCATACATATACAAAAATCGAAGGACGAAACCCACATTTCCAAACAAATTACGCACAAAAACATATAAAATATCTGTATATATATAAATATAAAAATGCGTACACATACCTAAATATACACCAAAATATGCGAATGTGTTTGCCTTGTCATTTGAAAAATCCCCTTCCCTACCTACCTCGTTATTTGAATTCAGATTTTCAAGAATCAAATATGTGTAGCGATCTTCTTTTGATACTAACCACGAGTCGACCTATTTTAGTCATCTTCCTAGGAAGGAAAGCGTGGCTCAGCCAGGCTATGTGACATTCATCGGAACAGGTGATAATCTGGTGAACACAGCGGATGGGGTATGACTTCCTATTTACGCGTTCCCAAGTAGGTTTTCACCCGTTTTGCCTAGCGTTGTCATGTTGTAAACTCATTTTGTCGTGTCTGCTCGTATAGCGGCCGTTTTCTTCTCCAATGCTCGGATCAAATGCATCAATTGTAGTCAATAGCTATATACCATGATGGTTTCGGTCGGTTAGAGCAGCTCATTATAAACTAGACCCTACTGGTCCCATCAACTGCAGAGCAAAATCTTCGAACAATGTATATTAAGACTTGTCGCCGATGTTGAATCATGGCCGTGCTTACCCCGCACTCTTTTACGTTTAGGGTTATCTTAGTGAATCCACATTTCATCTCTCGTCACGGTACAATGCCAAAAAGTTTTCCTTTTCTACCGTTGAAGCGGCTGTTCATACGTGACAAGACACCATTCGATGTCTGTCAGCTTCAACGCGTACGGCACCCAATGAACTTGATTTTTGCATCATTCCTAATGCTTTCAAACGTTCCAAAAATGTTATTATCAATTCCTAAATTTTCTGCAAGTTCACCTTAAACCTGACCTGGGTGTCTTCATGAAGTAATGCATCCAATTCTTTGTCTTCAGCCTTTTCGGTGGCGTTCTCTATCTTCAACATGAAAATCATTATTTTTGAAGCATCTAAACTAAACTCTGCATGTTGTTTCTGAGAGATTATGGTCGCCGTAAGAATCAATAAGAATTCTATATGATTCAGTTGCAGATATCTTTTGAATAATATAGTGTAGTAAAATTCCTCGCAAACACATTTTCTTTGGTACGAAATCCGACATGTTTAACGCAATGAAAATCAAAGTTGTTTACACTTCGGCAAAATTACATACACTGAATTGCAAGCTTGCTTATAGTATTTTCTTATAGATGCATTAACATCTGAAACTACATGCACGTATTTTATGAAAGCCATCTGTTACATATATATATATATATATATATATATATATATATATATATATATATATTCAAGGTTCTAAAATGTATCTATATTTTTAATTAAACGTTATTCATAGTGGATACCCATATTTGAGTAGAAGCTCCTTTTATTTATTAAGCCGTAATTTTATCGATTTATTTATTGAACATTTATTGATTTTCCTCTACTGGCTTGTAAATTCAATATATTTTATTACAGAAAATATGCACACATTATCTTTAATATAATTTCTCAGATATTCAGGCCAGTAGATGAAAATAAATATCATTTTTAATAAATGTACGGAGCGTCTACTCAAACATGAGCATCCACTAAGGAATAAAATTTATCGCATTATTAAATAAAAATACATCACCTCTCTTTTACATTCTCACGTGGGTCTACAATCTAAGTAGGTTCTAGTAATATAAAAATGTTAAAATTGATAAAGCAAAAGAGAGATCGATATATTTTATTTGTACAGATCAATATGATGTAGAATCCCCCCCAAATCGTTTTACTTCAATGTGGGGAATAGGGTATTTCGTTTCTATTTTGAAATCCAATATGAAATGGAATTCCGGTCTGCATTTACTTTTAAATGACCCTGTATGTATATATATATATATATATATATATATATATATATATATATATATATATATATATATATATATATATATGTGTGTGTGTGTGTGTGTGTGTGTGTGTGTGTGTGTGTGAGAGCAAATTCTTTATTTTGAGTTATTATGTTTAAAGGAAGATTACGGTCTAATGTGATGTTATATAGGAGAGATTATAGTTGACACTCTTGCACATTTGTGGCTAGGCTGTATTCACAGTTTATCGTGTTCTGTAATGAGTTAACTGAGAAGTCTGCTGTGTAAAAATATCAGCATATTCATATCCTGAACAGGCAGATATAACTTTTACTTACGACCACGCGAACGGTAAAGAACAAGAGGTTGCACGGTTATTTTAGTTTTATGTTTCCAGAACGAAGGCAGCCGAGTCATCCAACCTTTGATGCTGCTTAACATCGCATTGCTGAGACAGTATCCGTGGTACCACAAGCTATGTATAGAGGAAGCCCGAGATCCGCTCGTACGCCTGACTAAGAAAAACACTTTCTAAAGTCTGTCGGAGGTGATCGAAGTATCAGCACACGTCTTGTGGACTTAGCAAGTCGTACATCTCATGAAGGGTAGTTCAAGAGCCGCTCCTGTACCTGTATCATTTGGAGTGTGTGCTGAGTCTTTCACCCTCTGATCATAAGGGAGAACTTTTGCCGATTGTTTATTGACCAAATTGCTGACCCGTTGTTTGTATCTTCAGACTTGAGGCAGCATTTGGAAGAGATGGAATGAATAACATATTTACCCAACAGACATTTGTGGATGGATCGGAATCCAATGTTACATCACAGACTAAACATCAGAATTAGTTTGCGATTAACGTGTGAGATGGAATTTCATATGACTGATAGGTATATCAATAACTTCTCCAGCCAGGACTATATTAGCTGTCTATAGGAACTTTATTTTGAAAACGATTCCAGACCTAGTAGCGAAAGTAACCTTCCTAATACGAAGATGCATGTGATACATGCATAATAAAATTCCAGGCAATGTTAGTCATATTATTCGCAATGCACTGTCTGAAATCTACTATGAAAGATGGATAGGTAAGGAACAACCATTTGTTTGGTCCATAAGTTTCCTCGACCTCAATCCTTTAGATTATCTCTGTGGGGGCAACAAAAATTATTGGTTTGTGCAGCAGACATTAATAATGCAGAGACGAATCATCATCTAGTCTTGGGGGTCTGCCAAAAAATTCGACACCGTATGGGAATATTTGAAAGGTTCCGCCAGTCAATAATCCGACGGGTGCATAGCTATTTCGAAGCAAGCAGAGAACATTTTTGAACATTTGTTAATAGTTGCTGTGTTGAGCTACAACGATGGCCTTTTGGAAAAATATTTATCTTGACATTTTCCTTTGTTTGGCGTGAGGAACCCACCACTTATATTTGTAAAATATTTCTGATACATCCTTATATATATATATATATATATATATATATATATATATATATATATATATATATATATATGTGTGTGTGTGTGTGTGTGTGTGTGTGTGTACTCAAGTATAGGATTGGTGTATTTGAAATAAATTCCAATAAGCGAAAATACTACGCTTGAAAGAGAGCTCAATGCAGAGTAGAGCAAATATAATTTATACGAAACTTATGGCATAAACATATTAAAATATCACTAACAAAATAGCCATTTTGTTTCAACACTTCTGTAGTCTTATCAAGCGATAATGTTGAATAAAATTATGTTATAATTTTCGTATAAATTATATATATATATTTATATATATATATGTATTTGTACATATATATATATATATATATATACATATATATATATATATATATATATATATACATATATATTTATATATATATACATATATATTTATATATATATATATTTATATATATATATATTATATATATGTATATTATATATATATATATATATATATATATATATATATATATATATATATATATATATATGTGTGTGTGTGTATGTATGTATGTAAGTGTTTTTGTGCGTGGATGGCGGATAGATAACGTTTGACTCTACCCTTGAGGTGGTTAAGATTGTAATTATTGGAAATCCATCCTCTCGATAGTCTGTTCCATAGAATAAGAGTTCTGAGAACGAATTTGTCTGACTGCAATTCCCACTTTACTAAATAAATACGAAGGGAATTTATATGATTTGCCGCCGTGTGCGGTTATGCCGGTTTCTTGTTGTGTATGTCTAAACTAATGGAACTAATGAGTATAGCACGTC
The DNA here is from genome assembly GCA_963932145.1 of Acanthosepion lycidas. Classification (NCBI taxonomy): domain Eukaryota; kingdom Metazoa; phylum Mollusca; class Cephalopoda; order Sepiida; family Sepiidae; genus Acanthosepion; species Acanthosepion lycidas. The sequence continues at coordinate 29,568,403 of OZ010579.1, forward strand.
AGCCCAATTGCCACAGTAATAGCTATAAAGTGATGAGAGATTATTACCGTTGCTTCTATTGCAGGACAGAACATATTTCATCATTCAAAGGCAGACCATTCGCATTTGAATTCTGTTAAGATTAGACAGTCGGTACTGGACTGCACCAGCTCAGATATAGAAGCAATAATCTATTCTTGGGCTGTTAAAAATTTTGTAAAATTAGTGCATTAAAACTGAAGTGAGTAATTTCTGGAGTGATAAAGAACTGATAATTATGTGATCATATATAAGGAAATTATGCATATAAGAGTTACATTTGGATCTACCATGGCGTTTCGTCCCAAAAGAAGATTATTTTTAATACTAAACCTCACACAGGCCTCGAATGTAACCCAAGCTATAGGAGTACAAACAAAGGTTAATGAATAATTTATGTGATCCATGGTAGAAAATGTGATAGGGAATATTGACTTTATTTACAAAGAGGAAATAAGGCGACTGGGTCTTGCCGTGAAGAGCGTCACATTGTTGTGCTGAGGGAAGGAACCACGTGACACTCCCTTTCGAAGGATGCCCGTTACTGGGAATAAAAAAAAATGAGTGGAATATTCTTCTTACATTTGTGACACAGCAGAAATACGTGTGAATCTACTTGGTGAATGTATGATGTCGTATTGTTGCTATAGCAGGATATTTGCGATTCCACTTTAAGTTGAGAAAACTAACGATAGTGTTCTGAAACAGACATGTTTTAGTTGACATCGATTGTTTAGAATGGCGTTTCTGTAGAATATCTGCAAATAATTTGGGAGACATGAGGAAAATTGCTAACACGAAAATCTCCTGAAGAAAGGAATATAGCATGTCCTTTTTGAGTATTTAGTTTTCAACATTATAGAGACCAACACGCTAGATGTCACAATTACTAATTTAGTAGTTGAAGGCTGAAAATAAAAGAGATTTGAAATTATTGTTAAGTATATTAAATGTATCAGTCATTGAATTATGATGAACAACAAATTAATTTTGGAATTAAATTTAATTACAATTAAAAGGAAACAATCCTAGAATAAACAGGAGTTGTGTCTCTTAGTTTGAGGATGTATTACGCAAGAAATACAAATTTACATCAACTGCGGTTTGGCACAACGTAGGGGAACTGCAACTAAAGAATACAGCTTTAACACTTTGAGCCCTTTGTTACTGAACAATTATAACCCTTCTACCTGAGATTCTGAGTCAAAATTCTCAAATAACTGGTATGCAATGGTTCATGGTAGATAGAAAAATAGTTACAAATGTTTACCCACATTTCAACCGGTGGCAGAGCATTAAGTCATTTTTCTCTACCACCGGTAAAACGGTGTTCAGGGCTCAAAGAGTTAAGTCGACATAATAAGGATGTCATTTATAACAAGTCGTTCACATCTGGCAGTCTTGAACAGCTTTGCAAAATCTGGGTCAAAATAAAATGAGAATAAGTAATGGAAGCTTCCAGAAGGCTGTATTGAAGAGATAGCCTAAGCTACTGCTGTTTATGAAGTTTAAGACGGAGCATTTTCACGTTCTTTCAAAAAACAAACGAAGACGTAACATTTCAGTAAATTCTAATACACTTAAAGCAAACATCTCGTTACGTCATAGATAATGATTTAGAAGCAATTAGCTAAAACAACTTAGGAAAAAATAAAAACCACTAGTGAATATCGTCTTTAGAAAGATTAAAAGAAAACTATTTAGAGCCAATGTTTTCATCATAAACCGATTGCTACATTACAAATAATGAAACTGATGAAGATTGATAAACGATTAAATATTTATATGGTTTCTGTAAAATAAAATTTGAGTGGAAAATGAAACTAATATCCATTACTATTGGAAGGATTTCAAATGACATTGGAAAATTCAAAAAAATCAAACTTTCAGTGAACAATATTAAAGAAATTGATATAATCACCGTGTGAAGACGTAGAGCTTTAAGGAAGACGCAAGCCTACTTAATCACTGCCGTGAGACAGAGCCAGTACTAATTTATATGTAAATATTTTTGTACATCTCCCGAAATAAACAGCAAATATTTAAACATATTTTAAATAAACGTCAAATTTAAAATACGTGGATTTCCTAGTGCTCTGTGCTTTTATTAATGAATAACTGACCTTTTTTAAATTTCTCAGTTTTTTGAAAAATATTCCGTATGAATTGAGTAATGGTAATAAAGCATACATTGTTAATATTGTTAATGAATTAAAAAAAAAAACAAACAATGAAAATTGCCACAACTTTCCCAACTTTTACCAGAGATCAACAAAAGATTAAACTATTTACCCTAAACCCGGTAATATGTAGTATATGTTCTATTAAACGGAAGAGGCGTGGTTGCATGTATTTCACATGAGAAAATCGTTTAAAATTAGTAATATGTAAGCAGCAAGGAAAAAGTAGTAAAAAAAATCCTACATCAGTGTTCTAAAGGAAACTAAAACAAAACAATATCGCATTGTGAAGCAGAAGGAAACATGTCCTTTGTTTGCCAAAGTAGAAAATATCGATAAAAGAGTTACCAGGTTCCAAAAATGGATGGGCACAATAATACAATCGTAATTATTCAGAGCGGTATACAGGGCAACGCTGGACCATCCCGATGCCAGGAAAAAGAAGATGGCCTAAGGAACAACTGAAGCATCTCCATGATACATTATTTTTTCAAGAGGCAGAGGATTATAATTTGGCCAGGTATCATTCTCAACTGTTTTTTTGGACGTTCGAAAGATTTCACTCTCTCAAGATGGAATTTTGCCTAAAAAAGTTTTTCTAAATAACAACCTGAAGATTTTGCATATGAAGAAGAATCAGGCATACAGAGAGTCGGACATTTGCAAGCCTATTCTACAATTCTAACGCTTGAATGTTTAGATAAAGGAAGTTATGATCTGGCCTTTGTGTTTTCGCGTTTTTAATGATATTGAATATATTTATAAGATTGTCAAAATCCGAATTTATGTGGGTGACATACAGTTGTCATCGAAAAATAAAATTACGGATGGAATATCAACCGTTGGCGAAACGATCATCCCTGCCAAAATTTGAATTTAAATTCCGAGTTCATATTTTTTTATTGGCTGTTGAAGTCATTTGAATAACTGCCGTTTTCCTTGTTTTATTCGCTCCCAATTTCTTTTCCGTTATCGTTTCAATGAAAATATAAATTTTGTGCTTGGTTATTTTGTTCAATATATATTATCCTATCATTTAAAATTGCTACTTCCTTAATGTTTTACTTAACTAAATGGCCATTTAGTATTCATATTTTGTACGTAATTTCTTAAATAAAAATCAATAATGTACAAAATGTTCAATTTTTGGTATTTTCTTGTAAAATAACGGAATATGTTTGCTTGAAACATAATGACACTCAGAAATGTGTCACATATTATCATTTTATCGATTTGTAATGTTGGAAGTAAGTCTAAATACATAAAGATAACAACATAAGTGTAAAAAAAACCTATAAAATTGAGAAAGCAAAACACAAAGAATTGATAAAAAATAAAAATAAACACGAATGGAAGAAAATACAAAGAATATAATAGAAAAAAAAGTTATTTACTTGAACTGCGTTAGTTAAATTATGTATATCAGTAATATCACAATAGAGTTTTTCTTTTACATCGTCCGTCATGAAGAGAGTTTTTAGCAACCATACATACAGTAGCGAGCGTAAAGATTAGAGCAATGTTTAGAAAACGTCTAAATGTGAAATAACATTTTTATTTTAAAGCTTCAAAGAACATTCCAAGTAAGGATATAAAGGTAAATTAAATAATTCCAAAATATAAAGATCAATAAACTAATTTTGATAAAATTATAAGAATAATTATATAACAAATCAAAATAAAAAGAAAAGATAGATGATCAAAAAAATCAGAACGATTAAGAAAATCATACTATTATAATGGATGCATCGTATCTAAATGAAAATATCGTTCATAATTAATTAGTACTTGATGTGTAAACTGTTTCTTTCAATAACAGCTGGACATCTTTTGCTACATGAGTGAATTAAAGCCTCGCGTTCATTAACGGATATATTCTCCCATTCTCCATTCAAATTAGTCCATAGTTATTTGACGTTTGTTGGATTCTTTTCCTTAGCTCTTTCATTTAGAAACTTCCAAACATTCTCAACAGGATTCATGTCTGGGCTTTGAGCAGGCCACTCCATAACAGTAACATCCTCCTCAGAAAGAAATGTCTTCGCTGTGTGACACGGCACGTTATCTTGAATAAATACAGCTGGCTGATTAATTGCAGTTCTCAAATTGCCTACAGCATAATTCTTCAATAAGCAGTTGTGTCAATTGTACAGTGTAGCCTAACAAGAGGAACCGTACCAGCAGGTGACATCATACCAAA
>OZ010579.1:29577800-29580300 GCA_963932145.1 Acanthosepion lycidas
AAATGTATGTATATATATGCATATATATGTATATATATATATGCATATATATGTATAAATGTATGTATATATATGTATATATATATATATATATATGTATATAAATATATATGTATATATAGAAATGTATATATATATATATATTTGTATTTTTCTTTATATATATGTATGTATATACGTGGGCACACATGTATATATGTTTGTATACACGTATATATGTTTGTGTATATATGTATATATATATATATATATATATATATAAGCATATATATGTATATATATGTATAGATATGTATATATATATATATATATATATATGTATAAATGTATGTATATATATGCATATATATGTATATATATATGTATATATATGTATAAATGTATGTATATATATGTATATATATATATATATATATATATATGTATATAAATATATATGTATGTATATATATATATATATATGTTTGTATTTCTATATATATATATTTGTATGTATTTACGCGAGCACACATGTATATTTATTTGTATATACGTATATATGTTTGTGTATATATGTATATATATATATGTGTATATATATATATGTTTATATATATGTATATATAAATATATGTATATATATATATATACATCTACATATATATAAATTATTGTCTATATATAAATACATATACATATATATATACATGTACATATACATAAATAATTTTATATATACATAAGTACATGTATTTATGTACATAAATATATGTATATATATATTTATACATAAATACATGTACATATATATATCAATATATGTATGCATATATACACATATATGTTTTTATATATATATATCAATATATATACTTATATATGTATATATATATGTATCTATATGTGTACATATATATATATATATATATTTATGTATATGTATGTATATGTATATATACGTATATGTATATATATTTACACACACACGCACACACACACACACATATATATATATATTAATAAATACATATTTTATGATGAAATCAAATTTTCACTTCATAAGAATCAATATTATATACATACTACCAGAGATGTATATATATATATATATATATGTATATATATATATATATATATATATATATATATATGTATATATATATATATATATATATATATATATATATATATATATATGTGTGTGTGTGTGTGTGTATTATATTTCTTTACAGTGCGTGTCTTTTATCTCGCTAAATATGACTTGCAATAAAATACCTAACAATTTATTATAAAATAAAAATAAATAAATGTTAATCTTTTCATCGTAATTCGTTAGAGAGGACAAGTTGTACAAATTACATTTTTAGCTAAGCATATTGGTTTTAAGAAATACTAAATTCTTACCTCTATAACAGATATTTACCTCGGTTATTTCAAAATATTCTTATCTGGTCATTAACTCTTATTTTTGTGAGTATAAGAATATGACCAAACAATTAGGTATCAGAAAAGAGAAATACAATTTTCTCTTCCCATGAGGAAAAATGTTTGCGAGGTAGAGAAAAATGATAAATTATGTTCTTCAATATTATTTACACATGTTGTAAACGAAACATCTGTTAAAAATATTGGCGTTCGGTTGAAGTGACAGTAACGAAATGAGAATATAAAATATCACACAGAAATAAGTTTGAGCGTTGAATTCAATCAGTTGCATGTGCACAGACAGGGAAAAATGTCGTTTCAGCAGATAGTGTTTAACGTAAATCTATCCCATCATGCAATGATGTTAATTAAATCACAACATAAGCAAGAGCGTATACATTTGGACTTCTGATGAGAGGATAATTGTCAATGAAATCATCATCAGTGGTGTCGTTGTTTGTTTAACTTATTTTTATCTTATTAATCTCTCCTACTTATTGCCCCAAAGTAATTAAATGAGCAAACATCAATTGCAAGACCGACGGATTGAATGATACCTTGCAAAAAGTACAATGCATTATGAAAATTAAGAAATGGAGATACCAAAATCAAAAAAGAAGAACAATTTCAATATCTGGGAAATTTTTTACAGAGGCCTGAAAGTGTGAAACTGAAATCCAAAGATACACAGTGATAGCCAAAAGATACATTCCAAAAGCTTAGCAAAGTATTAAGAAACATGGAAATTTCTTTAGAAACAAAGAAAAAAGTACTAAAATGTTAAGTAATATTCGTCCTCGTATATGAAAATGAATGGAGGACAAACACCCCGAAGATAAAGAAGAGGATTGAAGCATCAGAAAAATGGCTCTACAGAAGGTTACTCCTGATGATATATATTGATTATGGGAGCAAAGTTGAACTTTTAAGGAAAATGGAAATAAAAAAGAAATAAAAAGGAAAATTACATTTAAGGTCAGGAACTGAAAGTTAAAATTTCTAGGGCAGATAATAAGGAAAGAGTAATTGGAAATCCGTTAACAAAGAATAGATTGAAGACGAGAGAGACAAAGAAAACAATGCATCATACATTTAG
>OZ010579.1:29587800-29590300 GCA_963932145.1 Acanthosepion lycidas
TTGTGAAGAATTTCGATTCTATTTTTGTTGATATTTTTTCTTTATTTCCCGTTCTTAATTATTTTCCCTGTAATCACTGAATGTTTTTCGTATTTGTATTCTAGTTTGTTTGAATATCCGCTGACTTTAGGGCTGATTCATATTATTTTTTTAAAATTTTCATTGAATATTTTTAGGATACCAAAATTCATTGGAACGTTTTATTTATAAATATTGGTATTTGTTTCAATAGTTTAGCGGTATTTTTAAAATTATTGTTAATGTATAGTGAGTCGTTGTTTGGTTTTCTGTATGCTTTTGTCGGAGTTAGCTCCTCCTTAGATCCTTAACCCTTCAACAGGGGTCTCTCTTCTCTGGCTATAAATACTCTCTGAACCTTTGCCTCGACCTCTTTTTCCCTCAGGCCTTTGGGTCGCCATCTTGAGTTAAAACTCTTTTTCTTGAGGCTTTCAGCCTTACCACCTCGCAGATGTGAGCGATCATAGATACAGCGTTTCCCAAATGCTGGAAACACGCTAAGAATAATACACGTCCGTAAGAACACTCACCACAACACAACACACACATATAATATTCACCACACACACTCTGTCCATGTCACTGTCCATGTAACTTGTAACCTTTCTTGTTAATAATACATATATTTGTTTACATATATTTATCGGTCTTGTGTTTGTTTTTCTTTGCCTTCTATGGACTTAATTAAAGTCCAGGTTTCTCATGTAGTTGTACTGGTAAGCAGGAAATATTAACCCACGTGTGTTTTACATGCTCGCCACAGCCACGGTCCCCTACAGTTTGTATTTTTCCGTCTAATAAATTTACTATTTTTCTCTGTTTTTATATCTATTGCAAATACTAAGGGTTTGAAGGATTTGAATTCTAGTTTTATTTTTATGTAGTTCTGCAGTGGGTATGTGTGTGTCACATATTCACCACCGAGCACAAAAGAGGAAGAAAAAATATATGATTCAATTCACCGTACAGCAAAAACGTGATAACAAACGTAGGAAAAATATTCCTCAAATTCTTAAAAAAACACTTCCCTGAATCAAGCACACTACACAAAATATTCAATAATAGCCATGTAAAAATCAGCTACAGATGCACCGAGAACATGGCGCAAATTATAAAACAAAGCACAACAGGAAAACTCTCAAAAACAACACAAACAAGTTATACCCATATGTAACTGTAGAATAAAGAAGTAATATCCCTTAAACGGTAATTGCATACAAAAAAACGAAATATACTAAGCCACAGTAAACTCACCAGATAATGAAGAAAAAAGTATGTATAGGAGTAACTGAAGGACCCTGGAAACAAAGAAACTATGCACACAAAACATCTTTCACATATAGTAAATATGCGAACAATACAATGCTTGCAAAGTATATATGGGCAATTAAAAACAAAACACAGATCACACCAAGATATCTTGGAAAATAGGGAAAAGATTATCGGCCTACAACAATCAATCCAAAATCAGCAAATTTGTTTCGAGGAAAAAATTTCTATTATTACATTTAAAGAGCAAAATAAGCTCATATTTGAGCTGATCTCAGAATGCAGAAAAGAAAACAAATTTTTATTACGTCACTTAAAAATTGAAAACTGAAATAAACAAACAAATAAACAAAATAATATAAAAAAAACAAGTAAAATAAAGTAACTGACACAAATAATAAACAAATTAACAAACCACCCCAGTTAGAATAGGCGAAATAGAATATATAAAAATAAAATACATAAAAAGAAAGTATAATAATCAACCCAAAAAATAAATAAATAAAATAAATAAATAATAAACAAATTAACAAACCAATCCCGTCAAAATAACCGTTAGAATAGACTGCAACAATCAATTAAAAAAACTGGACGTAAAATAGCTATAACTGCTATATAACAATAAAAAAAAGTTACTACGTTACTCAAAAAGCGAAAAACGAAATTAATCCAAATAAATAAATAAATAAACAAATTAACAAATCGCTCCCGGTAAAATAACCTTTAAAACTAATAATAATAATCATCAATAAGCAAAAACAAGTAAAAATAATCAATCCAAATAAATAAATAAATAAATAATAAACAAATTAAACACATTCACCCACCAAAATAACAGAATAGCCTACGGCAAGCTATCTAAAAATTGAACGAATAAAAAGTTTAATTATCTTCCCAGACCAAAACAATTTATTAAATAAGCGACGTAAGCAAATCCCCCAATTTTTCTTACTATGATAATAAATCATCGAAACCCAAAAAGAATAAATAAAAAATGAAAATGAAACACAAGTAAAATAGGTTAAATATGTAAAACAATAAATAAACAAAAAATAAATAAATAAACAAGATACTCCCTACAAAATAACCGCCAGAATAGAGTACCCAAAATGCACCACTGTTCCATATATATGAATAGTCCAACACTCGCGATCTGACGATTGCATCTATCATGGAGCAGCAAGTCACCTCTGAGTATTGACTTCATGATATA
>OZ010579.1:29595300-29607800 GCA_963932145.1 Acanthosepion lycidas
CAAATGCCTCATCTTTGTTCAAGGGTTAGTTTCAACAAAAGATAGCGAAATGCGCAGAAGAGTGTTTACAAAATTACAAAATGAATCGGTTCTAACATTACAGCAACTATCGGAAGATTTCCAGAGATGTCTTAGTACAAAGAAAGACGCAAAGGACAGTGAAGAATCAGCTGTTTCTCATATACGTAAGTTAAACAAAAGTCTACGTTCTTCACCCTCCCCGGAAAGAAAACTAAAATTTTACGACAATGCAAAAAGATTCTCATCCTCCACGGAAAGAAAAAGAAAATTTGATAATAAGAGGAAAAGTACAACATACAGCATGTTATCGATGTGGAGGACGACATAGGAACAAGGATTGTCGCTTTAGATATAAAAACTGTCTTGAATGTGGTAAAAAGGGACACAAGGCACCCCAATATAGAAAAGATACTAATAGAATAACAGCTACACGGATGCAGAACAATGACAACACCAACGAAAGGAAATAAGTGGAACTGGAAATTTTAAATAAAAAAATAAATTACAACTGGATTCGGGTTCAGACCTCACGATAATCAAGTTAAAGACATGGAAAAAACTCAACAGACCTACCATGTTACACACACAAAAAAAAAAAAAATTGTCAAGTCGGTTACAGGCAAATGAATAAAATTTGAAAGAGAAATAATCGTGAATGTTAAATTTCACGGCAAAACAAAAAAAAATTAAGATATACATCATGAAAGATACTGAAAATCTAGTAGGTATCGATTGGATGCAGAAGTTCAACGTTTGGGACCTACCTATCAATTCTTTTTGCAAAAAGATGTTGAACCATCAGATACTATAAAATTAAAGGAAGAATTTTATAACCAATTTCCTGAGGTATTTCCAAGCGGGTTGGGCCGATGCAACAAATTTAAGGCCAAAATAGAATTAAAAGAAAACGTCCAACCTATTTTTAAAAAGAAGCGAAATGTACCGTTCGCTACTATAGAAAAAACACAAAGAATTGGGGAGAATTGAACAAACTGAAATTCTCTCAAAAACAGAGATTAGCAAGTGGGCAGCGCCGGTCGTTTATGTAAAAAAGAAGTCAGGAGAAATCCGCGTATGCGCAGTTTTTTCGACGGGACTCAACAAGGCAATGAATGACCATCATTGCCCACTACCGAGCCCAGAGGAGATATTTACAAAGCTCAACGGCGCTAAGATATTTTCAAAAATAGATCTTAGTGAGGCTTATCTACAAATTCCAGTACAAGAAGAGAGTACGAAAATCCTTTGCATTTGCACACAAAGGGTTGTACAAATTCAACAGACTACCATTCGGAGTAAAATTTGCGCCAGCAATTTTTCAACGCACGATGGACACAATGATCACTGGCCAGAAATTCGCGACCGCTTATCTGGATGATAGATTGAAGAGCACACATCACACATAAAAGAAGTTTTCAAAAGACTTCAGGACTTCGGGATCAAAGTAAAAGTAGAAAAGTGTGATTATTTTCCTAAATTAAATTAAATATTTAGTACAGATAATAAATAAGAATGGCAGCAAACCAGACCCAGACATGGCATCGGCAATTAAAAATATGCCTGAACCCAAAAATGTTGCAGAACTACAAAGTTTCCTGGGCCTAGCTAACTATTATGGCGAATTTATTGATAATATGCATAAACTGAGGGCTCCACTGAATGAGTTTCTAAAAAAGGAACTTAATTGGAATCGGGCAGAGGACTCTAAAAAACATTTAAGGAAATAATACAAAAATTAACTTCGGAGTTAGCATTGACACATTTCGATCCCGAACTCGAAATCATTATTGCAAGTGACGCGAGCTCACATGGGGTAGGTGCCTGTATTTTACACAAGATGCGGAATGATACAAACAAACCAGTTGCACACGCATATAGATCATTATTACCGGCGGAGAGAAACTATTCATAGATCGAAAAGGAGGCATTGGGTATAAGTTTTGCAGTAACTCGTTTTCAGATATATTTAAGGGAGAGTTCACACTACAAACGGATCACAAACCACTTCTTACGATTTTCAGTTAAAAAAAAGGTCTACCAGTCTATACAGCGAACAGACTTTTAAGATGGGGAACTGTTACTAAACTACAATTTTAAACAGGAGTTCTTACCATCAAAGAAAATAGGACACGCTGACGGACTATCGCGATTAATACCTGCGAAAACGAACCGTTAGAAGATTCGGTAATTACAGCATTACAAGCTGATGATGAAATCAGTAAGGTACTATGCATTACAATAAAGGAACTACCTGTAACACTGCTAGAGATAAGACGAGAAGCAGAAAGAGACGAGTTTATTCAGGATACCAAGAGAAAATGAAGAATTTAGCAGACAGTTTCTCAATCTGTGACAACATGTTATTGTATAACGAGAGAGTAGTAATACCGAAGTCACTACGAAGAAGGATCTTAAAAGATTTTCACTTATGACATCCCGGAAAAAAACCGGATGAAATCACTTATGAGAAGTTTTGTCTACTGGCCGAACATGGACGATGATATCACGCAAATGGTCGAAAGTTGCGAAGGTTGTGCCGCTGCGGCGAGTGCACCACCCTCTATACAAAGGTCATGGCCTAAAGTCGACAGAACGTGGTCCAGAATCCACGTGGATTACGCAGGACTCATTGAAGGTTAATACTTTTTAATAACAGTAGATAGTCTCAGTAAATGGCCAGAGGTTGCCAGATTTAAACACCCGACGACAGAAAACACCATAAACTGTTTACTCGAACTATTCGCGAGATTTGGCGTCGCGGATTGTTTGGTAAGCGATAACGGCACACAATTTACCTCCAGTGACTTCAAAGAATTTTGTGAGACATATCAAGTAAAACATATCAAGATAGCTCTGTACTACCCGAGGTCGAACGGACAAGCTGAAAGTTTCGTTGACACAACAAAAAGAGCGTTAAAACAAAAGCCGAGGATGTATCGACGATAAAAGCGGTATAACAGTTCCTCAAGTGTACAGAATAATACCTAAGATGAACACGCCGTCGGGTCTTTCACAAGCGGAATTGATGTTTGCTCGGAGTATAAGCTCTGTGTTTGACAAATTATTGCCAAACAATAACAAAAACTAATATACACCGATTGTACCAAAGAGATCATTTAAACCTGGAGAACGGGTTTATTGTAGGAGGTTTAGAAACAATATGGCGTACTGGGAGCCTGGCACGGTAATCAATAGATTAGGAAATCTAATGTACACAATAAATGGCGAGAAGTTGAATGATTATCAACCATAAGAGAGAAAAATACTAATTCCCACAAAAAGGGATCTAAGGAGGGAGTGTTATGGGATCCAACCCTTTTTTCATACAAGTGGACTCGACCAGTGTGTACTTGGACTGCTGCCATTAAATAACCAGAGTCAGTCAGATTAGTCAAAAGAGAGGTGATTGTGATTGAGGTAGAGTAATAGTGTAAAGTAACCGCTTGTAGAAGTCATAGTTACAAGCACGTACACTCTAATGGAGTCCTACTTCGAGACTGAATTTACCAGACTGTATAAATATATTATTATTGCTACTAACCGCGTTTCTGGATCTACTAACCGTATTACCAATTGTATTATTGTGTAAATACATTGATTTGTTACATTTCATTCCTGCGTTTGTCATTCATTGGAGACCGGGTTTCATCTCGGAATCCACAACATATATTAACAGATATTAATTTCCACATCGACCAAAGGCATTTTTGGCTGCCGAAAGCAACTATATGTCCTTTCTCCGTCTTTTCCTTTTTCTTTCATTTCGGATTGTTTTTGAAGACAATACTTCTCAATATTTGCCTCAGTAGATTTCAGGCATAGCTTCAATTCTACGTATATTCACTCGTTTATGTTAAGCACGGTATTAAGTAACGTGCAGACAGTAATCAATAACAACAACGACGTGGTTATTATGTTTCTTTTAATGTGTTCATCTGTTTGATGATAGCCAACAGCCAAATTGTGTAGTCACAGCTTGCAAAGGTGTATATGATGTTAAAAATTTAATATACCGTATTAAATATCGTAATTTGTTGAGTTACCGACGGTAAGATTCGAGAGAACAAATAACAGAAAATTTGACGTAACGATAACGACAGGCTTTTAATTAAAGCCATAATACTTGTTCTTCAGGTGAGAAGATTTTGATTTGTAATTAAACAGTGTATGTAGAAGTGGCTCCACAAAACAAACCAAACACGCACAATCTGGAGCAATGTGGAGGCTGAAAATCGGTGATTGTAAACAATATTAATATTTCACGGTGGTGATGGTTTTTCTTTATAGTTTTTGATAGCGGGCTTCTTCTTCTTCTTTGCATTGGCTATATAGACAATCTCAGGCCACACACCTTTAGCTATTTTATTCTGATCTCGCACGAGTGCAGGCGACGTCTGATTGTGCCTTTGTGCTGTTTCTTTGAAATTTCGAAGCATCGCAGTTCTCTATGAAAGATATGTTGATCCCTATGGATGATTATTGTAAAGCCTGCTTAAATGGAGAATAATATGGGAGTGATTGACGTCATGATTGAATGCCAGAATTGTACTAGTTTTAGTTTGTAAACATATTGATAGTCTGTTAATTAAATTTTTTTATCTCATTGTCGTTGATTTCGTGTGGGTTGATGAAGTGTGATGGGCAATGTGCGGATTATAGTACTAAATATTTCTCGCTGCCTTCTACTGGATTATTATGGCGTATAAGTTGCTTTGTGAGAATTTTATTACTGTGAGTTTGAAGAAGCTAATCTTGTTAATACTTCGCCAATATAGTCTGTTATTGTATTCGTGTGCGAAAAATGTTCAAGTTGTTATGTTTGTTTTTCTTTTTGAGAAAAAAAATCACAAAACGGAAGATTTGATGAAAATAAAAATTTGCAAAATGTTTTAGCAAGATCTGCATAAGCACGGTGGACGCCTGACAGAATTCGAGTAACTGCAATATTTTAAAAATGTATTTGGAATTATATAGTATAAAACAGTAAAGGCAGTGATGGAATAAGATTTGCATACCGGAAATTTCAAAGTGGGTCTAAAAGAGTCTTTTTTCAGTAAGGTAAGAGCATATTTTCACTAACGATACCCCATATCTATTTCAGTTATGAGCTATGCGAGAAACACGTTAGGCGATCAATTTCGATACAAAAAGATTTCATCACGCAATTGTTATTTTCTGCCCGTAGACAATTTGCCATAGAACCGGTACAGTCCTATTATTTACCATAGCTGGGGGGGGGGGAAGAAGATTCATAACATACCCAAAGGTATTAGCACGTAAGTTAATTTAATGGATTCGAGAGGAATTCGAACGCAGCTCACCGATTTCTCAATACAATCCGCTATCCATAATTCCACTGTTCTATATCTAATACATAGTAAGAAAACTATAAAAATTACAATGAAAAAAAAAGTAATCATCGCCTGCCATCATTAAAAGAAGTTTTTTTTTTATTTATCTTTAACAAAATACCATAAATATAAGGAATAAATAATACACACACACACATATATATGTTTATATATATATATATATATATATATATATATATATATAATGTGTGTGTATATGTTTATATATGTATATGTTTATATATATATATATATATATGTTTAGATATATGTATGTATATGTTTATATGTATATATATATATGTATGCATATGTTTATATATATATATATATGTATGCATATATGTTTATATGTATATATATATGTATATGTTTATATGTATATATATATATGTATGTATATGTTTATATGTGTATATATATATGCATGTATATGTTTATATGTGTATATATATGCATGTATATGTTTATATGTGTATATATATGTATGTATATGTTTATATGTATATATATATATGTATGTATATGTTTATATATATATATATATATAAATGTGTATGTATATGTTTATATGTATATATATATGTGTATGTATATGTTTATATGTATATATATATATGTGTATGTATATGTTTATATGTATATATATATATATGTGTATGTATATGTTTATATGTATATATATATATGTATGTATATGTTTATATGTATATATATATATGTTTATATATATATATATATGTATATGTTTATATGTATATATATATATATATGTATGTATATGTTTATATGTATATATATATATATATGTATGTATATGTTTATATGTATATATATATATATATGTATGTATATGTTTATATGTATATATATATATATATGTGTATGTATATGTTTATATGTATATATATATATATGTATATGTTTATATGTATATATATGTATGCATATGTTTATATGTATATATATATATGTATATGTTTATATGTATATATATATATATGTATATGTTTATATGTATATATATGTATATGTTTATATGTATATATATATATGTATATGTTTATGTTTATATGTATATATATGTATATGTTTATATGTATATATATATATATATGTATATGTTTATATATATGTATATGTTTATATGTATGTATATTTATATGTATATATATATATATGTATATGTTTATATATATATATATATGTATGTATATGTTTATATGTATGTATATATATATGTATAAGTTTATATGTATATATATATGTATATGTTTATATGTATATATATATATACATGTATATGTTTATATGTATATATACATGTATATGTTTATATGTATATATATATATGTATATGTTTATATGTATATGTATATATATATATATGTATATGCTTATATGTATATATATATGTCTATGTATATATATATATATATATGTAGGTATATGTTTATATATATATATATATATATATATGTATATATATATATATGCATGTATATGTTCAAATATATATGTAGGTATATGTTTATATATATGTATATGTTCATATATATATATATATGCATGCATATGTTTATATGAATATATATATATATATATGTATGCATATGTTTATATAAATATATATATGTATTCATATGTTTATATTGATATATATATGCATGTATGCATATGTTTATGTAAATATATATATATATGTGTATGCATATGTTTATATAAATACATATATATATATGCATATGTTTATATAAATATATATATATATATATGTATATGTTTATATAAATATATACATATATGTATGCATATGTATATATAAATATATATATATATATGTGTATGCATATGTTTATATAAATATATATATATATGTGTATGCATATGTTTATATATATATATATGCATGCATATGTTTATATAATATATATATATGTATGCATATGCTTATATAAATGTATATATATATATATTTATGCATATGTTTATATAAATATATATATATATGTATGCATATGTTTATATAAATATGTATATATATTTATGCATATGTTTATATAAATATATATATATATGTATGCATATGTTTATATAAATATATATATATATATATGTATGCATATGTTAATATAAATATATATATATGTATGCATATGTTTATATGCATATATATATCTATATGTATGTTTTATATATATATATATATACGTGTGTATGCTTTATATATATATATGTATGTTATATATATATATATATATGTATGTTTTATATATATATGTATGTTACATATGTTTATGTTTTATATATATATATATGCATGTTTTATATATATATATATATATATATATATATATGTACGTTTTATATATATGTATATATATGTATGCCTTATATATGTATGTGTATGTTTTATATATATATGCATGTGTATTGTTTTATATATATATATATGTTTGTCTGTTATATATATATATATATATATATATGTATGTGTATGTTTTATATATGTATGTGTATGTTTTATGTATATGTTATATATATATATGTGTGTGTATGTATTATATGTATATATATGTGTATATGTTTTATGTATATATATATGTTTTATATATATATATGTGTATATGTTATATATATGTGTGTGTTTTATGTATATGTTATATATATGTGTGTGTATGTATTATATGTATATATATGTGTATATGTTTTATGTATATATGTATGTTTTATATATATATGTGTATATGTTTTATATATATATAGATGTGTGTGTGTATTTTTTATATATATATTTATATGTCTGTTTTATATATATATATATGTCTGTTATATATATATATATATGTGTCTATGTTTTATATATATATATATATATATGTATATATATGCGTATGTATTATATAGATATATATTTGTGTATGTTTTATATATATATATATGTTTATATATATATATGTATGTTTATATATATATGTATGTTTATATATATATATGTATGTATGTTTATATATATATGTATGTTTATATATATATATATGTTTATATATATGTATGTTTATATATGTTTATATATATGTATGTTTATATATATGTATTATATATGTTTATATATATATATTTATATATATATATGTATATATATTTATATATATATATATATTTATATATATGTTTATATATATATTTTGTTATACATATATTTATATATATATATATATGTTTATATATATATATATATGTTTATATATATATATATATATATATGTTTTAAGGCATTAAAAACAATAAATTTTATATTATGGACCATGATAGATTTTAAATAAAAACAAACACCAGTCGACCGGTTTCGTCCCCTCCCATCAGAACTGTTAACGGGGAAATTATGAGGAAAAGAAAAAGAAGTCTGTTATGCATGACATGTACGATTGGACAGGAAGAAATAAATTATTATAAAAGTTATACCAACCAAGATGATAGAAACGCAGCACAGCAAGTCCAAGCAAACAATCTCTCTGTTTACAAAGAGTTGGTTGTCTGAACCTGATGTAAAGCGTCTCTAACACCTTAAGATGGAATAGCGAGTGCGAACTGGCCAAAACAGAAAACCAGTTCACACTGAAATTCAACGCACAAGTAGGATTCTTTATAAAGTGATCCGCAATCGAAGACCCATACGTGTTACGAATGGTTTCACCCAAAGAAAATTTTTTATTCAGTATTATCGCAGATACGTGTTGTTTAATTCTAACATCCAACCGCTGTGTCGTTCTACCTATGTAGTCGCATCCACAACTACATTTGAAATGGTAAATAACAGAGTTAATATGGTGGGGGGGTAGAACGTCTTTACACATAGATGAAAGTACGGACTTAGTTTGAAAGACAACACGAACATTGGCTGCAAAATAACACTGATGTGAACTCCATGAAATACGCTTGGCGAAGGATTCACTAATGCTACCCAACCACGGCAAATGAAGATAGACCAAACATTTACCCACTGAAGCAGGTTTAATTTTGTTAAACCTGGCAGTTTCATCTCGAATAACTGAGTGAACAATGTTCAACGGATAACCATTGTTCACAAAAATCTCAGTTAAACAACTGATTTCATGTTTCAAAGTGTCATCCGAACAAATCATTAGGGCCCTATGTGTCAGGTTCCTAATCAAATTAATCTTTTGTCGTTTAGGACAAAAGGAGTCCCATCGAGTATATAATCCAGTAAATGTAGACTTCCTGTAAACTGATGTGATAAACGAGGAAGGAGTTCTTTGAACAAGAACATCTAAGAAGGGCAATGAACCATTGAATTCCTTATCTACTGTGAATTTAAGGGCAGGATGAACACTGTTGAGTAGGGAAAAAAATTGATCCACTTCCGATTCGTGGCTGAACACAAAAAGTGTCATCCACATACCGAAAGTAAACCTTGGGTCGGGCAGAACTTAACATAAGGCTTTCTTCATAAAGACCCACAAATATATTAGCCAACAAGGGACCCAAGGGGGAACACATCGCTACACCATCGATCTGACGATACATGATATTGTCGAAACTAAAATCGACGAATATGGTGGCAAATTTCATGAGTTCAACGAACACTTCTTCAGGTATATTAGGAGGAGTCAAATTACTACGTTATAACATATCGCTGCAAATATCAATAGTCTCCGATAAATGCACACCCGTGAAAAGGCTGCAGATGTCAAATGAACACATAAATCCATCTGTGGCATCACAATTCGGAATGAATTTGGAAAAAGAAAACGAATCTTTAATACAAAAGGAACTGTAATGCTGCAACACTGGTTGCAACAATATAGCAAGCCACTTTGCAACTTTATGCTGTGAAGACCCAATCATCGATAAAATGGGTCTCAACGGGACACCCTTCTTATGAATCTTGGGTAATCCATAAAGACGGGGACGAATAGAGCCAAGCGGTCTCAATTGCTCCGCCATTTCAGATGAAAGAACACCACTTTTTACCCACTTGACAAGACGTTTCTGAAATCGAATTTCAGAAGTCAACGTAGAATCGTGAGTATCACTGGAACCAAGGCGTTGAAACTTGGAATGATCATTCAATATACTTAAAATTTGTTAATGTAATCATGGCGGTCCATAAGGACAACACCCGATCCTTTATCCGGTTTCGTAATAACCAAAGAATGGTTATACTTAAGGGATTTAATAACCTTATGGTGTTCACTTCTCCATTTCAATTCAGAGAAAGAAATAGGAGAACTAGCATAAGAATGAGCCAAATCATTCAATTTAGCTCGAAAGTCGCGGGATTTATAACAAGACACAGGTTGAAGCTTCGAGAGTTGAGCATAAAATACTTCAAATTCAGAAAGTATATTCTCCCTACTGATAGAAGTAACAGGAATGCTAAAATCTAGACCATGGGCCAAGATAGCAAGCTCAATCTCTGAGGGAGAATAAGACGACAAATTAACTACATTTTTTGTAGCATTTGGTTCAACCATACAGCCAAATCTTTGGGAGATAAGATGTTTTAACTTATTTTGAAAACAGCTAGACATCTTAGAACAACACCGTGCAGATATTGAACCAACATAACGGGCAAAGCGGATCCTATCAAAATATGATAAATAATTCCCTGCCTCACGCCATAACAATTGATATCTTCTCTGTAGGCCCAAGTCCTGGTTAGAAAATTGTAAGAGAAAATCCTTAATAAAAGCTCTCTCTATGCTCCAACCAGATAACAACTTAGCCCGCCTAATCCGAAAGGAAATAAAAGACGGCAGACCTGGTGCTGAAGACAAGAATATAAAAAAGTTGTCTTCACCTTCAATGTTTCAATTTTAGACCTAATCTGTAAAATTTTATTCAATTTTCTAATTGACTCAGGGGAGTACCTTTTCTTAAAATATTTGAATATATTTGAAACGGTACAAAAGCGTATTAAGGCATTAAAAACAAGAAAATTTATATTATGGACCATGATAGATTTAAAATAAAAACAAACACCAGTCGACCGGTTTCGTCCCCTCTCATCATAATGATTTGTTCGGATGACACTTTGAAACATGAAATCAGTTGTTTAACTGAGATTTTTGTGAACAATGGTTATCCGTTGAACATTGTTCACTCAGTTATTCGAGATGAAACTGCCAGGTTTAACAAAATTAAACCTGCTTCAGTGGGTAAATGTTTGGTCTATCTTCGTTTGCCGTGGTTGGGTAGCATTAGTGAATCCTTCGCCAAGCGTATTTCATGGAGTTCACATCAGTGTTATTTTGCAGCCAATGTTCGTGTTGTCTTTCAAACTAAGTCCGTACTTTCATCTATGTGTAAAGACGTTCTACCCCCCCCCACCATATTAACTCTGTTATTTACCATTTCAAATGTAGTTGTGGATGCGACTACATAGGTAGAACGACACAGCGGTTGGACGTTAGAATTAAACAACACGTATCTGCGATAATACTGAATAAAAAATTTTCTTTGGGTGATACCATTCGTAACACGTATGGGTCTTCGATTGCGGATCACTTTATAAAGAATCCTACTTGCGCGTTGAATTTCAGTGTGAACTGGTTTTCTGTTTTGGCCAGTTCGCACTCGCTATTCCATCTTAAGGTGTTAGAGACGCTTTACATCAGGTTCAGGCAACCTACTCTTTGTAAACAGAGAGATTGTTTGCTTGGACTTGCTGTGCTGCGTTTCTAGCATCTTGGTTGGTATAACTTTTATAATAATTTATTTCTTCCTGTCCAATCGTACATGTCATGCATAACAGACTTCTTTTTCTTTTCCTCATAATTTCCCCGTTAACAGTTCTGATGGGAGGGGACGAAACCGGTCGACTGGTGTTTGTTTTTGTTTTTATTTTAAATCTATCATGGTCCATAATATAAAATTTCTTGTTTTTAATGCCTTAATACGCTTCTGTACCGTTTCAAATATATTCAAATATATATGTTTATATATATATATATGTTTATATATATAAATATATATATGTTTATATATATATGTGTTTATATATATATGTTTATATATATATGTTTATATATATATGTTTATATATATATATATGTTTATATATATATGTTTATATATATATATGTTTATATATATATATGTTTA
>OZ010579.1:29610300-29615300 GCA_963932145.1 Acanthosepion lycidas
TGCAAGTTCAAGAAGGATCTAGATAATTTTAAATCTACTGCGGTGACGACATTTAGAAAATAGTATATTATGTTGGTTTAAAAATCTCTTTGGGTTTCTAAATTTAATAATTATTTTTCCTTGTGATGATAAATGTCATCTAACTTTTAAACGGTGTAAAATTATTGATTCTCATAATAAAGATTTCATAATAAATTCTTTGGTATCGACAATTCAACGAATGTGGATACCCATGTAATTGTAGAAATGGATGTATGTCAATTAGAAGGAAAAGGCAGATCAACTAATGCAATTTACCAGACAAAACTTTACTAAAAAGAGATCAAGAACTACCACAATATATATAATGGAATTTCTGAGGGTGAATGGAAGCAATATTTGTATTACCATTGGCACTAATTTTGCAACCCAAAATAGAAATTCCAAACTGCACATTCCAAACCTATTTAGGAAGTGAGGGTGAAAGTACTGAACACTGAGATTGACTGGAAAATTATACGTTTGGCTCACACTCGCAGTAGATTTATTATATATATATATATATATATATATATATATATATATATATATATATATATATGAAAAATTGTAATGTAGTGTACTCTGTGTTTTGTTTTAATATAAAGAGTTGGATGGTCAGTTGATAGAATTATCCTGATGAGAACGTGAGGTTGAAACCAAGGTCATTTATTCTATCTGATTTCTCATATATATATATATATATATATATATATATATATATATATATATATATTAATTTATATATGCAAAAAAAAGTCTGCGTAATTTGAAATCAAATATATATTTTTTTAAATCATTTCACCCTAAGCAAGGCGGGAAGCCACTAGGACGCAAGGGGTTACAGAAAATATAGAGCGAGATCAGATAGGAGTGATAGAAGAGAGCATGAGGAGAAGGGTAGTGGATAGATCAAGGCAACTCGAGATGTCGATTGACATTACACTTGAATAGCTGGAGATTATAGCTCTCAGGGAAACTGGAATAGTGAGGGTAGTTCCCCAATCGAGAGGTGCGAGACATGAAGCTATTAGATATGAAGAGACTGCAAAATTTAGGAGTTTCGACAGTGAAGAGGTGAGAGCGGGATGCCAGCCTCGTAGGGCGCTTGAAATCATGAAGTCTGGGAACCAATGAATGCAGCTTCTCGGATCAATTACCATGAAAGTATTTGTAGAACAGACAGAGAGAGGCGACGGCGCATCTTTCAGAAAGTGACTGTAGACGAGATGCCAGAGCAGGGCCAATTATATTGCATATCCGCCTCTGAAGCCAATCAAAAACCACGAGGCAAACAGAAGGGGCACCAGACCATATATGGCAGCAATACTCCATGCAAAGGCGAATTGTTGATTTGTAGATCTGGAGGATCGATTCCGGGGAGAAAAATTTCCTGGCGCGGCACAGGGAGCCAACTTTCCTTGCGGTGGACGAGGCAATTGACCCAATGTATTTGTTCCATCCCAGGTCAGCGGTCAACGTGAGACCAAGCAGCCGCAGAGAGTTGCTCTCGAGAAGTTGAGCGTCAGACATTCTAATGGAGGGCAGGGAAGGATCTCTGTGGTGATTAATAGAGAGCAGTTTTGTTTTTGAAGCGTTAATGTTGACTAGCCACTTCCTGCCACAGTTCACAACCTATTATTGGTCCGTTTCGAGACACATGGCCAGGTTAGTTTTGTCAGTGGCTCTAGATTTGTTTTTGAGGCAGGAATAAATTGTGGTGTCATCCGCCTAGATGCCAACTTAGGAATTTATGGCGTCAGAAAGGTCGTTTATGTAGATAAGGAATATAGTGGGGACTAGGATGGAGCCTTGAGGAACACCTGCGTTCGTGGCATAGAAACTGGAGGATAATCCGTTGAGAATGACCTTCAATTCACGGTCTGACAGGAATGATTGTACTAGGTCAAACAATCGACCGGTAATGCCATAACCCTGGAGCTTGCGAAGAAGGCCGGCATGCCAAACCATATCAGATGCTTTGGAGATGTCTAGTGCCACGGCACGAGCTTCCCCGCTATTTTGAAGAGCTCGGTAGGCAGTTTCATTGATGGCCATAAGCACATCATCTGTAGATCGGGCAAAGCGGAAGCCATATTGCTTGTCTGAGAGCAGATCATGGGATGTGAGGTGGTTAACCACCTCGGTATTGATTAGGGCTTCGAAGACTTTGCCAAAGAGGGTAGGATAGGACGGTAGTTAAAAGGGTCAGAGGAGTCGCCAGAGTTTTTGAAGATAGGAACAATCTGGTATCACATCTCCACCACTAGCCTTGTTGCTGTCTAAATTGGAGATAACGCCCAATACCAGAGACGGGGTTATATGTATCCCATTCAATAGAGCCTCAGTTCTAAGATGGAAGTGGGGTATGGGTACACCGGAAGAGTCGAGCGGCGAGTTGAATGAAAATTTTCGAGGAAAGGATTCAGCCTTGTCGGCAGAGGAGGTCTGGACTTCGAACTGGTTAAATAAAGGAGGTATAGAGGGTTTCCAATTGTTCAATACGCTCTTGCAGAGACGCCAGTAATCTTTGGAGCCAAATTGGCGAGATGCAATACGCTCCTTCATCCGAGCCGCAAATAGTGACTTAGCATCGTTGAGGATACGCTTACACTTGTTACGGGCGGAGGCAAAGAGACGTCTATTGCAGTCAGACATGTCGCTACGGAATAGGTGAAAGTAGTTGTTCCTATGGGCGATGGCGGTTGAGCAAGCAGCGCAGAACCATGTGGTGGAGCGCGACTTGACCCTATATTCCCTTGATGGGATGAAAGCGTCGATTCCATCTTTAACCCAGGTTGAGACATCAGAGGCACATTCTTGAACGGGGAGCGTAAAGACTCCATCCCACGGGACATCGCGGAGGAAATCACGGAACGCGTCCCAGTCAGCTCGTTGATAGTAGAACGAAGTTCTAGTGGTAAGAGGTTCTTTATAGGGGGTGGAATTGAAAGAGATGTTAACAGATACTACCGCATGATCAAAGTTACCAAGAGGGCAGAGTTGCGAGGCGCTGCAAGACTCGGGGATGGAGGTAAAACACACATCGAGAAGAGAGGCTTTACCTTCCCGGTTGAAGGCAAAACGAGTGGGGAAGTTAACTATCTTCATGAGTGATTGAGAGACTGAAAAATTGAGCGTTTGAATGCCTCCGTGGTCAGTAGTAGCATTCTTAAGCCACAAGGAATAATGGGCGTTAAAGTCGCCAAACACAGGGTCTGCACTAATAGAGAGGCCAGAGAAAGAAAGAGTACCGGGAACCCGTTCCTAAACAAGAAACAAGGCGTAAGCCTCTACTCATGTCCAAGAGAAGGGGGAGGAGTGTCGACCGGGCGGTAGGAAAGACTACCTAGGCCTATTACATATAACACATACAAGGACGGCAAAAACAGAGGGAAGGATGAGTGGGGTTGGGGGGTAATTAGATTAAAAAAACAATAGGAAAATAGAGTCTTCCAGTCTGATCATTGTGAGGTAATAAGCTAGCATAATTTAAATCGATTGATGATTCTCACTTACCCTCAGATATTCCAAGACATTTTACTCACACAGTTGTGTCTTTTTATCTTTCTAACATGAGTGAAACCAAAGATCGCATGCGTTCACGGGGAAATGATTCGTTAGTAATTTTCTCCCTTAGCTCATAATTTTCGTATAGTAATATACATCATAAAAAATACACACAAACAATCTATATATATATATATATATATATATATATATATATATATATATATATATATTAGATAGAGAGATAGATATTGTTTCATAAGAGTGAAGTGTCGCTGCCGATCCAGGAGTTTGAACACGGATAGCCAATGAGCAAACAAAGGTAATTCTATTAATGAATCAAGTTGTCCACGCTACCATGGGGGAAACGCATATGTAGGAATTAAGTGACGTCTAATTGATCACCATTACTGTTCTATCCTCTATTACTCTACAGATCACTATTTCTAAACTATCCTCCATTAATATACCGTTCGCTATTGTCCATACGATTTTTATACTATGTTCTCTATAATGATAACTATTAGGATTACATTTCGGATCACTATACGATGATTACATTTCCAGCGAGTAATATCCAGCAAGTATTATTAGTGCGAGTTATATTCGAAGGCGTCTGACACCAGTATTTTTCAACGGTATTACTATAATTGTAGCTGTGAGTAAAAAGTCTCTACTACAACGAGCATTAAGAAAGTGACAAGTATTCGAATACATTAAAACTGTAGCAACGAGTGTACGTTATTATTACAATATATATATATATATATATATATATATATATATATATATATATATATATATATATATATAATTATTTATTTAAAAATATGATTCCAAAAATAATTATATTTATGCTCTACTTTCGTATCGAGCACTAATTTTTAAAAATAATTACAAAAATACTAAGGAACTTTGGATTATTTACCAAACCAGTTTCTTTCCTATTTTCTACGATATTTCCACACACACACACACACATATATATATATATATATATATATATATATATATATATGTGTGTGTGTGTGTGTGTGTGTGTGTGTGTGCGCGCCCGCGCGTGTGTGTATATATTTCGGGAGCAGGTTTTCCTTAAGACATTTTCCGTTGTATAGCTTAGACATGTTCTGTCTACTTATTTTCGATAATATCCTTTGATATGTAGTTTTCGGTAAGATATTAAGAACATGTCATAAGAAGATAAGAAAAGTCGTCAAAACGCGTCATCTTCCCTGGGGTTCAGAACGGTATGCATCTATCTATCTATCTATCTATCTATCTATCTATCTATATATATATATATATATATATATATATATATATATATGTATGTATATATATAGAGTTCTGAACTCCAGGGAAGATGACCCGTTTTGAAGATTCTGTGTAGCTGAAAATTGTATATACTGCTAAAATTAATATAATAATTTAATATAATTTACAATAATTATTTATTATACATATTATGATTA
>OZ010579.1:29620300-29655300 GCA_963932145.1 Acanthosepion lycidas
ACAGATTGGAAGTCCTTCTCAAGAGCATGGAAGGTCCTTCTCAAGAGCATTCAAATATATAATTCATTACCCTACTCCTGTTAACCACAGATTGGAGGTCATTTTCAAGAGCAGCGGCCAGGTTTACTTAGTCAGCTCTGACGAATATGCGATTGAAACAGGAGTAAATGGTAGTGTAATCTGCATAAATGCATACTTGGGGACTAAAGTCATCAGGAAGATCATTGATGAAGATCCGAAACAGAGTAGGACCCAGGATAGTGCATTGGGCGACACCCTAGTTCTCTGAAAGTACCTGGAAGTGAGCCCGTTCAAAATGACATTCATTTAACGATCTGATACGAATGATTGGATTAAATCCATCTATCGCTTACTAATACCTTAGCCTCGGAGCTTACGTAGATGACCAGCGTGAAACTATTTCTGAAGCACCCCGTATATATATAAGCTTTAAAGAAACTTGTGTATACAAGTAAACACAACTCTATTCATACAGATTTTAAAGTGTATAGATGGTTGAATTTGTCCTGGAACTTAAACTGCTTTCATAGAGTAATGATGCCATACACAAAGAAAATATTCCCAGGGCACCTTCAGATTTCAACAATGTATTTATCATTTGAGAAAGGAAAAGATCGTTACGTCTATGATGGTGAGTCATTTGCTTGTCCAGGATGTTACTTGCTATTCGTCTGCAAGCTGGGCAAGAGCTACGACGCGTCGAGGGACCTTTGTTTCTCTATGCAGATCAATCGCAGTTAAGAAGAGACGGATGTTTTATGAAAAAGACACGCAATTTTGCTGTGATGAATGAATGAGACATTTGAAATTGGTTTGTCTGGTAAGCAAGCGCCGAGAAATATTATTTCCTTTGGGAAACATTCAACAACGCCAATCTTCCGATTATTTGACATATTTTCACTCGCTTTTAGGTGAATGTATATTAAAGACTATATTGCCGTAAGAACATTACATATATATATATATATATATATATATATATATATATATATATATATATATATATATATGTATATATATATATATATATATGTATATATATATATATATATAATTATTTATTTTTAAAGAAAAAAAAATTTATAACATAAATATGTTATAAAATCACTACAAAATACTTGGATATATATATATATATATATATATATATATTGGATATATATATATATATATATATATATATATATATATATATATATATATATATATATATATATATATATATATATATGGTCAGTGAATATATATATATATATATATATATATATATATGGTCAGTGAATATATATATATATATATATATATATGGTCTGTGAATATATATATATATATATATATATATATATATATATATATATATATGGTCTGTGAATATATATATATATATATATATATATATATATATATATATATATATATATATTAGTTCGGTGCAAAAATAATGTCGTTTTTTGAAGATTACTTTGATTATCGTTCACCTATTTATCCAACTTTTTTGACTTCCCTTTTTTACTTTAAATGGCAAACGACTGTTGAGTGGTCGACCTCGAGTTCAACAGCAACTTCTCGTGTGGTCTTGCGAGGATCGGCTTCAATTAAGGCTTTCAAATGTTCGTTTTCAACCGCAGCCGGCCAGCCGCGACCATCTTCATCTTCCAGTCTCTCGTCACCATTGCGAAATTTCTTGAACCACCGTTGTGCCACACGTTCGTTAGTGGTTCCTTGGCCAAACGCATCATTGATATCACGAGCTGTCTCGGCAGCTTTTCGGCCTAGTTTGAACTGGAACAAGAAAATCGTGCGGATTTGAATTTTGTCCATGCTGTCGAAAAGTCTGCAAAAAAAATGTCGAAGATATTGAGTACGGTAACGAATAACACGACTCGATAGAGCGAAAAACGCGCTTCAAAATGATATATAACATGGCTATATATATATCAATGAATTAACTCGGAAATCATATATAAAAATAACATATGTGAGAAAACGACATTATTTTTGCACCAAGCATATATATATATATATATATATATATATATATATATATATATATATATATATATATATATATATATATTCACAGACCTAAGCACAAATTTCCACATGTATAAATATATATGAATATGCATATTCGCAAAATACATATGTATTTGTATTCTATTATGTATGTATGGAGAGACATTCTCAAAATGTTTTATGAATATATTAATGAATAAGAAATCGCATATTTATGTAAAATTTGAATTATTATCTCATCTCTGAGAAAACAGTAAATATGTTAAAATTACATGTCCTCGCCAAGACAGTTTTAAAAACATATTTACACCCCGACCCTCAAACCCCCACGTAGAATTTCACACGCACGCACCTAAACACACACACCACACACACAAACTTTCACAAACGCACATTTTCACATGCACACTCATGCACACACTGTTTCACGCACAAACGTACACGCACACGCACACGCACACGCAGAGATAAAATTTTACACACATGCACATATATCTGAAAAGAGTTAACGTCTGTGAAAAGCGAACAGAACAAACATTCTTCAAACACAGCTCTACAAATTCAAATAATTTTATTACTGAGAGCAAAAATAATTTTTGTTTTCTTTTAAGCTGTATTTCATAATTTTCCTCGCAAGCAAAGTTAATACGGGAATGTTCTGTCTCTTTCCAACACAAAAGAAAAAAAAAACTGAATTGCGTTAGTATAAGGACGTGTATGTATGTTTTGTATTTTTTACAGACTACGAAAAGGCGTTCAACAAAGAACGCCATAAGGATCTACTGGACTTGCGCAGCAACCTAGATATACCTGGGAAAGTTATTAGAATAACCAATAACCTATACTGGCAACAAACGGCATGCATGCGCACTGAGAACGAGTTCAGCAAATATACAAAAATAGAAAGGGGCGTAAGGCAAGGATGTGTCTTCTCACCGGACATATTCAACCTATACAGCGTGGCAATTCTGAGAGAATTGGAGATCCTACCGGGATTCAGCATTGGTGGCTACAATCTTACCAGCATAAAATAAGTAGATGACAGTACTGATAGTAGATACGGAAAAGAAACAACAAAAGCTCCTATAGAAGATAGCGAAGGAGGGTGAAAAGAAAAGGACTAACCATAAACTACAAGAAGATAGAATGCAGGGTCATCAGTAAAAGAATGAGCCCGAAATGCGATTTGCAGGTCGGGGACACTAAAATCAAGTAGGTGCAGAAGTTTAAGTATTTGGGAATTGTTTTGACGGATGACGGTAGGTGCGACGCTGAGATGCGAAGATGGATAGAGTAGCCAACTGGGCAGTGTAATGCGAGACAGGAGGATTTCTTTGGTAGCAAAGAAAAGAGTACTGAGCTGCTACGTGATATCTGTCCTCCTATACGGCAGCGAATGTTGGACGGTCTCTTGAAAGGTGAGGAAGAAAATTGAGGCAGTGGAAATGTGGTTCTACAGAAAGATGCTAAGGATATCATAAAGCGAGCGTGTTAGCAACGATGAAGTCATGGAGAGTATGCAAGGAAGCTTATACTTAACTTAAGGAAGGGGCAAATGAAATTTCTTGGACACGTAATGTGAAAGGAGTTTCTGCAGAATCTGTGTAGAGTAAAAAAGTGACAAGAAAAATCAACGTATGACATACATGGCGAGCTTAAGCAATTCGATGACAGAACGTGGTCTGATGGAATTGGAAGAGGCATGAAACTTATTGAGATCTACAAAGGATAGAGGGAGTGGAGAGCCATGATCGCCTACGTCCTGAAAGGATACCTCACATAAATAGAAATAAAGATAGAGTGGAACGCATCTATGTAATTGTTAGGCAAAAAAAAAAAGTACACTTTATTTTATGCATATTTAGAATATTGTATCATCAGGCAGGCCGTCAAACAGTCAAAGGAATATCAGCGAAAATTCAGCTTATGATAATTAAGCACGAAATATTTTACGTTTATGCTTATTTGTCGCTTGCTGTGTTCGTAATATAAATTTTGAAAATGGTTTCTGTAAAGAATTTTAAAGTAAGTAAAAATTTACAATAAAATTTTAGCAATCAATGATTTTTTAAGGAGACAAGAATTGAGAAATCACTATTATTTACATTCCGGTCGAAATAAAATTAAATCTAGTATATTAATTTAATTTACACTATTTGTAGGTAAAAAAAAAAACACGGACGAAAGGAAGATAAAAGATTGATTTGTTAAATTCAAAAAAATTATTGGTTAATAAATATATTTCTCAATTATTTTAATATTGATTTTTAGTAGGCGAAATATTGTAAATCATTTTCCTGGATGTGAGCTTCATTTTCTTTTGAGCATACAGCAGAGAAATCATTCTCTACTCCAGCAAAGGTTTTGAGATGCGTTTGAAACAAACTCGTTGATTTGTCCATAAATACAAAGGTGGGACTTTTAATTTGATATTCGTGTGATCCTATTTCTGATCAGAATTGACATATTAGTGACTCTTCGTAAATATATTCAATTTTCTCCAAATTTTAGCTTGCTTTTACATGTATATGCCATAGAAAGAATTGATAAGTGAATGAGAAATGAAAATTTATATCGTCTTAGTGACCCCTTTAGTTCCACCTAAGAATGTCTTTAGTCAATGAAATCTGACTTGCATTAAAGTGTGTAGTTGTGAAGAAAGTGCAAACATATGCAGGTTACAATTTTATGTCAGTTCTCTTTACCTCTTCTCTTGATACCATGTTACCCAATAATGTCTGCACTTTCTGACGAAAACAGTTCCCACACCAAGCTTTTTTCTGATGTGATTCGTGGCTAGCCATTCAGCAGGATTAAAAACAAGATCTGTCAAATTGCGCGTGAATTATAGGGTCAACGGCCATCCTAGCGTAAGGAAAAACTGCGCTCCATAGATCTGTATACAGACAGTGATTTAATGATTGAGTGGTGTGTTTGTTAGGCTGCCCTCAACGGCTAGAGCGATGGGTTTCCCCGGGAAAGTCAAGGGCCACATGTGTATTAACCAAGAAGAACCTTCAAGTCGGAGGATCTCAACTGATGTTTGTCCTGGAGAGGGATGGTCTCTGCTAAGTTTACAAATATGAGACACACGACGCAGAAAGGACTATTGACAAGGCTTTCAAACTAGCCATGTGCTCAACTGTAACCATTCATAACATATTTTTTCGTTTTTATCTTTAACGCAATTGCATTAATTCTTCCATAAATTAAACATATTATTATTTTAGAAAAAGAAGTATGTTATGCTGTATGATACTGGATGTAAATTTGTGGTTGAGAATTCTGAACTATATTTATTTTCATTGCATGTGCTCAGACGAGATATGTTCTTTATATCTACCTGTACACACCGCCACAGAAATGATTCGATATGTAAGGCATTTCAGAATCATAAACTAAATCACTGAAGATGATTTATAGCTGAGGACAAAACTTTCCGAAGTGTTCGGTTGAGGGTGTCCGCATACAAATATAATGTAAATATCTAAAATAATATTCGATTTTAGTTTAAAAAATACAAAGAGGCATGCAATAAATTCATTCAGTAACCCCTACATTGAGTAGTCTTGAAGCCTTCTATTGGGAGAACGATGAATTAAGCAAATTTGACGATATAAATTGAGATTATGACATCGTGCGATCTCGAGTAATTACATTATAAGCAATAAGAAAATACATTGAGAGTTTTTATGCCTATGGATTCGTGGATTCAACATTTATCAACCTGCAATTTACGACCGTGGAATTTGTATTAGGTTGGTGCAAAAATAATGACGTATTAATGTCGTTTTTTGACTATTTAAAAAAAAAAACAACATTATTACGCCATTATTTTTGCACCAATCTAATAGTAAGTAATCTAAATAGAAGATAACTATATATATATATATATATATATATATATATATATATATATATATATATATATATATAAATATGTAATGAAAAACAAACCACTTTAAGGTACCATTACGATAATTTATTTCACCTAAATCCTTTTTTAAGGATTCAGGATCATCAGGTAAAACTTCCAACAACGAATTGAGAAAAAAATGGGATTAGAAATTGGTGGGTAGTGTAATTTTTGTAATTTAATAGAGGGGGTTGAGAGTGGTAGTTAAACAGACGATATAAAGTATAGGGAGGGGTTAATTTTATATCTCTCTTAAGTATGTTTTATATTGGAGTAGGAGGAGTGACAGAACCTTGACCTCTTTAGATGGTTAATAAAACGGAAATGAATTGTAGAAAATGTATACAAGTGAGTCTTATGGTAAAGAGAGAGATAGGGGGAGGGGGAAAGAGAGATGGAGTTGTTATAATTTTGTTTTAACAAAATTATGTAAAAGATAGTTTACAATGTTTGATAGAAAATTCGATGTCTGAAAAAAAAAAAATTTGTTATTAACTTAAAAGTTTAATTTTTTAAGTAAATAGTTTCAGGACTAAATATAACTATTATTGTAATAAACATATTTATCTAGGACATAAAGAAATATTTAAAATTTTAATAGTTTATTCACCCGACTAATTATATATATATATATATATATATATATATATATATATATATATATATATATATATATATATATATATATATATATATATGTATGTATATATATTATTTTGTTTTTCAGATTATTCCTAATTTGCCTGTATATATCTAGAATGTGTATAGACATATATTTAAATTTTATTTAGTTGGGAGACATGATTATGTTGTCTAAGGAAATTTACATTAAATTTCTTCAAGAAAATCAGACATAGTCAAGAAGAAAAATTCAAATATATTTCAATTCATTTGAAATATTTTATTTAAATGCACGTTGTTCATTATTTGGCAGGGTTAGAAAAATATTCCTGCATATCGGGATTAAAATTACTTATCGCTTCTTTGATGTGTTATCCTGTAGGCAGCTTTTTAGATGAAGCATTCTTTTCCAAACTTCATTTATTTTTCCTTATATTTTCCTCAATTTTCCAGCGACTCGGTATTTTCATAGCATGTGCTCAGGCGAGCTGTGTTCTTGATATTCACCTGTCCCTACCGCCACAGAACTGATTTGCTGTGTCAAGTATATCAGCTATTATAGAAGTATAAACTAAATCATTGAAGCGAATTTATAGCAGAGCACAGAACTTTCCAACGGGTTCGCTTGAGGGTGTTCGAATGCAATATAAATATAATATAAATATTTAAAATAAATAAATGCAATTAATTCCTTCAGTAACCCTCCACCTTGAGTAGACATTGAACCTTCTATTAGGTTGGTGCAAAAATAATGACGTAATAATGTCGTTTTTTGACGTATTTTTAACGTCAAAAAACGACATTATTACGTCATTATTTTTGCACCAACCTAATATTTGTCGACCCTTAGAAATTTGACGACATAAATTGTGATGACGTCATGTTTCAGTCAATGTTTTGGGCGAACCCATGATGATTGAATTTTTCATATAATTTATCATGCAAATTCCTAAAAAATTTAATATTTTATTCCTTGTATCATATTTGGCAATTTATTTTATATATTAACACTTTAGGCTTTATATAGTTATCATTTTGATTTGAATTGATAAGATCTATCACCGTCCATTAATTAATTATGGAAAACCTTATATTATTTAAATAAAAACACAGAAAAAGATCTTGATTGTGATGTTAAGTCGTATGATGTCACTCGTTGTGCCAAGTTTATTTTGTTTTTGATTTTCTGGATTTTGTAAGCTAACTTCTTCGCACTATATAAGAAATAATTAGGATATATAAAGAAGAAAGCAAGAAGAAAGTTCATTAGTATTATCAATATCAATGTGAAGAAAACAGAATACCTAGAGTTAAGCAAAATGAATTTGTAATTGTCTACATGCAATTACAAATTGAAGATAGCAAATTCTAGCAAGTACAACAGATGGACTGAGAAAACCCCCGGATAATCTACCTAACGACACTTTGCAAAAAAGTCTTACTTAGAGATAAAAAGGTCCGGATGTTGTGGAGAGCGATGAACAACCTTATCTTTAATGGACACGTTATATATGAGAAAATGGAGATTTGATCATTTCTTGGCCAAATTGATGAACTAATTATTGATGAATTTGGGAAGTGATTTATTGATTTTTTTTTCTTAGGAATTATTCCATGATAATCGATTTTTTCACAAAAGTTTAGATAAAATAAATAGCAATTAAATGAAAAGCAAAACAGAAACAAATGCGATGAAAAACTGAATTAGATAGGCTATGAACAACTTCTTCATATTCCAGACGTCAAAGGACAAAGATTTAAGTTACTGCATTTTTAAATCTCAATATAAAATCTAACCGGTATTTAAAAAAATAAGTAATGAAATATTTGCTGTATAGCTAGGAATAATGTATATATAGGCTTGCTACATTTCCTTTTCGAGAAAGGACAGTAGGATGGAAAATAAATCCTCGCTAAAAAGGAAAGATAAGTTTATTTGTTAACATTATCACAGCTAGAATGTTAAGGCTGTTTTGCTCCAATCCGCCCAGATATGACAGTTATTTTCTAATTTTAGTCCGGCTAAAGGGCTGTAAAGATAAACGAGCAGGATAATTTCTGAATTGGTCGAAAGAGCCAATAGTCTTTCCAACTTCTTTAGCGATGGATCGTATATATGTTCCCCATATGATGTGTGGTGAACTTGAGTTCAAGTAAACGTTCAAAGCAAAGAGCCTTATTAGGAATGCAACTGTTAATACTAACTGGATGGTGAACAGTTGCTTCGGTTTTGTTGTTACTGAATTATAAAATACAATCTTTCCCTGATTGAACCCTTGCTGCTAGGCCAGAAGAGAGATCAGGTACCATGGTTTGATCATCTTTCTTTTCTGAGGCATACATAAACTGTGATATATTTCGTCTAGATACTTACTAAAGAGCTAAGAATATTTCAAGGTAAACCGTTACCATAAAAAAAGAGAGAGCGTAGGATCAAGGAAGCAGCACACAGAATGCCTCTATATATGTCATGAACTTCAGAATGGTAGTCTTTAATAATGATCTTTGGGAAAGTAGGTAATAATTGTGAAGACATATCCAGAGATACATATAGCCGCATAGTTTCTGTAAAAATCACTATACCATGTCTTGACTGTTCAAGGACACATGGCACAGTGGATAAAGGCGTTGGTTAGATCCTGTGACAGGACCCAAAGAGTGTGAGTTCAATATCCAGCAAAGGCAGTGAAGAACTTAGAGAGGGGAATTAACAGGAGATAACAGATAACTGACATGCATTGCCAGTAGAACTTGAACAGTCTACCCCAGTGAGCGAAAATAAAGGGTTCAGTACGATATTCCAACCACCTGAAAAAGGCTGGAGCGTACAACGGCCGAAACGTTGTAATAAATATGGCGACAAAGATGAGGACAATAGTCTGAATAATGTAAATAGGTGAGCCTTATCCCAGAAGTTAGTGGATCTTGTGGATTTCCCACAACTACCCTGAACGAAGATTCTGTTTAAAACTTTTCTTTATACCTAGCTGATTTAGTATTTTAACAGGACGATTGTGAAAGCGGCAAAATATATTCTACATCGTTTACGGTGATATATATGGTAGTAGTTGTTACGACTATAAATCTCATCCGTCTTCGTGTCTTCCAGTAAAATTTGATTTTCAAAAATGTAAATTTAATCTTAATTCTTTGTCTTCCACTTTCTAAATTCTCATTCTATTAGTGTACACTTTCCTGGATATATTTTTTTTCATAAATTCTCTCACAGAGTAACGTCTTGATTATTATTGGCTTTAATATCTTGTTTGTTGTGAAATGATTGAACAATGCTTGCTGCATAACAGGGCGTGAGACAGTTACCCTTTGCTGCTGCGGCTTGTGAGCGGTAAACTTTCTATACAAGAATAAATGTCCACCTCAGATAGCGGATCTGGGCTTTCTATACACGAAGAATGTTGAAAGGGGAGCTTCTACAATGACCGATCTGAATTTAACCCCGGCAGTTTTGGAGTATCAAAAAAAAAAAATCAGAGGATGCCTTTGGTTTGGTATCAGATTTGACACAGATCAATGAATGGTCAGAAAAACCCAAGATATATAACACTACTGTGAATCATTTTTCAGTGAAAGAAATGAGAATATTGCATAAAATATCTACCTGGTTCCCTGGTATATCTGAAACAGAAGTAAACTCATTGATGACTTTGTCATCTCCAATGTTGCGGGGATGTCAAGACTGTATTTGCTTTCTTCATCGGTTTTAGAAGAGTGCTCTGAAAACTCCTGATGGGCACAATGAATGAAGGGAGTACAATGAATTAGGGACACGCGAATGTCCATGTGGGAAATAGGTATTCTCATTATTGAGCTATTTGGATGAGGAACCAGTCTCTGATACAGGCACAAAGACTGAGGCACCGGTGATTTAGAAGGTATTGTTTCGCGAATACGACAGAGTAGTCAGGAATTGTTAATTTCTAAACTAGAATAGATTGTCTTCGGCCTGTTTCAAACAGGAACATGAGGGAAGATTTTATGGTGTAATCCTGGAAATGTTATAACGCAAAACGTCTATATTGTTTTGGAATAACTGAGTTTGAATCTACTATTTTTAGAGGTATGATCATTGTTTGGTATGTAAAGTTTTAAGATTTTAGATGTAAGATTTTAACTAAGGAATCAACAACACCCATATACTACATAAAAAACGATATCCCTATCAAGATTAAATGCCAGTAAGTTCAGGCGGAAATGTACACTTCATCATGACATAGAGAGGCTGCAATGGGAACTAGTGTACAGCCCAGAACCTATTCGCTAAATGACAGTACCGATAATGTGCCTGATGTGATAGCTTCCTTAGGTGTTATGAACCCATGTAAAACGTTTACATCTAGCATGATTAATGAAGGGAAATGCAATACATGAAAGAGAAAAATATTAACATGCGTTTCATGCAATCCCGTGTCGTCTACTAAGAAATCAGGCGCACCATTTTTCCCTTGGGACAGAAGCATTTCACCTGTTATATTCTCACATCCCATCCATCCTCTTATATATATATTAGTCTGATTCTATCAAACAATGTAATAACATGACTCATTTTTTTTTTCAGTTAATGTGTTGGTCTTCTAGAAATTTACGGTGTTGATTTACTCTAGCAAAAGCTATTCTATGTTAATTTTTTGTAACTCCTATATTAATTTGTTTTATAACTGACCCAGAAAACGAGGTATTTGAAGGGTTCGATATATGCTTCTAAAATCTGGAATTTTTATAATTTATTCAGTTCCTGTACCATCACTACTTTAATTCTGATTCTATAGCCTAGTTTCTTGGGCATCTCGATGTGGTGTAATGGTTAGCAACCTTGTTTCGCTAGGACAACTAGAACTCAGTCGTGAGTTCGATCCTCACTAGGTGCTCCATACTTTCGGCTTTGTGCCGCATCTAAGCTACGCTTGGAAAATCACTATGTCATTGTTTCTTTTGAAATGTTTGTGTTGTGTGCTACTTGATGGAACACTTTGTGAATATTGAGATTTTTTTCAAGATCATTTTCTCCTAACTATACATACGTGTTTGTTGTTGTTGTTGTTGTTGTTCATAGCCACATTCATCACCAGTACGTAGGTCACGGAAGAGAAAGCCCTATCGCTGTATTATATTAATCGATTATTGTGGGCTTTGATATGGGAAAGCATAAATGAAATGTTCCAGTATTAGGTTGGTGCAAAAATAATGACGTAATAATGTCGTTTTCTGACGTTAAAAAATACGTCAAAAAATGACATTATTACGTCACTATTTTTGCACCAACCTAATATTTTCACATCTCTGCTTGTGTTATATAGGAATAAAGTGTCACTACTGACAATTGTGTTGGAACGTAGATCGCCAGGGAACAAACTTATGCAATCATGTGACCATAGGGAAAATGCATATATAGAGGAAGTCACGTGACATCTAGTAGTCTTTGCTATTCTAGTCTATCCCTTATTCTACGTATTCGCTATTTTCCTCTATCCCCTATCCTATACGGACAGGTAATCTCTTCTATACGAAGTACTATTACTACTAGTATTATGCGAAGACGTCTGATACGAGTGGTGTTCTTCGACGCAATTTCATTTTGTATCTACGATTAAAATGTTCCCTGCTACCTTGGCATTACGAAGTATCCAGCAAGTATACATTGTCATTATAAGAGTGAAAACAGTGGTTAGTTTTGACGGCATAAAAGCTTGTAATTACGCAAGTCATAGACTAGTGTACAAAATTGTTTGGGTTGCAAGTGGTCTGACACACAAGAATACTATTGTGGCACATGGCCTAAAAAAGGGGAGGCGTCGAGGTCGGTCGACACTGTATTATCCTATACTTAGCTAATCTGATTCACGACCGATTCACTCATCACAATTTCCACATTCACCATACAAAACTAGTCCGTCACAACTCAATCATCCATACACCACAATACCAGATCCTCTCAAGGGGGATCTAAAAACGCACCCCCTCATGTCATAAGAATTTAATGATAATATTATATATAAAAATCTAATAATGAAGAATGAGAGGGGAGGGAGATGAACCCAATAATAAACTAAATATCAACACAAAATAAACTCAACATAACTGATGGTCGTAGGGCCCGTCCAACCCTCAAACAGGAGAGTCCGCTGTATTCTACCCCATTCGACAAAATCAAGAGTCTCTCTCATTAAGAGAGTGGGAAAAGGATAACAAAAATACAGGCATGGGGAAATAAAAAGCTGAACTAGTCGAGATAAAAGGGGGCCAAAACAAACTGGGGAGGTTGGGAATCTCAACCTGGATCATAACCAAAGATGTGGCCGGGGACAGGCCGGAAACAAAACTTACTCAC
This sequence comes from Acanthosepion lycidas, assembly GCA_963932145.1. Lineage (NCBI taxonomy): Eukaryota > Metazoa > Mollusca > Cephalopoda > Sepiida > Sepiidae > Acanthosepion > Acanthosepion lycidas. The sequence goes on from OZ010579.1 coordinate 29,633,221, forward strand.
ATTAAGTAGGTACACAAAGATTGTCTAACCGAAACAAGGGGAGGGCTCCACAGGAAGCCACACCGATGTGATATAGGTTGAACTAAAAGAAAAACCAGGAAAGAAACTCCTCTGGCCAGTCGTTCGCCATATGCTGAATAAACGACAAAGTCGTTATCCAACAAACACGCATCGACGTTGCAAAAAAAGTGAGTCTCATGGATTGCTGCAACATCCAGGCCGAAAGACGTCCTGGAGCAGGCGGACCGCCATACCCTATCCTTCAAGCCATTCGCATTAAGACTGGCTAACTTGATTGACATCGTTTAGGCCTGCAAAAAAAAAAAAAAAAAAAAATGAAAAAGTCAGAGCAAACAACCAACTCACGTACCGGGGTAAATCTGCGGCAGAAAGGACCTCGACGGATTGTTCTAGGCTCCCTGTGCCCAACTCCGTCGTCATCCAATCATCTAGAACAATACCGCCAACGTCCGTAGGCGAGGTTAGTTTAACAGCTATATATAAGGAAGGATGGAGCAAAACCGGCACCCTCCCCGCACAAAATTACTTAAGTTTTCACAAATTCTCGTTTTAGTGTTCCACCAACCTGATGTTCAGATAGGCATCCTTTGACTTGAACAGGTGGCTCTAGACCTTTAAATAACGCCCTGTCTCCCCCACGAATGTGATTATTCGTGGGTTAACCTGGGAAATTTCGTGGGTCCTCAACAGACATTCATTCAACTTTTTCTGTTTTCAGTAGAGGTCATAAAAGGGTCTCTTTTTTGTTTTGATAAGACCTTTTTAAGCTCCTCTTTATACGCTTTACATATGGCATTCCTGTTGCTTGAATTGTATCCGTATTGAGGTTCCTCGATAGACATGTATGATTTTGAGTACATATAAAGTTATATGAGATCGGTGTATTCTGTGAACTCGGAAAGTGGAATGCGATTTCAGTTTATGTGAAGTGAAGTTCTCTTTTTATGTAGTAATATGCTGATGCGAGGTTAACACAGCATGTATGCAATTTGCTATTAGCGAGGTACGAAATTACTTGCAGTTTAATGACATATATGCATCATTATATACTTTCCTAAAATGTAAATCAAACTGGATTGTGAGAAGCTGGTATTCATAAAAGAATGCGAGCATAGTTATTCAACAATAGTTTCACCATAATGATTTCAGTTTATATACCTCTATGTTTGGGTGGGTCTTGAAAGCCATATTTTTTTCGATTGTGCATTCATACATGTTAAACCCTATATTTTGTTGGGTGAGCATCTGATTCCAGAATTGAGAAACTCGTTGTCGAATCCATGGTGAATGTAAGATATTTTCAAAAGTCTACCTTCACAGTCAAAAGTAGCGATGCTTTATTATTCCTTACTTTTTAATAACTTTCTTAATTTCCTCATCACTAGGTTCATTAGTGTTTATGTTTGAAGACGGACTTTGCAATTATTGGAGGTATATACGTATATGTTCTATTTCTGCAGGCAAGAAGTGAGAAGTGAATGTTGAAATGTGATTTAAAACTTTTTTTTTTTTTAGACCGGGGTATTACTTCTGTGGTGATTTTGATTTTATGACGTCATTGTGATTTTTTCTTTCCTCAAAAAGTTAACATATTGTTTATGCAGTTTGGTTTCATTAATTTCGGTTTTGATTTTACAAGTTTTTTTTTTATCTGTTTTAATTGTGTAATATTTACAATTACATTTTCTTCCTCTTCTGTTCCTTTTCTTGTACCATTTTGCATAACCTCGATTGTCGTCCCATGACTGTATTCTTTTCCTTTTAGTTATTCTTGGAAAGAGATAACACACTTCAGATCATGTGAAGATGATGAAGTATTCCATTTCTCTAGGATGTTTTCATCAATATTTATTGGTTTGAACTCTAGTTTATTATTGAATCTTAAATTTATCGGGTTTAAGCGTTTGTATGCAATACTTGGGTGTTTTTCATCGTTTATGTGGTAGGGAGAGAGGTGTAGTTTTGATTGTTATTGTCGGCTTAGTTACGAAATAATCTGCATCTCTTAATATGAAGATAAACTAAATCCAGCAGTAAGGCCTCTAACCAGGGGTGTGGAACAGCCTCTTAATTGCTGTTGTTCCTATATGCATTCTGATCATTTGTGGTATCACCTGTTAGGATTCCAGCTATCGGCAAATAGTGAAGACCCAATCAAAACCTAAAAAATTCAAAAGTAGGAAAATACCAGCAATACATTTTTATATAAAAAATACCAACAATACAATTTTAAAACGAAAATGAAATCCAGTAAAACACAGTCAACCAACCAACGAGTATTCTGTGATCAGATTCAAAATAGTAGTTGGGAAATTCGTCACAAACTGAAAGATTACCTAATGCAAAATGCAATAACCATTTTCATGTTATGTCGGCTCTAGAAAGTGGTGCAATGTTTTTGAGTGGTCGAAACATTTGCTAATGATGAAATATATTTTGAAGTCATAAAGTTTTAACAAGATTTCTTTATTGCTGTTTGAGACTTCTGGTTCAAAGGCTGACGTCATCTTAACATCAGTAGTGAAGTTTAAAATATTTCATGTAGTCCTGATTAATGCAGATATTGCTTTGTTTATTTTCTTTCCATTGTACAAAAATTCCTTAATCCTGTGTAGGATGTATCTTGTATAGAAAAAGCACATTTTTCTCAATTGAAGAATAAGTGGATATGACTAAGATTTTACAGCCCAGAATGTATATGTCGGCTGCCATCAGCTTTCTCACTAATTTATGATATTTTTATGACAATATCTGATGGATTACCTTTTGCAATTCCATCTTCATGATGTCTTTCGTCCTTGTGGCCAATCTACAATAAATTGTGTACCAAATACGCAATATAGTTAAAAAAAAGAAGATAGTAATTTCTTTATAAGCAAACTTTTGGTTTTCATTGACCAAAAACTTATCGCTAGTATCGGTTAAAATTTATAAAATCTTTCTATGCAAAAAATAAATCTTTGAGAAAATAGTCTTCTTAAATTCAGTAAATGTTAACGGTTTTTCAAATATTGATCGTTTTTTCCAATATTGACAGTTTCTTCTTCCAAATGTTTGGTTTCAAATAGTGTATTGCTTCATTAACTTTATTATGTCGAACTTTCCTCTCTTAGTTCCAAGTTCAATGCATTTAAATCATTGCAGCTGCATTGTAAGTAATCAGATGATCTAGTTTAAATTGTTCGCTTCAGTTAATTATGATTCAGCCGCGCCAGTTCACAGGGTTTGAAGCAGCAAGCAGCCTATATTAGAAACGACGAGCGGATTATACCAGAAATCTCTCCGAAGTAATTCCCTTTTTAAATAATACGAAATGTGTGTACGATTTTTATAGTCGAAGTGTTTTTAAAACTATCGACTGAATAGACCGTTGAAAATCGTAATGTGAAATATATATTATTTTCAAAGTTACAGAAGATTTCTCAGCGTTATTAAAAGGGACAATTCAATATATGTTCAAAAACAGAATATACAGTTTTCCATCTTAATATTTTCAAATAAAAGAAAACTAGGGAAAATAAAATATTTTTCAGTTCAGAAATGTTTTTTCTTTGTTTTTCTGTTTTATAACATTGGTTATGTTAAGCAAATTGCAACATATTTTCACATAATTTGATTTTTTTTTTCACGAAAATATTATCTCATAAAGGAGATGTGTGGAAACGCTTGAGTTTTCACACTGTAAGGAAGTGTGAAATATTTATTCAGACATATTGTGTGCTCCTATAAGCAAATGCAATGATTTAACAAAAGTATTTAAACTGACGAAGGGATCTAGTAATGAACAGTTTTACGATTGCTTCAGACATATCAATAGTATACGCTAATTAAGGGGGGTGACTTAATCTCATATTATGTCATATATATATATATATATATATATATATATATATATATATATATATGAAGGGGAGCATTGAAGTCAACACTCAGAGGTGACAAGCTGTTTCATGCTAGACGCAATCTTCAGGCCGCGTGTATTGGATTTTTCTCGACTATTTATATATATATATAGGTTAATGGTGCATTGTGGGTAATCTATTTTGGCAGTTATTTTAGCGGAGTGTCTTGCTTATTTATTTGTTTAATTTATTTTACTTGTTTTTATTTTCTTTTTTTTTATTTTATATGATTTTTTATTCTTTTCGGTTCTCGATGATTTAATAACATTATTTCTAAGTATATCTGTGAAATTTAAAAGAAAAAAAAACGCAAATCACACCAAAAATATCATGGAGAGTAAGGAAAAAAATCCTCAGCCCATAAAAATCAATTCCAAACCCCCAAACTTTGCTTGGAGGGAAAAAAAGCTATTTTGTCCGTTGATAACCTCTTCCTTGTGTTAAAAAAGTAGCATATACCAAGCAATACCAAGCGAGTGGACCATATAACCACTCTCATGATGATTTATGTGAGGAGAAATCTTAGATAAAAGAACAGCATAATAAAGAAATATACAAATGTTGGAGAATATTTGGTTTATTTTCTCCAAATTAAAGCAAATATACGAAGTTTAGAACGGCTCATGATCAAGCCTAATGGATATTCGTTGTTTGTTCTATTTAACAATATATGTTTTAATAAAGATCTACTGCTCCAATAACACACATACACACATATGTATATCATAACTATCAATTTATCTGACATCTTGGCATTGGATTTCATATTGCCATGTGAATATGAAAAAGATATTCTAATCTAATGTTTATATACTGATAAAGTCAATGAAAAACTTATCTGTAATTTATCCCTATTCTTACTAATAATTTGATATATATTTTCACAAGATAACAATTATAATGTAATTATACTTTAATCGTGCTTGTATGCGATAAAGCCTTTCGTTTCGTTCTATATTGATCGCAACAATATATTGAGATAAAAGTGTTTTCACAGGAAGACACATCTCAGAATTCCCTAAAGGTATATCGAACTTATTTTACAAAATTGATATTCCGTTTGCTTACCAACAATTCTACTTTCGCACAAGTAAGGTGGGTAGGTTATCCATACATTCTCATCTTAGTACAGTCAGTGATAAACTGGGAAGAATGAGAAGTGAGGAAACGAAATTTGAAAATCGTCTGTCAATATCAGGATATTTTATTGACCGTTTCCCTCGAATGAAACAGTCGCAACTGTATAAGTAAGCTAGAAGTGAACAACGTAGTTTTTTTTTAATTATAAATGACATGAGTTCAAAACTTGTGGTGCTCATGTTGGCGGGCAAAATGGTGAAGATAAAACTCATAAAGCAATTTTAATAAATTTCTCGATATGATGAATATGATGAATATTAACTTCGCTTGGTATGAAACTCATCTAGAATTATTTACTATGTTTTTTAATGAGATGAGTTGTTTGCATACCGGAAATATTGACATTAATTCACAGAACAATCAGTAATAATGTTCATAGTGTTGTATAAACCTTTCTCTTAAAGCAGTAAATTATAATTAACAATTACATAAGCATTTATGCCTTTTACTAATAGTGATGTGGTTTTCTTCATAATGTTTTTTTTTAATTAAAATGGAAAGTCAAAATCATGATTTTATAATTATAGTCATATGTTTTATCCACGTTTGTTGTTGTTCTTGGGAAGTTTCAATCGATGAATGTATTTTTAATTATTTGTTTGAGCTGTGTGTTTGTGGTTCTAGAAAGCCTTTGTCTAGGGCCTGAATGAATGATTCTTCATAGGCTTTAAACTAAAGTATTCGTTTTCCGCAAGATTTTTCACCATTTATTTAAGAAACGTGTGCATATATATATATATATATATATATATATATATATATATATATATATATATATATATATATATATATATATATGAATTTTTCGGAAGCCATATCTGACCTTTTTTGGTTACCTGCACTTACTGCTCTCAAAACTCTAAATACAGTGAGATAATGTTATCAGACTTTTATTCATACTTTTTTTTATTAGGTTGGTGCAAATAATGACATAATGATGCCGTTATTTGACGTATTTTATAACGTCAAAAAACGAAATGATTACGTCATTATTTTTGCACCAACCTAATAACTTACACGTAACTATATCAGACTTTCTCGCAGGAGAACCTGTTCCCTGTTAAGAAACGCATGAACAAACCACAACAAACGGACGTACATACATTCACTCACTACACATACTTTACACCCAAGGTTTCCACGTTCATTTCTTAAACATATTGTCTCCGTCACTTTTATACATTTGCTTCTACAATATCATGTGTTTTTAAATATATGATGATTGTTGTTCTTTCTTTACATTTTTTTACGAGTCCGCCATGTTTGTTGTGGACATTTCAGGAGACACGTGTTTATCTGTCAACGCAAACGCCAGTCCGCAACAAGTTGGTGAGGCCCCGCGTGATAATTATTTTTCTCCTGATAACAAGAAATACACAAAGCTATACATATTTACAGACTCAAATATACCTTTCAAACCGAGAGTCAGTGAAGAAAAACATCGACACACTTATCTTCCTACCCTGGCGGGCACTATAATCTTGTAGCGAAATCAGTTTACACAGCTACAAAATTTGTGATCATAACCTATGAATGTGCAAAATTACATTTCAAATACCACAAGATATCTACACGATACGACTCGGTTGATTGTTTATTTTATTTATTTTTTGCAACAACGTGTGACCCCTAAAACTCGCTTTTTAATTACTGCTACGTCGGTTCATGAGTAGGCAAAAATACACGTATCCTCTCTACTGCATCATTTGCTTGATCATGCAGTGCATGTCGACATCTTCAGTCAGTATATAAATTTCTCAGGCTTTTTGAATATATCGATACTAGCAAACAACACACACCATTATGCTCAACTTAATTTCAAAGACGGAAGACGTCTATAATTTTTTTTCTTTTTCGATAGAAAGAAAATACAACTCTAATTCAGCTTTAAACAAAACTTTTTCTTCTTGGCTAATCCCATAAAGTGTGATATATCTCAAAAAGCGAATCACTTCACATTTTTTCACTTTTACGATGTCACTCAAATAACAATGAGAATTTGCAGGTACGATATGCAATCGACAATAATAGCAACTTTTATTAAAGTTCTCAAACATGCATTCAACACACGGTAGAAATTCTATATCAGATCAACTTTGCCACAACGCTGCTTCTCTTAAATTGTTTGACCCAACTTTATCCATGCATATCAAGCAAATGAGCTTTTTCTTAGACAAAACCTTTCCAACGACAAGAAAGAGATATAAAAGTACGACAAAACCCTAAATCCAATTCAAGATGGAGATTTGGAAATAAAAGCAAAATTTAATAGCAAACAATGAACAATTTACACTACCGACTCATTTTCCAGAGCGTGCTGCATTCAACTAAAAAATAAGACAACCCCTTAACAAGACAGCAAGTACATTTCGTCGAATCACGCATCTCAACCACATTTCCGACACCATTTCTTTTCAGCTCACGGGGTTAGAAGCAACTACAAGAAATTTACTTATGCGTAGAAAAAATTCTACCAATCAGCCTCTTCGTCTTAATTTTTCCGCTGAAACGTCAACATGTAAGTCTCTCGCGGGAGAATGCGTTCCCTATTGGGAAACGCATGAAAAAAAACACAACACAGGTACGAACGCACATTCACTCACTACACATACTTTCCACCCTAAAAGGTTTTCGTATTCATTTGTTACACATATTAGTGTCTACGTCGCATGTATACATTTGTCAATACATTATCATTTGATGGTTATATATATATATATATATATATATATATATATATATATATATATATATATATATATATTGGTTCCTTTCCTTACATTGTTTTTTTACCTAGACTCATATTTTTAAGTCCGCTATGTTTGTTGTGAGCATTCCAGTAGACACATGTGTTTATTTCTGAACCCTAACCCCGACGTTAGTAACGCCGATACCAAGTTAGGAAGTGCGTACAACCTGCCGCAACAACCTCTATATGAGTCGAGTGAATTTAAGAACATGATTCGTGTTCCCATAGTAATATTTGCGTTTACAGTAGTGTTTTTTTATAAAATTACCTCTAGAGCGTTTTATTGTTTTTAATTTCTTTATTACCTATGCTAAAATTAATTGTAGATTGCAGACACACCAATGTAATTATAACATTTAGAATTTATTATTTCAACATTCTAATTTCCATAATGGCTGATGGTTATGTGTCGTAAATTACGCTCTTTCAAAGTCCAGATTACAGTTTCTGTTTGACTTTCCCAAATGCCTAAACTTCTAGGAAATGGTAAGAATCGAACTCGGTACATGTGCATACTGCTACATAAGTCATTGTTGCTAAAAAAATATATGATAGTAGGCGTGCAAAAGTATATTTTTCCTAAGGTTAGCTAAAAAGAAAATAGCTACAGGAACGAATCACTGAGCTAAGAGAAAATTCGCAGCAACTGCTTTCACGATAGAAAATCAACCAAAGAACATTCACTTTTGTATAGATTTGTATCATTACATCAGACAAAAGAAAGAAATGAGGATAGAATTGTAATGTGAAATGATTTTATTGTATAAAAAAAAAATTCCGAAAGAAGATTTTAATATGGCATGTCTTTTAATATATGTCAATGTCTGATTTTTATTTTGTATTACTTCTTCAATATTAAAAAAAAATGAATTCCAAAGACTTGGGTGAGTTGCTTTCTGATTGATGGCGACTAATTGTAATTATCTAATCACAATCTTCCTCGTCAACAAGTCAGAAAACTATCGTTGTGGAAATAAATGATATCATTATAATTTTTCTCGTAGAAATAACTAACAAAAAGAATTGTGAAATGAGAAAATAGAACACGGTTGATTCAATATATATTTTCCTCGTGACATCTTTCTATTCCTTTATTTATTATTATTATTATTATTATTATTATTATTATTATTATTATCTTCGTTTGTATAAATTTCGTTTTCAAGCGGACATCTTAAATTATAGATGCACTCAATCAAGTCCTACAACCTGAGATAGATAGCAATGTTGGCTTTACATTTGCACTGACAATCAACAATGACTTCTGGTTGTTTTCTAAGTGTAGCTTAGATGTCGCACAAGGCCGAAATTATGGAAGAAACAGTGAGCATCGAAATCACTACCCAGCACGTCAAAGTGACCATTTACGAAGCGGTTTTTATTTGTAGAACAAAGCCGAAAGTAGCCCAAGGTGAGTAGCGAACTCACTACTCAGTTGCAATTAATCTAGAGAAATAAGCTTGCTAAACATTACAATACGTCTAAGTGACCATTTACAAAGTGAAGGATGGTTGTTGGACAATGCCTAAATTAAGTAACACCTTGAGAGGATCGGGATCTCTACTCAGTTGCAATTGACCTGACAAAACATGCTGGCTAAACTTTTGCCCCATTTCGATGTGCCCAATCAATGCAGACTATTCAAGTGATGGGGTATTAGGTTTAATTCCAATTCTCTCAATGCACAATGTTAAGTGTCGAACGTAATGCCTTCGTGATAACTAGGATAATTCTAAATTGAGAGTAAATTTCATAAAACCTTGTATATTTCCTTGCTTATTCTTGGTGGTTTTTTGAATATTTAAGATTATTTTTCTCAAAAGAAATTCACAACCTTTCTAAACCTTAAAACAATGATATGACATATATACAGGGTGCGGCTGGTATTTGAGGACAGATATTATAGATTAGTAAAAAACTTGCTGAACAAATGAATATAATTGTATTTGTTTACAAACAATTAAAATTAACAATGATATGACATATATATATATATATATATATATATATATATATATATATATATATATATATATATATATATATATAGGGTGCGGCTGGTATTAGTAAAGAACTTGCTGAACAAATGAATATGATTATATTTGTTTACAAGCAATTAAAATTAACAATGATATGACATATACACAAGGTGCGGCTCGTATTTGAGGACAAATTCTATGGATTAGCAAAAATAACCTGTTGAACAAATGAATATAATTATATTTGATTACAAACAATTAAAAATGAAATTTAGCTATTTTTTATTTAATTTTATTCAATAAAATCACTACCTCTACACGAGTTCAAAATCGGCTGCAAGCTCTGATTAACTGGACCTTATCTATATCAGACATTACTCGAAATATTATAGCTTTAAGAGAGTCTTTGGTGTTATGAGTCTCTTTATTAACCTCCTTCTCAACATCGCTCCACACATAATAGTCTAGTAGATTGAGATCTTGAGAGTTAGGAGGCCAAATGTTGAGTGTTCTGTGTCCGTACAAATGGTCAACCATCCATTCTTGTGTTCGTAGAGCCTTGTGGGATGGAGCCGAGACTTGCTGGCATATGTAAGGACTGCCGTTGCATATGTTGTCAATCCAGGGCTTGACAGTTGTTTCTAGAAGATCAATGTAAGCAACAGCATTTACTCTAAGACCTTTTGGATAAAAGCGTGGTGGCATATGTCCTTCATTGCTAACGACGCCCAATACCATAATACTTGAAGGAAATTTTGTGCGCATCTGTCTTGGTACCGCGGAATGATCTGAACAAAGACATCTGTCATTTTTTTCTGTTAAGTTTTTGATCCAGGATCAAAATTTTTCTCATCTGTGAAAAATCAAATCACACCAGCTTTTGAATTATTTTTAATTTTGTTTAAAAGCCTTTTGCATCTGTTTATATGGTTTTCTTTTGTTTCTTAAGACATAAATTCACCTCTCTTCATAATGTAGGACTTGTATCGAATGTCTTCATGAATATTACTTATGATTTCTTTTTCAGAAACATGCAGCTTTTTGGTAATTTACTCCATTGATTGACCTCCTTTTTCATCATTTGTCTGCTTGACTTCCTGAATAAAGTCGGATGTTCTCACTTTATTAAAACGCACAGAATGTTTTTCTTTACGTTTTGATACAGACATTGGGGAACTGTCAGCGTCTTCTAACTCTTTTCGTATTTTGTGTGCAAATGATCTTGCAACTCTGAGGAAACGTGCATTATCCAAATCGCTATGAATAGTATTTAACGTCACAATCACAACATGCATTTATATATATATATATATATATATATATATATATATATATATATATATATATATATATATATATTATTCTACGTTTCGATGAAAGTACGGATATTTTAGGAATTTTAGCAGATATGCAGACGCGATATGTTGTCTATTCGAATTGCAATATCAATGATCCCGTGTTTTTGCAATCTTGCTTACGATAACTCCATACCGACTCAAAGTTTAGATCAGCGGAATCTTTTGAACTGCAAACATCGCTGCTTGTGATCTCTGTTTCGCCTAACGTGCATACATGAACAAATAAAACATTGTACAAACATTTGTTTCGCATTCATTTTCATAATAACACTTATAACATTGTGAGTTTTCTATGCAAAAAGTCCTGCCAGAATGTAATTGTGGCAAATGTAATTTCTAAACTCTGCTGTAATGGTCAAAGCTTTGACCAACCGAAATAATGGGGCCGATTTGAACTGCATGTGCCTGGAATCGTGTAAACTTTCATATAACAGAGATAACCAAACATGATTAATATAAGAGCAACTTAGAATAAAGTTCAGATGTTTGAGAGCGGCAAAACATGAACAAAATTTACATTTAAATTGACACATGACATACACAACAACACAAAGGTTTACATTTTTAACGGTAAATGGAAAATCTTCCCCAACCCTGCAATAAAATTTCTGTTTTCATCTTCATATTTTCGTCTCTTACAATTTGATGTGGCTGTCTTCCTTCAAAATATTTTCATAGACTCGTTTAAACAAAACTTGTAATCGATGTCAACCAATTAGGCTGGCTTAGGTAAGATGATAAAGTACATCGCCTAGAGATTATGTTCAAAACATGTATCTATAAAACATACGGTTGTTTTGATAGTATAAAATTATATACAAAATATCTAGTTGAAGGCATGCAAATGGGTTCAACATATGTAACTTTTAATACCAGTAATATTTTAGGAAAAATTATTACCAGCAATATATTATTACCAACAATACATTGAAAAAAAAATATTACCAGGAATTAAAAATTGTCAGCATTAAATAACACATTGAGGTTGACATGCCGTAAAACAATCAAACCAAATCAAAACAAACCTATCAAATAGGTCTGCACAGTTCAATGTATTGTATTTCACTATTTTAATTTGCATGACATGAGTACTGTCCCCTTAAGCCCCCTACAGTTGACCTCAGTCTTTTGACATTCATCTGTGAACCGTTGCTCGCCGGAATTAATACCTCTAAATCTCACAATTCATTCCTATAGCGCAAGAAAATACCTTACTCAGATGTAGTATTTTCTTGTTTCTTAATCCTTTGCTTAGTTTTAGAATGCAACTTTCACAATCCTAGTGCGTGTTCGGATGCAGGTTTCGCATATTTCGTCCTCTGCCTAAACACTTTCTAGATATTTTGTTGTTGTACTTGCTTGGTGTTTGTATCTCCAAATTTTAATTCGTATCTTGAGGTATTTCAATGTTTGACGAAGAAAATGCTGATGTATGTTTAGCTACAATTGGGAGCTGCTATTAACGGGATATACCAAAAGTGATTTATTTTGGTGTAAGCTATATCATGTTGATAAATTTTATGCTTATGGTCAATGTGTTTTGGTCGATGGTTGATTTTGTATAGTGGAATACCAATTTCTATGCTTTATTTAATGCCGAAATATACATATATTCAACACAATCGTATTGCTTCATCTACAGATGAAATATAGCTTTGGTAATTCTGCTACAAATAGGTTTTATTAGTAATTCTCCTATAAATAGTTGCTGGTAACTTTTTTATATACTTTTAAATATACATTTATACATCCAATGTCTTGTTTTTGTTTGAGTAGGGTGACTATTTACCCATGGCTGTGTGTCTAACAGGTGCAACCAACATAGGTTAGGTCAAGGTGGACCCGGGAGCAACAGCTTTTAGGAGGTGATTCCATGTTCCTCAAAACCTCCAAACTTCCCATCAGTGACCTTGCCATTGGATGTAGTTTATCGTCATACCCAGCACTATTATGTGTTTTGCATTTATTAATAAATAAAAAAAATATATATATATTATTTAGTTTCCTTGCATATTTAAACACGACATATTATGTCCATATATCTTGTATCGATAGATACCATAGTACAGAACAAATTTGATATGCTGCATATATAAAAATAACTAATATTGGTAGGTAAATGCGTCATTTATTGGCAAAACATTGTCTTGCATGATAAAGTCTTACAGTATCTATATCTGGAAGTCATCAGCGGAAATCAAATTATAGTAAATACATTCAAATTCCCAATTGTATCCTTGCAAGTGTAGGTTAAGTCGAAATTCTTTCTCGAATTTCCAGTTTTTCCTAAAATCGATTTCAGTTATTCGGGGCATAGTTCAAATTGAGCCAAGCATGATTGACGAGAATTTACCTTTTCCTTTTAAAAACGTTTCCGTTCCTAGACGGAATCGAGGAAATTTTCAAATTGTTCTCACTAATTCCCCTTAGTCTGAAAATCCACTGGTAATACGTCGTGTCTGATATGATAGAAACTCTACTGAATGTTATACCATGTTTCCGTTCAGTTTAGATTTCAAAATTACAAATTATATTTTTTCTTTGTCTGCTTTTGGGTAGTTACTATTAGTATACGGTGTTTGGTGGATAAATTGTAGTTTAAATTACCCGGACGTCTTTGGAATCTCCTGCATCTCCTCTGGTCGATCTCCTTGTTTATGTTGGTGAACGCTGTCATTATCCTTGCCAAGACTGGGTTTCCCAGTGCAGTTTCCTGTTACCAGACTATTGTGAGACCGTAACATACCTACAACTTGGACTCTTCCAGAACTATATAAAGTATGCGACATAATACTCTAGGAGAGAAGAAGAGGAGGAGGAAGAGAGAGAGAGAGTATTCTAATACCGTACTATCAGCCGCGTATGACTACCAATATTGGTCACTAGCACAGAGTAATCTCCGCTTACACTTACACTATCTTTGTAAACTTTCTGTTTAATATATCATACTTACCTCTAATCTGTGTTCCGTGTTTTGCCTCCGTGGTCCCGATTTTGGCCCCACATCAGTGGCGACGAAGAATTCGAAAAACTCACTGACGCCGAAATCTCAATACCTTTTCCAGTCCCACATCTGTGTCGATGAAGAATTCGAGAAACGCATTCAAGTCGAAAACCGCAATAGCTTACCCGTCCCACATAAGTGGCGATAGAATTTCGTTCTCACCATATAAATAGCGTCAGAGTACTCGAAAAATACACAGAAACTCCACGCGTTCACAGAGCAGTGTTAAACGAGAAATTAAGCTGGTATTACTTCATTAGCGATTTAAACGCAACACACAGCGTCTACATATAAAAAAAAAATATATATATATTCCGATACCAAACAGCAGTGACGAACTAGCGATTCGACATCTACGAAATATTAAGGTCTGTCCAAATAACATTACGAGAACAATTTATTACACACCCACACACAAAAAAAAAACCCAGTTTGTACATAAAACAAACTGACAACACAACAGCCGAAGTACTATTTACGACACGAGTTTTCGAAAAAAAACTATCTAATTTTTTTTTTATATAACTGAGTTGAATCTCGGGCATAAAATTATTCTCCCCTCAATTTCACTGAGGTGAGTTTTCTTTTTTTTACCTCTATTTAAAAAAAATATAACTGTCGTAAAAACTGATAAAATTACGTTAAAATTAACGGAATCATGGAATCGCAAAAAAGCTAAACACATAATTGGTTTAGTTTAACTAATTGTCTGTCCATATTTTTTTTGTGTGTAAAAGGAAAAAAAAAAAAAAGAAATCAAGATTTTTTTGCGTACCTCCCCTTGGTACACGGGTTTCAATGCAACAAATAATCGCTGTCATTTTTGTTTGTCTAAATATGGAAGATTTTCAAAAAGTAATTGCCCAAATGCTAAAAGAAATTTTGGATCAACAATAAAAATCAGAAGAAGGGCAACAACAACTATTTTTGGAATTACATAAACAACAAATGGAATTCCAACAAATTACGCTTCAGAATGCTGAACTACAACAGAAACAACTTAAAGAATTACTCGTAAATGCATTAAAAAGCTGAAACTCTGAAAAAGACACAATATTCTCCCAGAGTAGAATCTACAATTCAATGGAAACCTTTGAATACGTACCAGAGAACAACAAAACGTTCCAGTCTTTTACAGGCGCTACGAAGGTATTTTCAACGTAGACTGTGAACAATGGCACAGTAAAAAAAAAGGTACGTCTACTATTGAGAAAACTGGGAACTACAGAACATAGTAGGTTCGTAGACTTCATACTACCCAAGAAACCAGTGACTTGGATTTTTCAGAGACTATTAAGCTCCTATCGGAACTATTCGGGTCTAACACAACCTTGTTCTACAAACGTTGCAAATGGCTGAACACAGTCAAAGACAACCAGCAAGAATTTCTAAGGTTTGCAGCATCGGTAAACAACCTCTGTAATGATTTTAAACTAGCCGAACTGACTGCCGATGATTTCAAGTGCTTAATTTTCGCACAAGGTCTAGTATCAGCAGAAGACTCCGAAGTCAGACGACGGGTACTGACCAAGCTTGAGAACGAACAAGGATTGACACTCCAAAAACTGGCAGAGGACTGTCAAATAGTAATATCTCTAAAGTGTGACTCGAACACTATCGAGGAATCAGGTGTGGTTCAGATTAATAAAATCAGAAGCAAGTCTACCTCCTATGCCCCTCTAAAAGATAAAAGGCAAATCTCATGTCCTAAATTCCGCAATAACCAAAACCCATATAGGTTAAAGAAACCGCCCGGACCATGTTACCATTGTGGTAAATGGCATTGGATAAAATTCTGTTCAGTTAAGAACTAAAAATATTGCAAATTTGCAATAAAAGTGGGTATAATTTAACTCGGTGCTGGTACACCAACAGAACGAGAAAACCCAAAAATAAAATTAGGCAAGCTCAATATGACAATATTGTCGATAGGAATTTAAAGAAATATGTAACTGTGGATATTTTCATTAATTCCATTAAATTCCAGCTTGACACGGTTCCTATCAACCATTAACTGGCGTACTTGGCGAAAATTAAACAAGCAGACCTGGCGAAAAGATTAACATTTTAGGCGAGGTAATACTTACACTAACACTAAATAGAGTTACCTCAACGCCTACGTATTGAAATCTTCAGATAACTTATTTGGAACAGATTGGATAGAAACATTCAATCTTTGGGATTGCCCAATGAGTACATTTTGTCGCAAGATACAAAGTACAACGTCCAATTTGATGAATCTATAAAAGGAACTCAAACAACAATTTCCCAATGTTTTTTCTGGCGGCCTTGGGAAATGTACTAAAATGAAAGCTAAGTTCAAGGTGAAGGACGGTGAACAACCGGTATTCAAAAAGAAACGGAATATCCCGTTCGCTGCTCTAGAACAAATCAATAAAGAGTAAGATAGACTCGAACAAGCAGGAACTCTGTCAAAACAGATATCAGCGAGTGGGCAGCACCTACGCTCTACGTAAAAAAGTAGTCAAATCAAATACGAGTATGCGCAGATTTTTCCACTGGGTGAGACCATGCCTTGCAAGATCTTCACTATCCTCTCCCAAGCCCTGAAGAAATTTTCAATAAACTCAATGGTGGAATTTTTTTCTCTCTCGGACGCATACCTTCAGATAGAAGTGAAAGAAGAAACTTCCAAATTGCTCTGCATAAACACTCATAGATGGTTGTAAAAATACAACAGACTGGCTTTTGGGGTAAATGTTGCGCCTGCAATTTTCCAGCAGGTTATGGACGCCATGCTGGGCGACCTTGACTACGCAACAGCCTATTTGGATGATATACTGGTTACTCGTAAAACAACGGCAGAGCACCGGCACCATATAATAAACCTATTCGAAAAGATACAAGAATACGGATTTAAGGTTAATGAGTCAAAGTTTCACGCCACGCATTAGAAGGGCGAAACCGCGAATGGCTCAGGAACCGGACCTAATCCTCGGGACCGTAATCCTCCTCGGAGGCGATGGATAACTGTAGCAATTCTAGAGCTAATACATATGTGACACAGGCCGCGATCGGTCGGCGCGTCGTCGTCGCCTGCGTGCCGTCACGCGCGTGGGCACCGGCGGCGTTACATATTAGACTGAGACCGATGCGCGTCATTCCGTCCTCTCGTCGTTGTCGTCGTGGTCCATCTGGGTGAGCGGCGGTTTCTTACCAGAGATTAAATACTTAGGGCACATCATAAATAAAGACGGTCGTTGGCGAGATCCAGAAAGAGCCAACGCGATCAGAAACATGGCGGCCTCAGATAACGTTCAAGCGTTACAAAGCTTCCCCGGCCTAGCTAACTTTTACCATGGGTTCGTTAAGAACATGCAAAATTTGAGAGGGCCTCTCAACCAACTCTTAAAAAAGGACAAAACATGGTCATGGACCCCGGAATGCCAACACGCATTCGAGAAGATCAAGAAAACTCTTACTTCGCACCTCTCCCTCACCCATTACGACCCTAGTCTCGACATCATAGTCGCAAGTTATGCAAGCTCATACATCATTGATGCTTGTATTCTGCATAAACTGCCAGATGGTCCGCGAAAAGATTTGACTCATGCATCAAGATCTCTACTTCCAGATGAGAAACAATATTCCCAAATAAAGAAAGAGGATCTAGGGAGAATATTCTCTGTGTCAAAATTTCACAGATATCTACATGGTAGACAATTCATAATGCAGACGGACCATAAACCTCTAATTACAATTTTTGGTTCTAAAAAGTTTGACAGTCTATACTGCAAATAGACTACTTCGTTGGGGAACGATTCTCTTAAACTATAATTTCAAGATAGAGTTCCTAACATCGAAAAATATTTGCCATGCAGACAGTTTATCGCGACTCATTCCAAAAAATACAGAAGTCTTTGAAAACTCCATCATTGCTACTCTAAGGACAAATTATAAAATCAAAAACATGATCGCGAGTACCATAAGAGATCTTTCAGTTACTTTGGCCGACATAAAAAGGGAGTCTCGAGAGGATGAATTCATTCAATCCATAAAAAGCAAATTTCGCAATAAAGACCCCAATGTGCTTGAAGTTTTCTCTCTCTGAGATGATGTCCTACTATACAATGACCACGTAGTGATTCCAAACAGCCTACAAAGAAAAATCTTCAGGGATTTTCACATGGGACATCCTTGGAAAAACCGTACAAAAAGCCTTATGGACTGCTATGTTTATTGGCCAAACATGGACAAGGACATAGAAGACATGATAGAATCATGCAAAGGATGCGCGCTTGCAGCAAAATTTCCAACCAAGACGTGCAAACCATGGCCAAATACAGACCATCCATGGCAAAGAATTCATGTCGATTTTGCAGGGCATATAGACAACATGTACTACCTCATTGATGTGGATGGCGACTCAAACTGGCCTGAGGTCCTACAATGCAAAAGACCAACCACAAACTGCACGATCGGATTTCTACACGAGCTATTCGCGCGTTTTGGCGTGGTAGATTGTGTAGTTACAGCTAATGGCACTCAATTCACATCAAGTGAATTTAGAGACTTCTGCAAGTCATATCAGGTGGAACATATTACAACGCCTCAGTACCACCCTAGGTCGAATGGCCAGGCCGAAAGTTTCGTGGACACTCTAAAAAGGGCTTTAAAAAGCACTAGGCACACCGACAGATAGAGCATTGCAACAGTTTCTGCAGGTGTATCGGATAACCCCTAATCCGAACACGCCTATCGGAAGCTCGCCTGCAGAAACAATATTCGCAAGGAAAATCAAGTCTGTCTTCGACAAAACTATTCCACGGCAAGCAAAGTTCAAACAAACCGTATCGCCTCATAAGACATATTTCAATCCTGGCGATAAAGTCTTTTTCAATGCTTACAAAAACAACATAACATTCTGGGAAGTAGGCACCATAAAACAAAGAATTGGCGAACTGGTCTATATTGTCCAAGGACCGAAAAACACTCACAAACACACTTGGAACCAGCTCAGAAAATGCTGTTTGAAGGAATCGGAGGAATCACTGCAAAATAGCTGAGAAGAGCCGATCGACGTAATTTTCGATGACTTCGATCTCGACACGCCCCAAGTCTCTCCTGAAGTGCGACGTTCAGGAAGGAAAAGGAAATTTACTTAACTGCTCAACGGAAATCTCAAGATAAAAAAGTATTACCAGTTTTATTTTTTTCTCCTTTTCAAAAAGAGGAAGAAAAAAAAGAAAACTCTTGGAAGGTGTGTATTGTGAGACAGTAACATACCTACAACTTGGACTCTTCCAGGATTATATAAAGTATGCGACATAACACTCTAGGACAGAAGAAGAAGAGGAGGAGAGAGAGTATTCTAATACCGTAGTATCAGCCGCGTACGACTACCAATATTGGACACTAGTACATAGTAAGCTCCGCTTACACTTACACTATCTTTGTAATCTTTCTGTTTAATATATCTTTCTTACCTCTAATCCGTGTTCCGTGTTTTCCTTCCGGGGTCCCGACTTTGGCCCCACATCAGAGACATAGGTTCTCCTATGTCTTCAAAGCACTTGATGTAGCATTACATATTAAATATGAATCAGATTAACTCACTAACACTCTGAAATATTCGTACTGGAGATTCAGGCGCGAATGCCAAGCAGTACAGCATGACCTTTCCAAATTTCAGACGGAGTGTATTGCCTCATGGTACTCTTTTTACTCATAGGCAGTTCCCATACTATAGTGTGCTGTCGACAAAATCATAAACACCAAGACTCGCGGAAATTTAAAAATATAATATTACGACAATATATCCATCGTACACTGTACATACGGCTGTTACAATTTCCTGGGCATATTTATAATATCCAGAATTTGCAACTGTGATTTGAACGACAAAACATAGTATAGTCGTGGTTTGTTTATAATTAAAAACACACTACCATTTTACGATTTCTTTTGATAAAAGTGTGCCTGTTATTTGCTCAAATGTTTCGTCTACAAGATCGAAGCCAAATTATTTGCAATAGTGCCAATGTATCACAACTTTACAATAGTGCTAGCTCTTAGTTTTCGTCTCCTCATTCTCGCCTACTTTAAATGTGTTGGAGTCTGCAATATTTGTTTTCTTTGGATCTCTGATGGGTTTGGAACCGTTCCATTACACTCAGGCTAAATGTGAATCGATTTGAGATACAATGCATTACAACATCATAGTAACCATAGCTAGGCCCCTGGAGAAAATAGTGATGAACTTTTTTATCACATAGTAAAAACGTAATTCGCTGTGTCTGTTTCTATTAAGAATTTAAGCTTATTATTCGTATGCACATATGCACACAGACATGAAAAAAAACACACGCACATGCGTATATATGTATGTATATACATTTTAAATATGTTTGATAAAACACGCCTTCAGAACACTTGAAGTCACGCAGTAACCATGTTATATTTTCAAATGATATTAAATAATCCCGAACGCATACTGTAACCAAACTGCTTGTATACTAATATTAGGTAAATAATCCCGAACGCATACTGTAACCAAACTGCTTGTATACTAATATTAGGTTGGTGCAAAAATAATGATGTAATAATGTCGTTTTTTGACGTATTTTTAACTTCAAAAAACGACATTATTACGTCATTATTTTTGCACCAACCTAATAGAAAATGAATTCAGTAAATATACAAAAATATAGTGGGTAGGACAACAATGTATCTTCTAACCTATCCTATTTAACATATACAGTGAGGAGATTCTGAAAGAATTAGAAGTTCTACCAAGATTTTTTTTATTACGAGCCACAATCTTGAAAACACAAGACATGCAGATGACACAGTAACAGTAGTGAACAGAAAATAAACTATAATAGTAGAATTCCTATGGAAGGTCGTGAAGAAAAGCAAGAAAAAAAAAGTATCAATTGCAAGATGGAGGAATGCATGGTTGTCACAACAAAGTGAAAAACCAACAGGTAAATTACAAATTTTTCGATGATTCTCAAAGTTATTTCCAACTTATACAAATTGTTATTTTACAAAAAAATTCGTCGCAAAAAAGATGTGGAGTGTGATCGGACTTAAAAGAATTACAGTAAATTGTCCGATGGTCGTTATTTTAGGCAGCATTAATCAGAGTTTCAAATTAGATAGTCTAATAAACATATCACTAATAATAATAATAACAACAACAACAACAACAACAATGAATGCAACCATTAATCATACCATTAATCCTCCCGTTAATCCAGTATATCAGTCCGGCTGAATTGTTTCCATTTGTTAAGAACTTTTCGTCTGAAAAGATAAATATAAAAACATTCATGAAACAAACTACAGCCGATATAGATCCTCAAGGTATTCTCCCGACTTACACATACACACACACGCACGCACACACACACACACACACACACACATATATATATATATATATATATATATATATATATATATATATATATATATATATATATAAGTCAAGAATATCCCCGAAAATCCATAATCCATCTCGGCTACAACCTATTCCATGAATATATTTAATGTTACGAATTGGGAAGAAGAAAATCAACAATTTTAATAAGTGAAACGGGTTTTAACAGAAGACAGAAGTGTGACACTAAAATCCGGAGGTGGGATGACATAGCGAAATGTGCGTTTCAAAAGCTAGCCAAGGTATTAAGAACCAGGAAATGTTGATCAGTATCAAAGAAAAGAGTACTTAAATCTGTTATGTAATATCGATCCTCCTATATGGCAGTCAATGTTGTACGATCTCCACACATATTGAGAAGAGACTTGAAACAACAGAAATTAGGTTCTACAAGAGGATACGGAGAATGCCATAGACATTATACTCGTGCAATGTGAAAAAGAAAACAAAAATTTAGATTATACGTAACATCATGAAGAAAGAGATGATATCTCGGATACCTAGTGAGGAAAGATAGCTTGG
>OZ010579.1:29660300-29745300 GCA_963932145.1 Acanthosepion lycidas
AATACGCAATGTTCTTATGACGCCGTAATTGTTGAGTTGGATTTGTAAAATTGTTGCCTAGTTTTATTTAGCCATAATAAAAATCTAGAGTCTTTTCGGTTCTTATACGATCCAAAATCTTAAGTCGGGCCTGGTCAGTACCCACGTCGCTGACTAACTGAGAATTCCGGTTGATGTAACCTTGGATGTGCGGCTGGTGTAATCGTTAACGTGTCGGTATTGGCAAGCAGTGAAACGAGTTCAAATTCCAGTAAGGTACATTGTATTTCCTTACATGCAAATACCCTTTAAAAAAAAAAAAATACAAATGCTTCTTTTTTTTCTCCCAAGCTATGAGTTATTTTGTGAGACATGAATCAGTAAATCATTATTCTTCCTTGAAGATAATTACAATCTATATAAAAAAGTTCTGCCTTTAAATAAGCAGCAAAGATTTGATAAACTATAAAAAAAAAATACAATCTATCAATAAATGCAGGATTATTACTTCTAAATTCCAATTTAGTGTTTTCTACAAATGGTTTCACTGATGATTTTCTTAAATGTATTTTGATTTTCTGTTTTGTTTCTATGTGATGTATTAAAGGTAGCGTCCCTGACATCTCCGAAATCTTTCGAATTGCTGTATCTAAGCTATTTCAATTAAAGTCTTCGAAATCTTCTGTTTTTCATGTAATTTATCATCATCATCTAATGACGAAAGGGTTTGTACATTGTCATCAATTCGTTTTCTGATCCAATGTTCTGTATTCTTATCGATCATTTTTTTACAAGAACGAATAAACAGGTAAACAGATGCAGTCCTTATATTTATACCTT
Organism: Acanthosepion lycidas; assembly: GCA_963932145.1. Lineage (NCBI taxonomy): Eukaryota > Metazoa > Mollusca > Cephalopoda > Sepiida > Sepiidae > Acanthosepion > Acanthosepion lycidas. The sequence continues at coordinate 29,661,120 of OZ010579.1, forward strand.
GATTAGATTTCTGCAACTGAGTTTCGTTTGCAAAGATTCCTTGTTCAGATATATCATGTCAATTTCTACTCGCTTCTTTTATAAGAAAATTTCTGATATTTTGATGCATTTGAAATTTCCTTTTTTGTCAAATTCATTTATGATGACATGAGTGGTTTGGAGGAATAATTTACTCGCTTTCCAAGTTCTATTCAGCCATAAAAAATCTACAGATTTTTCCCTGACGAATACCAAGCTGATTTTTCTCATGAATCTTTCCACAGCTGATATTGTTTATTCATTTTTCATATAATGTCCTCCTTCACGTTTTCTTGGACTAATCCAATTAATGGACAAGCAACAACTCAGATTGTGACTCTGCATAGAGGAAGGAATGTTTTTTCATAAATTACGACCTACAATATTAGAAAGTGGTTTTAAGAAACTAAATGTTTATGATATCCAATGATTAGTTAATTAACAATTACTAGTCAAATACTCGTCTTACGAAAATTTCGCTTAATAATATTTTTAAAATAATTCTGCAGACGATGTTATTAGGTTGGTGTAAAAATAATGACGTTGTAATGTTTTTTTTGACGTTAAAAATACGTCAAAAAACGACATTATTACGTCATTATTTTTGCACCAACCTAATATTTTTTGTATATTATCTGGATATTTTGGTGATTGCCTTACACGGTTTCACTCATTCGTCAGAGTGCGTCTGAAAAATTTTACTTTTATCACGGTCGGCACTGCTTCTCGAGAGGGGATAAAAAATAAAATCGATTCTCAGGTTTTTGGCTGGGATCAAAATGTAGTATCTGCAGTCGGGTGGATAAACTACATTTCATTTCGCAGTGTCTTGGAGAGAGCGCATCTCAGTTGGGTTTCTGTCTGCGAACAGAGCAAGACTGAAAATACAATTGAGAGGTGCCTGGTTTCGAAACACAGCTGGTCCCGTCACTATCTCCCTCATGCGCGAAAGAGCAGGAATCATTTGTAATACCGATGCCAGTGAAACCAACAGTCCTGGTGACTGGGCTATTATTGGAACCGACATTGTAGCACGTGTTCGGGTTTCCTTTATTAAAATGATCTTTTGTCACATCCTGCCAACGTGAGGCCGAAAAAAAATAAAATCACTTCTCGAGCCTTTGGCTAAAATGAATGTGTAGTATCTTTTCTCTTCAGCTTAATCATATACTCTTTTTCCATTTTAATCTTCCATTTCTTTCTTTCATTTTCATCTCAAAACAAGCAATGTCTTTTCTTCTCTTTCCACGTGACCAAAACGGAATACCTATATTTTGATATTATATGATATATAAATATTTATGCGGTAATGGCAGGGGAGAACGGTCGTGCGAACAAAGGAAAGAATGGAAACGCACAATTATAAAAGCATTTCTAATATTTGAATTGATTATCATTATTCATTAATTAAGTAAAAAACAAATAAAGTATAACTGTATAAATAAATCAGAATTCCATTTGAACATTTTTAAAACTGAAAAATAACTAAGCCTGAAGTTACTTAATGAACTATAATGAAACAAAGAAATAATAATTCAAAGTTTTTATCATGTGTTCAGTAAAAAAAAAAAAACAACTTTATTTTATGATGTATGAAGAAAGTATTTAATTTAACAAGCTTAAAACGCCAGGATTTCTTATCATTTCACACGAACGTGGGCAATAAAGCCACTAAGACAGACGTGATTATTGAATTTGAGAGGATATGAGGAAAATATTAAAGAGAGAGAACTGGAAGAAATAACGCATAAGATAGCAACTGATATTACATATAGTTCCTATCCCACGAACGCAGGTGTTCCTTAAGGCTCCATCCCAGGCCCCACTCTATTCCTTATCTACATAAATGACCGTCCAGACGCCATAACTTCCCAAGTTGGCATCTACGCTGATGACACCACAATTTATTCCTGCCTCAAAAACAAATCTAGTCTCTCTGACAAAACTCATCTGGCCGTGCGTCTCGAAAATAACCTCCAATCGATTGTGAACTGGGGCAAGAATTGGCTGGTCAATTTCAAAGCTTCTAAGACAAAACTGCTCTCTCTTAATCACCACAGGGATCCTTCCCTTTCCTCCATTAGAATGTCTGACGCTCAACTTCTCGAGAGCAATTCTATGCGGCTTCTCGGTCTCACGTTGACTGCTGACCTGAGATGGAATAAATACATTGAGTCAATTGCTTCGTCCACCGCATGGAAAGTTGGCTCCATGAGCCGCGGCAGGAAGTTTTTATCCCCGGAGTCGATCCTCCAGATCTACAAATCAACAATTCGCCCTTGCATGGAGTATTGCTGCCATATATGGTCTGGTACCCCTTCTGTTTGCCTCGGGGTTCTTGATAGGCTCCAGAGGAGGATATGCAATGTAGTTGGCCCTGCTCTGTCGTCTCTTCTACAGTCACTTTCTCACAGACCCTCTGTCTGTTCTACAAATACTTCCACGGAAATTTTTCCGAGGAGCTGCATTCGCTTGTTCCCAGACGTCATGAGTTCAAGCGCCATACGAGCCTGGCATCCCGCTCTCACCCCTTCACTGTCGAAACTCCTAAATGTAGCCGTCTCTTCTACTCTAATAGCTTCATGTCTCGCACCTCTCGCATGTGGAACTCCCTTCCCTATTCCTGTTTCCCTGTGAGCTATAATCTCCACCTATTCAAGTGTAATGTAAATCGACACCTCCAGTTGCCTTGACCTATCCACTACCCTCATCCTTTCTGCTATCACTCCTATCTGATCTTGCTCTAAATTTTCTGTAACCCCTTGCGTCCTAGTGACTTCCCGCCTTACTTGGGGTGAAATGCTTAAAAAAAAAATTTTTTTTGAAAATAAAAGTTGACGGGAAAGCAAGAAGCTGGAAGAGAACTCTATAATTGAGCAGTGATAGAAAAGAAACTGTTAGCATAGTATTTACACATATTTTTTACGAATTTAAGCTATAAAATAATAGAACCCTTCCGCCAATCTAGTACTGCGTTTAAATTCATAAAGTCTGCGTACCAAAGAGGATTATCAGAACAAATGTCATTAAAATATTTATAAAAATGGTACAGGGTAGTTTCGTTGCGAAAAGCTACGACGGGATATTGACTGAGCCGAGATGTCAGATCAGGACCAGTAGAATTACAGATGTTTCTTTCTATGTTATCAAGAATGTCTAAATAAATACGAGAAGCTCCGGAGTAGATGCGGCAGCAATATCCAATGCGTGACTTTCCGTTTATTTTCATTTTTCTGCGAAGGTTTCATTTGGAAAAATTAAACATCAGAATAAAACCACTGACCTGGGGTATCCAGGGTAGGTTTTAAATCCCCAGATTATTATTTTTTTTTTGTCAAATAAACTCCATATACTTGACAATTAAAAGCAAAACCTTTAAATGGTTTCTGCTCCCTGTGAAAAATATTTTCGTGTAACATAGATTGCTGCATAAACAGACTGCCTTTTTTCTGGAGTGGGGAATATTTTGGTCTCTCCGGTATTTAAACAGTTTTTGACATGATAATTCATGCCACAAAAACACATTTAATTTGGCACAGTTATATCCTGTCACAGTGTTCCGATCAGTATTTTAATGGGGAATCGCTTCGAAAGTACTTCAAGCCCGATCAGTATTTCAATGGGGAATCGCTGCGAAAGTGCTTCAAACCCGTTTATGATTAGCACAAAGCTTCATTAAACAAAATATACTGCTGTAACATTGTCTTCATTAATCGAAATCAGTTTTATCAGTGTTATGCGGTAAATGGACAAAATACAAGGAAAATATATTCAATATTCATTAAATATCTACAAAGATAAATCACATCATTGCATGTACAGCAGTTATCTTTCAATATTGGATATCCTTATCATACAAAGGAAAAAAACTCAGATACATTTGAATAACTAGAACATAAAGCAATCAGGAATAATAAAATTAACCCTCAATATCTGTGTTGTTATCAAGAAAAAACATCATTCATTCGTTTATTCAGTTATCGGATTTTACGACTCTTTGTTCTCCACTGCTCTCATTTCTGTTGTAATTGCGATTTATAATGACACTCAAGGCAGAATAGTGCAATGGCATGCCTGTTCCCTTCGTACCAGTGATGTTGAGGTTAACTCATCCTTCTTCTCAGATGTTACTCCGCCCTCTCTTAAATCAGTTGACCTATGAGGCGCAGTTCCTACGTCCAGGATAGCAACAAAGTTGGGTTGAGGAGTGGCGTTTCCCTTCTTCAGTTTTAGCTGCCAGTTTGATGTCGTTGACCAGGGCGTGGCCGTCGCAGTGCCCATGGGACTTCTTGGTGAGAGTTGGATGTAGAAGGTTGACCAGTACAGTACTGCATCGCAATGCGCCTGAGAATAACATGAAACAAAAATATGATATTGTTTTTAATAATCAGTGATTTTTCGTTCATTTTTCATTGTAATCTCATTTTTTTAATCAGTTTCACCCTATCCAAGGGAGTAAAACCACTAACACACAAGGAGTTACTGGGTGCGAAAGAATTAGCAACAAATTTTAATAAAGTGAGGGAAGAAAAAAAGATTAATCAAGAGGACAGCAGATAGCAATTGACATTGTATGTCATTTTTTGCAGATTAAAGTTGACTGCATATCATGAAGCCGGGAGAGAGTTCCACAAGCGTGAACTCCGAGAAAAGAAACTGCTAGCATAGAGCTTAAGGTTTCATCTCGCCAACTCAATAGATTTGTTCTCAGCGACAGTCGAGTACTGCGCTTAAATTAATGAAATCTGGTTACCATATAGAAGAGCGATAATTTATTTGTGAAAATACTAAATGAGGCACAAGGCCAAAATAAGAAATGGTGAAAAGGTCGGTCTTCAATCTAAACTTAACTAGCCAAAATCATTGACAATACCACATGATTCCTAACACAAAACGATGTTTCTTACTTAATATTCTTACTCCAAATACCATAATACTTCAAAGTCTCTATGAAAAAGCTAACATTTAGAACTCATGTCTGGTGGGGGGATAAAACAACAAAGGGAAGAGCTCAATCGAACAATTACCGCGACATTATTTATAGAAAAGACACAGAGGCAACCTTACATCTGCGGCAAGTGACTGCAACCGACAGGGCATTTGAGGACGAATAATGTTGCTGATTCTTCTTTTGATTTTATAAAAGAGCTCAAAGTTAATTGCAGGTCACCAGAGAATATGTAGCAGAAATATTCTATGGGCCATTTTTTATATGAAATATGCAATGCTATACATTACAAACTCAAAAAGACCAAAAAAGGTCAGTATAATGAAATGTTCTATAAAAAAAAAAACTTACTACCAACCCAGTATGAGATAATGATAAAACTTTTCTGAAATAAAAATTAGAGATATCTTTTTTAACAGACAATTGTTTAAACTGACGATGATAATTTAAGAACCACTTCCAGTCTGACAACTGAGTATCGTAAGAGGATTTATTTGTTAACGTCAGGTGCTATCTTTACAGTAATTGTAAATGACGAGGCTGGAGATAGTGTTTGAAAAATATCTCGTTTACTTTTGATCTAAGTAGAAAATCATCCTTCAGTCGTTAGTCCTACCTTTGTTACACATTTCACTTTGTTTAAATTTCAGATATTGTTCTGTAAAATAAAGCAGATTTAATGTTTCATTATCCAGGAAATGTTGATTATGTAATAATCCCAATAGGTGTCTATTCATATCATAAGTGGATTGCACATACGTTTATCACGCTGTTTCAGGAATATTTTTTTTCACAGTTTGTTTTTATTTTATCTTTTTACGTACTAAAGTCGAAATATTTATCTACTCACCATGTGAGGATAAATCTACGAAAGGCTTGCTTTAATGCGCGCCTCCAAAACTCCGCACGTGCACAATAGCTTTGTCTTCCTAAGCAGATTTTGGGAGAAACTTCAGGTAGTAAGATTGTATCTGACACAATCACTTGAAATGAAGAGTGGCAGGTGAGACTTTGGGAGCTTACACAGATAGAGGAAAGGATTTCCTTAACATGATCTCTAATCTATTATTACTATCGTTTGAATTCACAACTTTTTAACACGTTAATTATTATTATGATCATTAATGATAATGGTAATATTAGACGTGTCCTTATAATTAAACATAACGCATTCACTGACCGAGCAGGCAGACGTGTTACCATTTTCTTCACTCCCCTACTAAAAGGATGGCATCAAAGTGAAGTATCTGTTCCCTTCATCTGTAATCGTAATATTAGAAGTTTTCAGGAAACTGTTTTCAGGAAACTGTTTTCAGTTACGATGTGAATTTTGATGAATAGTTTGCGAAACAAAATTAGACCTTAAATAGGACAAGAACAGTTCGGTTTTTTCAATGATACTGCAACATTTGGAATCCTAATTCGCTATTCTAATGCATCTTCGCCACATATTCCTTTTTTCTATTAAAACCCATCATAGATACATAAGAATCAGTCAACGTTTTCTTTTTATCGTGTGTTGAGTTAAAAAAAAAACTATTATTTTATGATATATGAAGAAAGTAATTAATTTAATAAGCTTAAAACACAAGGATTTTTATCATTTCACCCAAAGGCAGGAAATAAAGCCACTAAGACGCAAGTGATTATTGAATTTGAGAGGATATGAGAAAAATATTAGAGAGAGAGAACAAGAATAAAGAATGCGTAAGAGGGCAACTGACATTACATATAATTTTTTGAAGATAAAAATTGGCGGGAAAGCTTGTAACTGGAAGAGGGTTCCATGAGTGAAAAGTGGTAGAAAAGAAACTGTTAGCATCGAACTTACACTTACTTCTACCCATTCAGCTACAAAAGTCCTGTCAATCCATTACTGCGTTTAGATTAATAGTCTACGTACCAAAGAGGAGGGATTATCAGAACAATTTTTATGAAAATGTTTATAAAAATGACACAGGGTGTCTAATTTTCGAAAACCTATGATAGGAAATTGACTAAAACTGAGATGTCAGATCAGGACTAATAACCTTACAGATTCTTCTTAAGACAAGAACAGTTCGATTTTGTTAATTAAACTGCAACATTTGGAATCCACATTCGCTATTCTACTGCGCCTTTGCCACATATTCTTTTTCTGTATTAAAACACATAGATATTTAATTTTTTGGAGTCACCTGCTTTTAGTGTCTCTATCAGTTTGCATCTTGGACAATTCCTGTTCTGGCAAACATGCATTCTATCTTCTTTCAATTAAGGTTTCGTCCTTTCTTCTCGCATCCTTTTATAGTAGATTGTACAGTTTCCTTCTTGTAACTCCAATAAAAAAAACACGTCATCTTCATAGTTTTTTGATGTCTAATTCTCTCAGGATCGTCACTCTGTCAAGTTTAAATAAGTCGGTTGAGAAGACATATCATGTTTTACTGCTCCTTCTATTTTTGTGTATTTACTGAATTCATTTTCTATCCATATACTGTCGATTTGATCCCCATATTGGATCAGTATATTCTATTATCTTTTCGAAGGACAACAAGTTTACGGAGCAGTAGAAACAGTTCTTTTTGAGGGGCTCTATATATGGCTGTCGGAGTTAACTCCTCCATAATTGTCCAAATATTTCACTAGGGCACGCTCTCCCTATACTATAAATACTGGGCGATATCTTTCTCGTTCTCTTTCTACTTTGCATTTCAGCTGGCACATTTAAAAATGCGTCCACTTGTGGGAAAACGCCATGAAACACACATACACGTACGTACCAACATTCACCAAAATACAAACTCTTTACGTTCACACACAAAAAACAAATGTTGATGTCGTTTTCAATTGTTAATTCGTTGTTTAATACATATACTGTGCACGGCTTCTACTTATTCTATTAGGTTGATGCAAAAATAATGACGTAATAATGTCGTTTTTTGACGTTAAAAATACTTCAAAAAACGATATAATTACGTCATTATTTTTGCACCAACCTAATACAAAACCTAGCTATATACCTTTTTACGATTTCCGATAACTTTCTTTAACGAAACAGCACAGATCTTGTCCTCTTTTCGGTTTAATTCTACTACATGTTCTATTAATCAGAATTCATATCATAGTTTTTACATGTGGCTCATTAGTCTTAATCCTTCCGACAGAGTAACCTTGATTACACCTGGCTTCTTAGGCAGAGCTATGAAAACAGATCTCCTTAGGACTTCCGGTGTCTCACATTTCATTTATTGTCGTTGTCATTTTATTAATACCGAAATCATCTAAAGCTGCCAGCATCTCAACTACATTTGCGTCTGGTTAGTTATTTCGTTCCGGTTCAATTTGAGCAATACTGATTTCAACTGAGAATTTATTATTTTGGGTCTTTCTATAGTATTTCTATTGTACGATCTTCTCCACCATCGTCGATATATTCATTCTAACTTTCAAGTATTTTTTTCTTTTTCTACTAGCAGTGTTCCATCTCTTGAATTGATGCATCTTAATTACTATGTTTTGTCGTAGTATTTCTCTTAATCTTTTCTGCATATCTTCCATATTTTGGTTGTTAACTATTTCCAACTCTGGACACCTTTCCTAAGTGCACTCCGCTATTGTCTATTAACTTTTTGCACAATGTTTTATATTCTGTACCATAAATTTATATTTTTTTGCTGTTTTCTTTTCAAGATATCGAGCATTTTATCTGTCATTGACGCTAGACCAGTTCCCTTTGAGATGGCCTAGTTGCTGACATCACTAAAGCTTTACTAAATGTGTCCCACTTCGAATTTTCATCCACATTTAGTGCTTTGAACTTTTTTTTAAATGCTTGCCGTATTCATTTAATTTAAAATCGGGTCATTTAGGAGGCTATTATATTGCCATTTGGCTGCTACCTTGACATAAATCATGTGACATATTTTCCCTCTAAATTAATATCTCAGTTCATTTGAATCAGGAAGATCTTTTTCGATTTTTGGTCCATCGTATTTTTCATCCTACAGGTTTGCTAATAACAGTCCATAATTGTACTAAATTGCCGTGGGAGAACCGGTTTAGTCGTCGTCCATTCGTCGTTCCATATCAGGGAAAGTACAGTAATATCTATTAAATGTTTTAACAGAAAATGAAAAATGCGATAACAAAATCAGAACAGACAGGTTAATTTTAACGAGGAGATTTGAAACGCCAAGCAAAGAAGCACAAAAAAATCGTTAGAAGCGCCAAAAAAATAAACAAAAAATAACGTTGCTAGGTTGCTATGTGATATACATGCACTTATATGTAGTGAATACGGGACCATCTGCTGAAGTGTATACTGAAAGCAAAATTAATGTCATTCAACAGAAGGATACTGAAAATACCAAAGACGGGACAAGTAAGCAATGGGGAAGCCTTAAGGTAAATTCCATCAAAAATAGCACATTCAGAATCAGACAGAGAAAACAAATTTCTAGGACGTATAATAAGGAAGGAGGTATAGGAAAACGTATCGCCGACAGAGTATTTTTTGGCAATAATGGCAATGGCTATCTAGCTCTTAAGTTTAAGGCAATGACTATCTAGCTTTTAAGTTTAAGGCAATGACTATCTAGCTCTTGGCTCTAGGAGTATAGATGGTGGAACGGTAGTTGGATGCTTAGCAAAGGAAACAAAATCACTTTTAGGGGCACAAGTGTGAGACGTTTTAGAGAGCTATGATCACCCATATCCTGAATGGACGAGGTACATTATATTTTTTTTAATTAGATTAGTGCAGATCGCTAATATAATTTTTCTCTATATATCTGAGATGAGGTAGTATAATAATTTTTATTGTTGTTCTCATATTTATTGCAACATTCACAACGTTTCGGCGGTTGTATGCTCCGGTCTTCTTCAGGTGATAATAATTTTTAACTGAACCTTTTAATTCATCCATCATGGTAGATTATTCTAGTTCTACTTACTATGCCTCTTCCGGTTGTCTCCATTATCTCCCTTTAACTCAAATCTCCAGGTTTTCCACCAGTGCTGTAGCATAAAACTTTGGGTCAAATCACTGGATCCAACCAACGTTATTTTATCCACTCAGCCATATGTCTTCTAGGACTTATTAATATAATTATTAAGGTCGTATTAGGATTTATTAATATAATGATTATATCAGTAATTCCACTTCGTATTACATAAGCTATCCGTTTTAGTTGTTGCTGATGGTGCAAGTCCTCAAGTAATGTTTCTGTGATTTGATACCGTTATTTGTTTTTCATTCTCTTACGCTTGTCTACGAGATTTGAAGTAGGAATGCGCAAGCTAAAACCTACAGATTTCATCTACTCAAATCCCATTTAAATTTAAATTGACTTCTTAGATCATTTGGCGTCATGATGGTCATTCAACGTGATATTAAGTAATCGGCCTCAATACACCGACGCTTTTCTCAGGGTCCCATCTGATTTCCGAAATTGTGTTATCTGAGTATACACAATCCTTTCTTGTTGGTTAAATTCTTCCCTCTGTTTAAGGGTCTATTGAACTGTTCAAAGCTTGCATATAATAGTGAAACGGAAGATGAATGTCTGATTTCTAGCGGATGATTTCAATTCTCCAGATGCCTGATGGCAATGTTGCTTGATAGGTAATCCTTAATTATGAAAGTAGTAAGTATAGTATCAAAAAGGATAAAAAATAGTTGTCTAGTTTTTAAATAAAGAAAAACCTTTTAGGATTAATGCCAGAAGCTACATTATCGGTTCCAATTATTTCGTTGGTAAAGAAACAACAGTTGATGATGGCATGGAGAGGCGCCAACAAATAAATATAGATTGTCAATGTATATTTACTAAAATGAAGATAAATATCATGAGCTACATTTTTTTTGCACAGAGACATATATGTATATATGGAGAACTGAACGTTTAAAGCAAAATTGTATTTATTCCTAAATCTCCCGATATGAAAAGATTTTAGATTCATTTAAAATATCTGTCGTTATTTCTTTTTACACTCCAATTATTTAATTCACAAACATTTAACGAAATATGGGTTATTTATGTATTAAGGCATCAATTTATTATGAATTAATCTATCATTGGGTCGAAAAAATATAGAAGGAATTTATAAATATTGGCAAGGAGTCACACACACGTGTGCACACACGCATACACACAAATACACTAATGTATTTATAAAAGTGGACACCGAGGTCAAGACTACAGACATATTACTTTAAAACACTGGTTCCTGTAGGATCACCAAAGTTAAGCAACATTGTCTCTGATCAGTAACTCGATTGTTTACCGCTTGGGAATGTATATTTTGTAAGCTTGGATATGGTCGTGGGATGTAATGGACAAGGCTCGGGATTGTTAATCGGAGTACCGAGTTCCAATTCCCGCTGCTTTTGTTATACTTACTTCAGCGCAAATACGTTAGTTAATGTATGAATCCACGTCTTTTCTCCCAGGTTTATAAGACGTGTGTCCCTAAAACTAAAATTATAAACCAAAAGAAAAGAAAGATTCTTAAAATCTAAAGATTTTCAGGCTTTAAATACCCGGCAATGGTTGATAAGCCGGAAAATACGAATAAATCAAAAGACTCAGATCGACACCAAGCAGTGAGGCTATGTTCTAGTCTTGAACGTAATATCTAGACCTGAAGATTGTATCCAAGCCGGAAACAGAGTGTCACCGCTTGAGAGTGTTCTCAGTGTCCACATTTATATGTATATACATCTAACATTGAGTTTTCCTACACATAAATATAGCATGCTTTAAAATTTTATTTTTGTCATATATGTATATGGGTGTGTGCGCGCGTGCGTGTGCGTTATCAGGTTGTATTGTGTGCTATCTTGTTGTATTGCTCAAATGGTCATCATATATATATATATATATATATATATATATATATATATATATATATATATATATATATATATATATATATTTATGTATGTATGTATGTATGTATGTAAGCTGGGGCTCTGTGGCAACCACTAACAGGAATAAAAAGTAAATGGCTTAGAATATTAAAAATATATTTATTTTATTGGTACTTCAACAAAATCTGTGTTAAAACATTAAATAGGTTGCGACAAAAAGGAAAGTGTGAGAAGAGAAGGCGAAAGAAAGAGCGCTAAAGAAACTCTATAAACGCTAGAGTTTTATAACAATAAAGATAATTAATTTACAAAATTAAATTATAAATATATTGCAATTAAACATTCGAAACACTATTGATTCGGTTAAGAGGAATTTAAGAATTAAATCGAAGCAGAGAAAAAATAAACGATAATATTGTCTCGAAAATAAAAAAAAAACAGCAATAATCTTGGTCAGGAATATTAAAAGTTAGACATAAGAGTTTTACCGGCAAGTCTCTGCTAGGACTATGAGAAAATTTATAGTTGGGAATGAGGATCAGTTCTTTGATCTTTTCGGTGATAGCGAAATTGTCTGCAAGTGAACTGAACTGGTGAGACAAAAAAACTCTTCCAAATATATAGGTGGGCGGTTTCTTTAAAAAAACTCATTTCCAGTGTCTTATAAAAGGTGGCATTCTCCCAGATTTATTTTGCTCAAGAACCAACAGAAAGGAAAAAAAGTTTCTATATTCACCAATAACAATACGTTTTATTTGTCGTACTATGAGTTTGGTGCAAAAATAATGACGTAATCATGTTGTTTTTGACGTATTTTTAACGTCAAAAACGACATGATTACGTCATTATTTTTGCACCAACCTAATAATTTCAATTCTTTTTATTTTCAAATATGCGGCTTACTAGTCACATAATATATATAGATTAGCATGGAGCCATTGTGCTCGTGCAGATACTAAATATAAAGCTAAACTTGAAATATACACACTCACACACAGATATATATATAATTTTAAGTTTGGCTTATATATATATATATATATATATATATATATATATATATATATATATATATATATATATATTAGGTTGGTGCGAAAATAATGTCGTTTTCTCACATAGTAACATATGTGATAAAACGACATTATTTTTGCACCAACCTAATATATAAAGCCAAACTTAACAGTAGTCAATATACCACATAACATCCTTGAGCGCTTAGCCTTGGAGCGGTTAAAATGGCGATCACCGTGTTTTAGTGGACTCAGCAATTTTCAATCTGCTTGTCTGAATCATCTTCATTAAGCGAGAGAAAGATCTAAAAGATTAGCCAATCTAACAGTGATATTTACTCCATATGTGGCCTCCTTTGTAAATCACTAGCCGGTGTTAAATCCACTTAAGATTATCGCACAAAATTATATAAATGAATAAATAAGCTGTCTGATCCTCACACGTCGAAACCGACGGGGGAGTGGCCGTTATTATATATATATATATATATATATATATATATATATATATATATATATATATATATATATATATTATATTAAACTTGGAATTTAAGTTAAATTAATTTGAACATAAATGTCCGTACATATATATTTCAATCATGCTCTACAGCTATTTGAAAACTGCAAAGAAACCGAAGTAATGATAAATAATGTTATAATACCAAATTATTTATTAAAAAGTCAGTATGATAACATTTCATCTATATTTTTTTATAAAATATATGACTATGATAGAATAACTATTAATTACAGAATCGATACATGCACGTTTCAGGCTCCCCTTGTAAATGTTCTGGAAACCTAGTGTGGATCGGCCTACTGGACGGTGTGACGTGAACAGTTAATCATACATTTATTTTGCTGATTCATACGATGTACGGGACCAAACTATCGAAGACGATGTTTACAATGATGATTTATGCTCCAGGAGCCCAACAGTGTTTGAATACATCTAATGAGTAGAATAAGTTTCAGGCAAGGAGTTGTAAGCTTCTCGGGCTTTTTTCTTGTTTGGGGTATGTAGTCCCACTTTCGCTGCCATAATTAAAATTACACATATCTGGAGTATCTTTATTTTAGTGCACAATGGCATCCGCCTATTGTTCCATAGTCACCTGCTCAATTGCTCATCACTGCTGATGCTTTGGCGATGCGTTTCTCAATTTCCATGTCAAGCGATAGGTCGTGGGTGATAGTAATGTCCAGATATATAAAGTAATCTGTAACATCATGCATAACGTAATCGACGCGGATTGATAGAGTTGCAGAAATATCTTGACACGTAACGTTTGGTTTTTTATGTTAATAGTCAGGCAAAATTTCTTACAGGCATGTTTGGATGACAAATAGTCATTTAAAGATTATGTTCTGTATGCATAGGCTGTGCTCATTTATTCGCAAACAACATTTCTTTGATGAACACTATACGTACCATGTTCTTTGCCCTCAGACAGGTCAAATTAAATAATTTGATGTGTCATTTATGCAAACGCCTTCATCGGCTTGCCTGAACGTTAATCTCAATAACATAGAAAAGAAGATGTTAAAGTTGGTATATAAATGCATCCTTGTTGTATGCTACTCTGACAGTGAAGGCTATTGGTGTTTCAATATCAGTTAACTACATCCTGTTTGTTCTCGTGAAAGGATGTGATGATTTTCAGCAACTGTGGCAGACAGCCAAGTTTCATTAGTAAATTAAACAGGCATTACCCGCTAAAAAGTCGATGCAGTTGAGTCATAGATAAATGCGATGTATAGTGGTATATGTTGATCCCGATATTCCATTTGAAGCTAACATCGAAAGAAGATCAACTCAATTATGTATCTTTTAGTTCTGAATCCACATGAAGCGATCGGCAAGAACTAGCATTTGCGTTAAAACCACTCGAGAAAATAGTTTTCCAACAATGCTTAACAGGCATAAGACCACGTAGTTCTTGCAGTCATTACTGTCAGCCATGTTTTCTTAAAGGGTAATTATCTTAATATGATGTTTGTCCTGAGGAACATCGTCTTCTCTCTAAGCATAATCTCACGAGGCTATATAATTGATGTGGGGCCAAAGTCGGGACCACAGAAGTAAAACACGGAACACAGATTAGATGTAAGAAATATATATTAACAACAGGTTACAGAGATAGTGTAAGCGGAGCTTACTATATGTTAGTTTCCAATACTGGTAGTCGTACGCGGCTCTCACTGTCCCTCTATCTCTCTCTGTAGAGTGTTGTGTCGCATACTTAATATAGACCTGCAAGAGTCTATTGTGTAGGTAGTTCCAGTCTCACAATATTAATGTTTCGTGTAAACCTGGCTAAGCAAATTTTATATTTTGTGATATACCGTCTCCATACGATGATTTAACTCTAGATTTAAGCTAGAACATCAATACCTTTGTTAAGCTCTCCCTTTGTAGGTTCATAATCCAGCTCTTCCAGGACTTCCCGATCCTCAATTACATCAAGAGCTTCTGTAGCAATTTTGAGTAAAATTCTACGTAGTCGTTTACCAATCGTCCCATTCTTTAGGATTTTTCTGTAATTAGTTTCAAGGTCGAAGAATGATATGTTGGTTTGCCAGTTGCTTGTTTAGTGTCCACGTATATGTTTTAGATGTTGCCGTTGACCGAAGTCTGTTACAGGATACTCATCTGTTGAAATGTCCGTGCGAGAAAAGCAAGAAAAAATCTGCAAAGAGTGAAATAGAATTATGAACAGAAGCTAAGTAGAAGTACTTTAAAAGACATCACTAAAGTACAAAAAATACAATCCTATGCCAATGTAGACGCAGATTAAATCCAAGGGGAGATCGACAAATTTGTAGGACTGCATACGGAGAAACAAGGTGCTGCAGCCTGGAAAACAACAAACATAATCTCAGGAAGAAAATCAAAGCCTTCCATTCGGCTCAAAGACGGTTCCACTGAAAAGCGGAAAGCTAACTGGTTTGACCACTTTAAGAAAATCCTGGCAGAACCACCATGAGAAACTGATCTTCTAATCCCATTACATCAAATATCCAATACTCTGGACATAAACACCAAACCATTGACGGTCGATGAATTCAAAACAACACACAATAAGATTGCCAACAACATATCTCCAGGTCACGACAACGTAGCAACATTATTGTGGAAAGATGTAATATTTCAGGACCTCCTCCTTGAGTTTTGCAACAACATATTCATACACCATTCTACGCCTTGACCTTGGCTAAACGACGGAATAGTCGCTGTTCCAAAAAATGTGGTCTAACAAATGCGGTAAAATTTAGGATAATAACTCACATGACAATTGCAGCAAAACTTTACAAGAATTTCTGCTAAACAGAATTGTCACAAACATCGATCCATTCCTCCGCAAGAACCAGAATTGATTTAGAACAGCAAGGTTGGCAACTACTCAAATCATCCTCAATTGCTGCGTAATAGAAGGGGACAAAACCTGTTTTGTTGGCGTTCGGAAAACGTTTGATTCCATCAAATCCTCATACTCTACGGTAAAGCTTTCAAAATTGTTGAGGCAATTAGAGTTCTGTAAAGAGACACCAGCAGAACCATTGCAGCGTTGATAGCGAGACTGATTCCTTTGAAGGTAAAGTAGTTTTGCAAGGCGACACACTTGCCTCTTTCTGTTTATAATTTTTCTGAACTATCTTCTGCGTATTCCTTCGAGAATACGGAGAAAAAATCTCTCCAGAATAGTCGTTAACCTCCATAATACCAGATTGGCCTTGAATATGTCAATGATCTTGCATTAATGTATCAAAGATGCAGAATCCTCGCAGAAACCAGAAGCGAAACAGGTTCGTCTCTATTGCAATATGAGTAAGACAGAATATATCCGAACCTCCTTTCAAACATCTGAGGTGAAGTTATACAATAATACACCCATCAAATGCGTTGAGGACTTCAAATATCTTGGATCACACATAATAGATCCCCAGAAACTATTCAAGTTCTTGCATGGGATGCGTATTACAAACTTCACAAAATTTGGCGCTCAAACATTCCATACAATTTAAAATTTCAGTCTTTACGAACACTGATTTAATCAGTCCTACCGTATGGATCAGAAACTTAGACACTATATGTTCTTCTAGATGGAACATACAAATCTGCTTAGAAATATCAAGAACAATCGTTGGAGATCCCATGCAACGATTAACGCAATTTACAGAGAACTGAGACCAATCACTCTTAAATTTAAACAAAAGCGATTGCAGTTTACCGGTCACTGCCATCAAGCATACGGGGAAGCCGTCTCAACCCATTGGACTTTTGGCATCAGGTACGGTAAGGCAGGGCCGAACAGTGGGGAAAAGGGTTTTTACTGGAACACTGACTAAACATAGGGAGGTCGAAGAATGTTGATGATGGATGCAATCTGACATATACAGACAGTAGTCATTTGCACAGCGACGGGCAGTTTGCTGGTCCCTAGCAAGAGCGTATTTGAGAGTTTATAGATGTCAATGTCCATCCCTAATATGAAGATTTTAGCCTCAATCCAGTATTTTTTTCTTTCTGGTATCTTCTCTCCATAGGAGTAATTGCAGTAATTCAGATATTCCGAAGGGAGTTCCATCTTTTTTCCAAGCACATTGATTGGTCACAGGGAATGGTGTCCAGAAGCATTTCTAAGAATTTCTGGTTTTTATCTGCATAGTCTGTAGTGCTGGATGTAATTCTCAACTGATATTTCTTCCTTGAATAGTAGAGATTCGTGGGTTTAAACTTTACATTTGCTGAGGTCCGGGAGGGGCCACTGTCGCAGTCTGTATTATGGTAATCTCTGGTGTTGCCGACGTTGTTTAGGAAGTGACATCTGGTGTTGCCAATGGTTTCACATCGGATGTCTCTTGGATGCTTTGTGTCAAGCCTTGTTCTGAAAATAAGTGCTTGTCAGACAGAGTTTATGATAATATAAATATTCTAGCAGTCATTGGCCATTTCCATTCATTTTTTCGTATAACAATCGTGACCTAATACGTTTTACCGGTACACTTAATCGGCGCCCGAACTCGTACTGAAGTCTCCTAGAAAGCAAGCATGTCGATATGATGGAATACACTTGAAAACGCAGTAAAGTTGAGCATAGACCTGGTGTTGCCAGAGGTACAATCATAAAAATTACACAAAATGTGTTTCCAATTTCCATAACACATAGAGAGCAAACGTGAGTTTTATAGTGAAACGCTGCCAGCCTGATCTTAGATAGATTCTTGGATATGTTGCGTCATCAGTAGTTGAAATATCGTTTTTCCTATTCAAACTTACTCTCACAGAAACTTAAAATTTCGTAATAGTGCATCTATCTATGGCGTCCAAACAGTTTGATCCACACAATTCCATTCTCAAGGATGGATAACATTATATTATTTTTTTAAACTTCTACAGCGCCGCAAGCCAGTATCGTCTCCAGAGTCTAATAATATTTATAAAAATCACTGCTTTTTTGTCAACTAAACCTTGAAATTAGAATCTGTCTTCTGCTCGGAAAGCTAAATTTATCACTATTCAGCCATCGAAAGTTACCCATGAAATAAAAAGAAAATGTTTATACGTAAAGTAAGAAAATACGTACATCAAATTGTCTTTAATTTAAGTGGGGGGCAAAATGATTATTTTTGAAGTTTAAGAAGGTAAGCTTAAATATTACTTCGATATTGCAGTTTTGAGTTTTTCTGTAGTTTGTTGCTGGTTGTCATATACGGCATCAGTGAGTCACGCAAAAAAGAAGTCTCCGCCAAGAGAGGATCAGATTGCAATCAATAGAATCAAGGCTGCAACGAGGAGAAAAAAGTCCCATGCAAATGAAAACCAATATCAAACGGCAGCAAGGAGTGCAGCTAATGCTGAGAATAAGTATTTGTGACTCCCAAACTCCTGAACAAGCTGAAGGCTCATTCAAGAGCTCTCCGCAGCTGCTAGCTTAATTGCTGCGCGATAGGGCAGAATTGGAGCAAGTATATATATATATATATATATATATATATATATATATATATATATATATATATATATACAGTAGCGTCCAAAACTATGGGACAAAATTTCACGAATACGTCTCTTTACATTGTTTTTTCCATCAAACTTGCTTTCATCACTGAAAAATACTTTTGCCCAATTTTCATATGTCCAAATTACATACCTGTTTGCAAACTCTAATCTCTTCTTATTCTTCGAACTAACAAGTGGTTTCTTCCCTGGAGTTCGTTTAAACAGCCCTATTTCTTGCAGTCGTCTAGAAACAGTCTGTCTTGACACATTAACACATGAGGTACTATTCATAACCCTTTTAATTTCTGTGCAAGACTTAAAACGGTCCTTTAATGACATACGCTGCATTATTCGATCTTCTCTTGCCGAAGTTTTGTGGGGTCTGGCGGTTTTAAAAGCACTAACTATTTTGCCAGTATCATTGTAGGATTTAACAAACCTGCCTACAACACTCTCACTTTCTCTGAAATCTCTCTAATGGTGTGCTTTTCCTTGTGTAGCTTAACAATAGCTTGTCTCACAGAGTAATCAGGTTTTGGCGTTTCGCCATGGTGCCGGCTGATGCAACGTTTAAAAATGACTAAGTAAGACTTATTCTTTAGAGGAAATCAAAAAAATTGAATATAGCATACTGTTTAAATTGCTTTTCTCAATTTTGTCCCTTACTTTTGGACGATCCTATTTTGAAAATAAATAAATAATTGTTATAATTCTTTTTCTATCCTTTGCTAATGATTCAAATTTTAGTATGTTATTATGGATGATAACGACTACCAGTTGTCCAAATTTCAGCTTTTTTCAGTTGTTATTTCTAACAAATATTAGGTTTTAAAATTTTGTCCCTTAGTTTTGGACGCTACTGTATATATATATATATATATATATATATATATATATATATATATATATATATATATATATATTTGCTTACTATTAATAATCTCAAATAATACACGTAACTTTATATAATTTAACTATTTATAATGAATACAATTAACTAATTATTGTTCACAAAATTCTATTAACTATTATTTATCTCGCAATTTATTTTCAAGCTTAAGATTTATTTAGTCTCCATTTCTTTCAACCGCTGTATATAAGCTGGAGATTTGCAAATAAATACAACACATACATCCCTATATTTTGTGCAAAAATCGAAAGCCTTGTCCAAGTGCGACATCAGCATATAAATTATCCATTACGATAAATTAAGTTTTTTGTAAGATTATGTACTACTGCATTACCTTTTTAGTCAAATGCTGAAGTAGAACTATCATTATTATTAAATTTGAAGTAAAGCCGTTCAGTACATATGGAATCTCTGAAATGGCATTCGATATCTATTGGAAGGATTTACATCTAAGATTTTGTGATAAAAGAGATCAAAAAACAGAATGTGGTTTATTATTGTCATTAGAGTCTCTGCAGATTTAAATGTATACTTGAAGTTCTTCATGCACTACAAAACATAACGACCTTGACGGGGAAATACCCCGAAAATCTGACACATGAATACATAAATAATACCAGTTTTAGTTGCAGCCCTCGTATTGATTAGAAAACGTTCCGATAGATTGATTGAAAATTCCTGGTAATCCATGCCTTAAAGAAATCCAATGACTGTACTCACAAATAGAGATCACACAATACGAAGAGCTTTATCAATGTAATATGTGTGTAATCATTTTTTCTACAAGCAGAATTAGTGGAAAATGTCATGAAGCCATTTATGAAATTTGTTCACTGTTTGCAACGCGGAAGGAAGAGTGCATACAAAAGAAACAGAGTGCATTTAGATTATTTAATCAGTAGTTGAAATATCTATATTTACATTGCAGAAATATATTCATATTATATATATATATATATATATATATATATATATATATATATATATATATATATATATATATAAAATGCAATAGCTGTCGCAACGAGAAAAAATGTATATTCAAAAAGGAGATAAATCGCAAACGTTTTTCGTTGAGAAGTGTCTTTTTTGTTTTAAAATATACATATTATACTCTATTTTCCATAATAGAAAATTTAATATATATATATATATATAGATAGATAGATAGATAGATAGATAGATATAGGACACATAGCACAGTGGGTAAAGGCGATAGTTAGATCCTGTGACAGGACCCAAAAGAGTGTGCGTCCAATATGTGGTTAAGGCAGAGGAGATATTTCAGAGGGAATTGTCAGGAGATAACGGATATGCAGTAGATATGGCACGTGTGACCAGTCTACCCCAATTAGCGAAATTTCAGTTCAGTTCGACATTCAACCACCTGAAGAAGTCCGGAGCGTACAACGGCTGAAACGTTGTGATAAACATGACGACAAAGTTAAGGACAATAGTCCGAATAATGTAAATAGTGTACATACCTCATCTCAGATATATATATATCTATATATCTATATATATATATATATATATATATATATATATATATATATATATATATATATATATACAGACATATATATATATACAAAGATATTCATATATATATATATATATATATATATATATATATATATATATATACATACACACACACACATATATATATATATATATATATATATATATATATATATATATATATATATATATATATATATATTGCGAGTGGTATCTGCTTTGATATATGACTCAAGATATACTTAGCAGTTAAACTTTTGATTTGTTGGACATTCTTTGCTCTGCCATTTTCCAGAATAATTTTCTCGAAATACATTTCACATTTTTTATCACTTTAACGAGATTGGTCGTATAATCTGATTGCATAACTGAAATATGATTATAGCCAAGTGAAATCACGGAAATGCTAGTTCTGCAGCCTTTAATTAGTCACACCAGTTTTACGCACTTCTAGATAAATTTCTAGCTATATGCACTTCCATTTGACTGGTTCAGTTCATGATAAAATATTAAAAAAAGAATACTTTTTGCAATTACTTCAGCTCCGTACATATTCAAACCACCATGATTTCCTGAGTTTCATTTAACTTTTTACTCTTCTCATATATATATATATATATATATATATGAAAGTATGTGTAAATAAAGATGGAAACTCTAAGTAAAATTTATAAGTTTCAGCATTTATTTAGGTTCATCAGCGATTTAATAGCGAAATGATATGCGCTTGTGTCTATAATTACCCTACGTTTTTTGACATACAAACGTTCTGATGAAGTTAAAAAATACAGACATGTATCTTTTATAAGAAATGCCTTATGTTCTTTCAGTGATATTACTCTTTCAATTGATCTAGATTTTATCCATATTTGATCTGTATGTTGCTTAATTAATAACATACTTTGATTTGATCCATGTTTTGATATATATTCCTATCCGTATGTCTCTTAATTAATAATTGTTTTAATCGATGGATATTTTGATGAATTTTCTACCCATATGTTCCTTTATTATTAAATTTCTTTCATTTGATCCGTATTTTTAAATCTAATTTCTCTCTCTTTCATTATCTGTTTATACATATATACATACATATATATGTCTGTTTGTGTGGTTGCGCGCGCTCGTGTGTGTGTATCTATGCATGCAAAACCGTTTATATATGGGGAGGTAGCACAGAGAATACAACCGCAGTTTAAGTAACGCAAGCACTAAAAGTACAACTTGAATCCGTCACGCTAAAGTACACATATGCAGTTATAGACACCTGGGGAGAAGTTGCAGCAGATAGGCAAACAAAGTAAAATCTGTGTCAAAAAATCTTTAGGACAGCAGGATAGAATATGCACAAGAAAATATTGATGGGGTCATTTAGATGTGATGAATGAGACAACATTTGTATTTGAAAAGGAGTCCTTCTCAGCTTCAAGGGGAATCCTCGTCATGTCAACCATGAATAACTCATGATCATCCATGTACAATCTGGTATAAACTGTGCCGCTCAGCCAGTAGACACACACGTCAGTTCGACATCTAACATTCAGAAAGTCAAGCTGCAGTGGGAATCTGGCATGTCAGTATTGTGGAAAGAACTGCAAAAGTCTTGTAGGACTTAAAATATATTTGAAATGCCATTAGAAACAAAGTGATGCTAGATAAAATGTGAAAAAAAGAAATTTTGACTCCAAGAGACGGGCTTAATCGGACACGAGGTGATCAATATATATATATATATATATATATATATATATATATATATATATATATATATATATAGATATATATATGAAAGTGAACATAGAAGTCAACACTTAGAGGCGACAGTCTGTTTCATGCTATATGCAATCGTCAGGCCAGGTGGCCTGACGATTGCATATAGCATGAAACAGACTGTCGACTCTAAGTGTTGACTTCTATGTTCACTTTCATATATACACACGCTGTATCTCTGATATTGAGCACTTTATTCCATAAATATAGCACACCTTAAGACTATATTTCTTTATATATATATATATATATATATATATATATATATATATATATATATATATATATATATATATATATATATATATATAACTAGACTCGTTTCGAAAAACCCTCGAATTTTTGATTTGCAAATAACCAAATCAATCTCGAGGGAAAAAAAGATTTTTAAAAAAGAAAGAACTACAAACATGAACTACTGTCGAACAAATCGCACAGATGCAGGTCAGAAGCCAAAAGAAAAAAAAAACGATACGAGTAGACAACTAACAAAAGAGCTCAATACAATCGTAGAGCAGACCTAGATATACCTAGTTAGCCAGACAAACCTACCTAGGTTTCACCTAAACGGATCGCCAGGGAAAGTATGGCTAACGAGGTAAAGAGAAACGCATATTTATAGGCGATTATCGCCTATAATTATGTGTTTCTCTTTACCTCATAAGCCATGTATATATATATATATAATTTTCTTTGTTCGGATTTATGTCTTAATCTTTATTGTTATATTTACAATATTTTGGCCGTTGTATACTCCGCGTACTTCAGATAATATATGTTAAAATTCGAACCGAAAACTCTTTTTAGATAACTAGAGTACGTTGTCCTAGTCCCACGGGCCATTTTCTGGATGTCTCATTTTCCGTTAATTCACATTATCTCAACACTACAAGTTGTTGTTCTTCTCCGTTTTGCGCAAGCATTGAACTCACAACTCTGAACTCTTTGGGTCAATTCATTGTATTATTTCAACCAACGTTTTTATCCACTGGGACATGTGCCTTAGGGGACATTGACTAAACACCGACACACGAGCACACACAAAACAACACAAGCACTCGCCACACATAATAATAAGTTTGAAAAATGCATGCATTTCGGTTGAATATATCATATTTTGATTGATTGATATTTTTTAAGGTTTGTGGGTCATTTAAATTCCAGAAACATTTTGGAATGTGACAAAATATGTTTTTTTTTTTGGCGAGAAAATATTTCATTAACATTTTCTTTTAGAGATATCAATCTTTTCTTCTTAGATATATAGAGTATGTTTAAGGCAGTTAAATTTGAATTCAAAATCAGTTCTCAGAACTTCATAGGCCCTCGAATTTATTCTTCATCTGTATCATCCACATCTGTTGCATGATCTTTTTGAGTCGTAGGTCACCTGACCAGCTACCTTCACATGTCTAGGCTGCGTACCAATATCTGAGATTAAATTTTTGAGGGTTTGAATAGTGTATATCTTCATGCATACATTTTATCTTACAACGCATGCACATATACAACAAAGAACAAATGTTTCTGTAGAATACCGAATGCCGCATGTCAGAAAGACAGATATTATTGCATATTTGAATTTGTTGTGACAACTTTCGTATATTAGAAAATTATTTTAACAGGCTTTTAATAATTTGTTTTATGTTTACATAATATCCCCTTATTTAAATGAACTGAATTATTTACCTTCCTCTGGTCATTCCACCCCCATTGTGTACACCCTCTTTGTTCAATAAACTTTTATAAACTTTCAAACAGCATTGTCTATTGTAAACCCATTTTATTTACAAAATCCGAAAGAAGTCATTATTTAGGTTGAAGATTAAAAACGCAATTATATAGAGTGGACGTTATTCCTTGAATTTATTATTATGCTGGCCGTCAATAGCTTCTAATAAAAATTTTCTTTGATGCAATAACCTTTTCTATCGAATGGTTACAATACTTATTAGTTGGTCTCTATCTCTTATCACAACGAGGCTCATAAAAAGTCGGTCAGAATTTCTTGGATGAGGTTTTAACATTATTTGCATTATTTGCATGCTGACAACTCTTTGTTTTTCTTTTCTTTTTTGTGATTATCCTAATCTTTCATGTGTTGTACATTCCGCCCTTCAAATATTTCTTGCCGAGAAGGGTAAGCTTCAGAGAAACTGAACCGTTTATAATATTTTGGTGGAATATGTTCACCCACGTTCTGCAGAACATTTTTAGAGATATCTCGACTAGTTCTCCTTTAGTACTGCTCAGCTATTGCTCAACCCTTTTTTTACTGAGTCTATAGATCAGCGCCAAAAACAACAGCAACAGAAAGATAAATCTCTGTGAGTCACACGTGAAAATCACAGACAGAAATTGAATCATAATAAATAATATTAATTTTTTTAAAATTCAAATTTCGATACGCAGGATTACGAATCATAGCCTATGTTTGGTTCGTGAATATTAGAGACATCAACAATTGAGGTCCATCCCTAACAAATCCTAAAACAAACTTCGAATACAATAGTCTGCATATAAATAATGTTAACGATGAAAATGAATCTGTGTGGAATTTACATACGGTACGTTAAAAACAAAGAACAGAGTACTGAATATCATTTCTCCTGTATGGCAGTGAACGTTGAACAAACTTCTCCGAGGAGACTTGAGGCTAAAGAAATGCGGTTCTACAGAAGGAGGTTTAAAATACCATCGAATGATAATGCGAACAACGAAGAATTTTTAGTGAAAATGGAAAAAAAATGACACTTGTACGTTGATAAGTCTAGGGTACATAATAAAGGAAGACAGCTTGGAAAATGTGATACTCGCATGACAGAAAGCAAAAGCGACAGATAAAAACGACTCATAACCTCCCTAGCGAGCTTTAGCTAATGGATGGCTGGGCATGCTTTAGGAGAGATAACAAAATGATAACATTTGGAAGAGCTAAAAATCGTAGAGAGTCATGATCGACAACTCAATGAAGAACATAGCATATAGAAGAACTGCTAGCTTAGCTGCCATCTTTAAATTGGCCGTTTTCTACGGTTCCCAATACAATTCCGTGTTCCAAAAATATGTCAACGTCCCATGGCTACTGCAGCTTCATAACCTTCTGATTAATAAGCCACACGTATGTCGAGTTTATTTCTGCAAGTGGTGGAACAAGCTAAAACGACATAATATATTAATTATCATTTACATATACGTATATAATATCATTTACTTAATACTGTAAGTAATTTGTTTCATCTCTATGGACTACTCTATAAAGTTGTGATGCGTTTCGAAGCAGATGGGATTTGAACCGATATATGTAGTCATGTTGTTTTCGAAGGTGTAAATATTAGCGCCAATGAAATTTATATAACAGAAAAGAATTCATTCAATGTTACCTGATATATTATTAATTTCTGTAGAATCTTTTTTCTGCTTTGAAGAGAATAATTAGGCTTTATTTTGACCGTTGGGAAATCATCTAGTTTAAAAGTAAATAATATTTATATTGGTATATATGGGAAAGCGATATATAAATCTTTTATACATCAGAACGATTTTGTAAAAATCTATTACAAAGTGGAAAAATATCGTGCATATTCTCCTTTCCAAAATATTTTAGCTAAACTATCAACACATTTCTGTTATATTTACGATGATATGTTAATATATAGCTGCAAAATAAATTTACCTGATCTTCTTAGATAAAGCAAAGTTGAAAATGCAATATAATTCAATTAGGAAACACAAACAGTACGTTATCTTTCCTAGATATCAAGTAACACTGTAATGAAAATGGCCTAAAATTAAGTGTCCATTGCAAATCATCTAATGAAAATGATACACATATTTTTTTTATGCGCAACGGGAAAATTAACGGATTCTGTTTAAGAGCAACCAGAATTTGTAGCCCTAATTATTTATATGAATAGAAAAACATTGAACATAAATTTAACTACTCAAAAACACTAATTATTTCTTAAAAACAAAAGGCTCGTAAAATATTTTTAAAATAGAAGAATGGACATTACTAACAAATCCAAACTACACTGTAATGAATGTGACATGACTATACTAATACCGCATTAATTAAAATCGAAAAAGATTTACTAAGACGAAAATGTATAAAAATGATTTAATCGCCTAGATCATATACTATCAATTTGCGGTTAGTTTCTTACAATATTTCACATTACTATTCAACATTTTTATTATCGCAATAGGGGATTCATGTGCAGTTTTCATAAACATATGTGTTAAAATGAGAAGTCAGTGTTATTTACATTTTTGCATAATTTACACGTCAATTTATCTATCGCACTCTGTAAATATACAGCTGCATAATATATATATATATATATGTGTGTGTGTGTATATAGATATATAACTATTGTGCATATATATATATATATATATATATATATATATATATATATAAATATATATATATATATATATATGCACAATACCTATATTTATATATGTACAGAATCTTATCCTCGTATGATGCCAGTTTTCTTATATGTTAATAAGCAAGCACAAAAGAAATATAAAATTCAAGTTTTAGAACAATAGGTTAAATACAGCAAATTTGTCACGCGATATGCTTAAAATAGGAAAAGACAAAATGATTCGTCCAGTATGAAAAATAGAAAAGTGAACACTTTGCAGAATATTAATAGTCAATAGTATAGCCTCTTATCTTTATAATTTGCAGCAATGTATTTAAAAAAAATTTTAGTAGATTTGAACAAGTCTTTTCAGATATTTTCTTCCATGGTTACACGTTCTAATTCCTGAAGGTATTTTGGTGGCCGACGATTTATTCGAACTTTCAGTTCTTGCCTTAGATTTTCAATATGATTCAAGTCCGGACTCATTGAAGGCCATGGCACAACTGTAATATTTTTTCTGAAGCCATGCAGTCACTGATTTAGACGTATATTTTGGATCATTATATTGCTGGAAAGTAAATAGCCGACCTAGTTGAAGACTGTGTGGTGATAGTTGTAAATTTTCCTCGATAATTGTGATGGTCTACAGATTTCATCATTCCTCTTATTGCAATTAATTGTTCAGTCCCCGTTGAGCTAAAAAAAAAGCCAAAACATCATCGAGACACCTACACGTTTTCTTCGTGATGTCCAAAAAGTTCAAATTTGTTTAATCACTCCATAGTACTTTTGTCAAGATTAAACCGAGTAACAATGTGACATAATTTGTGAAGAGAGGATCGCGTGGTTGGTTTCCATACAACCCATATCTATTTAAACAACTTAGTATTGTAAGAATATTTAAGCTAATACACATCGTATCTAAAATTTGTTGATATATTTCAAATCAACTCTTGGGTTTATATTAACCCGGCGACACAGTTTTCGTGCATTTTTCGGTGACAATTTGGATTTTCTTCCACGCCCAGTCAAATTCTCTGTCGTACCAAACTGTACAAACATCTTTATAAAAGACTGTACAGTGGGATCTAGGGATAGTTAACGATTTGAAATAGTGCTGTGACTATTTCCCAACTTGTGAAAGATATAATTCTCTGTCTCAAGTCAACGCTAATACCCTTTGTCTTCCACATCGTGTTGCTAACGTAAGAATAACAATGATGACACAATATGCACCAAGTGATGCTCTTTGTTGGAATTATCATAAATATTCTACTGAATAAATAGTCTTGAAGGCTTCGGCGTCACAGTAATTATGGAAATTATTTATACTTGCATGAATCAATCAATTTAAAACGACGTTTTCTACTGCACTAATAATTTTATCTTTTCATATTTTGCATAATTCACCAATCAAATTTGTTTTATTTAAGCAATTGTTTAGAAAAATTGGTTTTATATGAATCTTTTGTTCTTATTAACAAATAAAAAACATGGAATCATACGGGCCTTAGATTCTGAGAAATGGATAAAAAATGTTAAAAAATGATGTGTGTACGAATAGTTTCGTCGTTGAATGTACGTGTAAATAAATGACTCGTGTTTTATCACACGGATTTATTTTTAAGAAATAATTAACCTTCACTAACATTGAATATATTTCATGAATATGCCTGACCTTGAATAATCAATCGAATCTCGCGTAATTACTAAACTCTGATTGGTTCTTTTATGATTGATTCATTGCTGCTCGATTTTGTGGCTCGTCTTTTAAAGGCTACTTGGAAATAACTTACGTCTTTCGTGATGCCGCTCTGGTATTGCTAAACAACTCACTGATTTTATGCGTCAAGATATCGTACTTTTCAAAGATCATCCGGCGTGGGAAATGTCTAATCCTACAGAAATTCGTCTTCTTGTCATTTATGGTCACATCAGCCGTTACCAGTTCTTAATGGTTATCTCACGTCCTTACTGAATTTACCCCTTTTTTACCGAGCACACACGCACACTATATATATATATATATATATATATATATATATATGTGTGTGTGTGTGTGTGTGTGTGTGTGTATACGCACACACTTAGAAAGAGAGTGAGACAGGTCGATAATTGAACACAAGTGTAAATAATGTATGATAAAATTAAATTACGAAAAAATCAAAATTTATGTACAGAAAGTTATTAAAATCAGAAATAAAACAGAATAATTCATGAAAAATAAAATAAGATATCTTGCAGCCAAAATATTAAAGACAATATATCGGAACTGATTAATGTTTATTTTATTTATAGGTAGATAAAGCGTTGGATATTACACGAAACGTATCCAATCATAAAACAGCGTTATATATATATATATATATATATATATATATATATATATATATATATATATATATATATGCATATATGTATGTATATGTATAGGTATATATATATATATATATATATATATATATATATATGCATATATGTATGTATATGTATAGGTATATATATATATATATATATATATATATAAATGTATTGGTATATATATATATATATATGTATATATATGCATATATGTATGTATATGTTTAGGTATATATATATGTATATATATATATATGTATAGGTATATATATATATATATATATATATATATATATATATATATTGAAGACACGGTTAAACTATATATGATGAAATTAAATTATATAATAATGAAACCATATTTTATTAATAGAAAAGATAAAATAGAATAATTCATAAAAAAATAATGTATTTCTTGTAGCCAAAATATATTTGAAAATATATAACAATCGATTAATCTGATTAATCATTATTTTATGAAAAAGTACACGAGAATTTTTCACGTTCAGCAAGTATTTATTTTTCCAAATGTGGTCAGGCCCAAATCTGTCTACTCTCCTATCTCAACTCTATCAATAGGTTCGTTAAATGTGTTATAGCAGTATCTTCAATTCATCTATTTCTTTCGCATTAATGTTGAATTGCTCTCAAATCGAACAAACATAAACAATAAACAGAGTTACCTGTATTAGGCAAGGATAAATGTTTTCTGTTTTATTTATATTTTATTATATATCGAGTTTTTTTTTTTTATCAATATCATTGTATACTTTCGAAAAGATGAACGTCGTTTTCAGAGAGGAATTTATTTCGATGCAAATCAAAAAAAATACCAAATTTTTTTTTTACCTTCTTTTTCTGCTTGGGTTTAATCGAATATTCGCCACATCCGGCAATCGTGAATATTCTAACCCAAATATACTACAGGGATTCGAAATCTTATATTTCAGACAAGCAATCTCCTCCCTATTGAGTGCTAGGCGCCACACGATCTTTCTTTAAATGTATTATAGTGACCTCCTACTTGTAGCTAAGTTGTGGTAAACAGCTGAAAGTATGGAGCACCCAGTGAGGATCGAACTACCTATTAAATTGTAATCGATTTAGCGAGACAAGCTCTTTAACTATGTGCCTCACGTGAAATGCATTATAGGACAGTAACGTCTATATAGGATTAATAATAATAATAATAATAATAATAATAATAATAATAATAATAATATAGGATTAATAATAATATGGGTTTAATAAATCCCTTTATAAAAGAAGACATTATCGCCGTACCCGCTTTTCTGTTTTTGTGTATTCAAGAAAATTGTGCGCTCTATTTGAAAGCAGTTTTTTTTTAAACAGGTTTTAATTATTTGCCGGTTATGGGTTTGACGATAAACTACATCCGGCAGCAAGACCTCTGACATGGAAGATTTGAGCAACGCGGAACCACTACTTAATTGCTTTTGTTCCAACGTTCATCCTACCGTGGTTTGGTAACACATGTTTGTGTTTCAGCTATGGGAAAATAGTGAAACCTAAAACGAGTCAAAACACGACGGAAGTATAGATATGTATTTATATAGGAAAAATACCAGCAATACGTTTTCATAGTAAAAAAAAAAAAAATAACAGCGATATATTTTTGTAAAAGAAATTTCTAATGTTCCCAAGAAAATTAAATTTCTTCATTAAAGGATATATATCGGAGTGATATGCCACTAATCAAACAAAAGAACAAATATATTTATTTGTCAAATACAGGGATTCATTTCTTTAAAACTATACTATTATTTTTATTAGGTTTGACATAAAAGTGTCACCTACAAGCTGAACTGTTAGTGTCTACGGACATATTTCTGAATTGATCCAGTCTTTCCTTTCAACTCGAGAAATGAATGTTATCATGAACGGCTACTCGTCTAGATCCTTTCATACTTACACGCGTGTACCACGTGGCTCCATCCTTGTTCATAATTTGTTTTTAATTTTGATTAATGACCTTCGCGATAGCATCAGCACTCAGATTGATATCTACGCTGATGAGGTAACCATTTACTCCTGTCTCAGTAGTAAGGCTGATGAGTTCGTTAAGATCAAATATGTCAGTCTAAGACTAAAACTCAAATTCATTTTTGACTGTAACAAAGGATATATTTTTAATTATAATGTCCCTAAAGCTAATTTTCTCTCCATTAATCAACTGAGGGAACCATCACTCAGATGATTAAGCATGGATTACGCTAACCTCAATGTAATGGAATGATTTCTTTAATCCATTGGTAGTATGACGTCACACATCGCCACAGTCACCAGGAAATCCGTAGTCGATGACTACGACCAGCTCTGATCCTCAATGCACCGCGTTGTGTTTGCTTTAGATCACAAGGTGAGTGAAGGCAGAGTCGTATACCACAATGTTGCTGATCCAGCAGCTTTGGCGAGATGGCATCACAAGGAACAAAGTAAGAGACAGCTGTGTAACATTATATCTTTTTATCAAATTTTCATACAATGGACGTTCTACTCACTAAATTAACCCCATGCAGATTGTCAGCCACGTAGTACCACGTGACACTATGTATTTTCATGCTTGGTCAACTGGTACAAGGCAGGAATCTGATTTCTTCATCTCTTCGCGCAAACCCGGCGCGGCGCATGAGGTGGTTGGGAGTTCTCGTGGAAATCTCAACATCTCTACAGAGCCTTTCTTTTTCTAGTTCTGTCCACGCAATTTCGCTGGAAAGGCTTGAGTCTAACCTTGGAATGTTTTCCAGTCATTTTCAACTATGCCGAATGCGGATATTAACATCGGAATCCGATAAAAGGTCAGCTTCCTTGACAAATCGTCGATGTTGAGATTTAATATCGGGGTAAGATTTTATAGCAACAATAAAAAATACCCACAACCGAAAAAAAAATTCAGCATAATTGTAAAATTATACCATTTTTTCCAGATGAGGCTCACCAACTCTTCCTGGGTTTATTCCAGTTAAAATAAAAGAAGGTATTGTACCCTCTTTTTTGAAACATCTTTTGGATCTCAAATTAGCCAGAGACATCAATTGGAACACATCTATACAATCCATTGCTTAATATGTTGAAACATTTCCCAATTAATCGCCTGGCCAAATTTGAGGAGTTCCCCAACCAAAGGCGCAGTGGTGGCAGAATATCGATCCACCCAACTCGTGTGGGTGCAACCCATCACCGCCCTCACGGTGCAAGAGATTCCTCCGTCTTCCTTGAAATTCCACCTTTGCCTCCACCTCTCTCTCTCTCTCTCTCTCTCTCTCTCTCTCTCTCTCTCTGTCTTCCTTGAAATTCTTTCTGGGTCCCCGCCGTTTTCTCCGTCTTCCTTGAAATTCTACCTGTGACTTTACCGCTTTCTCCGCCTTTCTTATAATTCTACCTGTACCTCGACCTCTCTTTCCGTCTACAATCAAGTCTGTTCTCAGACGCTAAATTTAATTGTCATCCAATATGTCCCTTAGCGCGGAATTCTCATCGCGTTCCCAGTGGTCGTTTAAATCTGGATTCTGTCACCTGTTGGCTTCTCCGCCAGCAATTTGATCAATAAATGATACAAAGAGACAATTCATTTGTTTTAATACATTTTATCGAGTCTTAGGCAGAGGAAAAGATCCAAGTCCTTATAAACTAAAATTTGGATAGAGGCACGTTTTTAGCTTTCGAGAGTACTTGAAATCGTTAAAAAGCAATGTATTCTTCCGTGCGGGGTGGAGTGGGCACTTAAGAAAATACCATCACTTAAGATTAAATTAACGATAAACAGATGGTTTCTACGCTAGTTGTCGCCAACAATTGAACCCGGAAGTGAAGGGAGAATAGAAAACCAATATCCTCCTCCCTCATTCTTCCGGTCTTTGTTATCAGTATACTTTCAGTCTATCGAAAAAAATAAATTTTTTCTTGTAAGCAGTATGCTTTCAGTCTATCGAAAATTATCGTTTTTCTTTCCTGTTTTCCAGTTTATTTTGAAAGCTTTTTTTCGAATTTACCAGCGCCTTCTTAATAGTTTCAAACTTGGTCAGCTGCTAGGAAAGTTGGCTCACTGTGACTTGCAAGAAGATTTTTTTCTCCAGAATCTATCATGAGTATCTATAAGTCTACCTTTCACACAGGCTAAGAATATTGCTGCCACATATGGTCCGATGCTCCTTCTCTTTACCTTGAGAACACTGATAAAATCCAAAATAGATTAAGCAATATTATTGGGCCTAATCTGGCGATTCGGCTTCATTCATTTTCCTACCGCCTTAATGTTGCCTGTTTTTGTCTTTCCTAAAAATACTTTCATGATAATTGTTTGGATGAGCTCTTAGCTATGTTACATAGACTTCATGAATTTAAGCGCAGTACCTAACTGGCGCTGAGATATCATCAATTTAGAGTTGAGCTGGCTAGAAGAAACCGTAAATTCTATGATAACATTTTCTTTTCTCGCACGTCATGCTTGTAGAACAACCCCCGACTCCATATTTTCCAGCCAAATTTAATATACCAAAATTCAAATGCAATGTCAATTGCTTTAGACAGCAATTGACATTGCATTTGAATTTTGGTATATTAAACTGTCATCCTGATTACGTTTTACTGATATTTCTGTCCCTTTTTCTTTGACACGCAACCCCTTGTGTCTTAGGGGCTTTACATTCTTTAGTAAATATCATGAATCTTGTGCTTGCTACCTGATTCTGTTAAAGAAAAAAAAAAACAAAAAAACTTCCCTGCATGATTTATATTTTATTTGTTTTAGATCTGTCGATATGTGATAATATCTGAGATAATATGAAGAAATCAAACCTTTTGTTTATACTATAAATATTCTCAGCAGTATTTATTTACAGTTCCCGTGTGAGAGATCATATATCGTAACCCCAAAAATGGTACATACCCCGAAACAGGATTCTCGATTATTTGCGATTTGATACTAGCACAATTCTCAACCACTTCTAAACAGTTTTGTCCACGCAATGGACCTACTTAATTATTGCTTGGCTTGGTCATGTTCAAAATCATGTACGCAGTCTTTTGGATGAAAACAAATCTTCCAATTTACAACCTCTTTCGCAAAGAAGAATCGTTGCAAGCTTGCCGCTTCTCTATCGCTATTCCCTCTTTAGGAAAGTTCTAAAAGTTTAGATCTTTTCGGCTTGGATGGTTATTCCAACAGTCATTTTGTACATCTTATATTTGTAAAATTAATTTTCTTAGAGTTTTACGCCTAAGAATATCCACTTAAAGGAACTGATTACAATGTGGTTAATTCATTCAGCAATACAATACTAATCACTTCCAGTCAAGGGTCAATCAACTGCTTCCCTCCTTATTCTCATAAATGCCACTCCCTACTTTCTTATCTTCTATTCATACCACACAATTCAATGAGCGTTACAATTTAGACTTTAAAACTTTATCTTAAATGTCCCTCGATCTCTATATTGTTTGGAATTTAGTATATACAAATTTTTAGTAATAAAAATTATTGACGAAAGATTTAGACATATTTATTTTTTCGCAATAAATAAATTGAATAAAAAAAGGATTCAATATGGCCACTGTCTGAATGTACACGAATAAGTTATTTTAAAACCAGCTGCTTTCTTTATTTTCACCTCCACTTTATTAGTAAACTAGAATTTTTTTGCAACACGTTTGCGCGTTTTGTAATCCTTCCGGCAATTAGAATTATTTAAGTTATCGCTATCATCAGTTGTCGAGATTTACAAACTCTATATTTGGTTAAATTTCGCAAACCAATCGATGAAATTTGAAAAATCTGATTTTTTTAGAAAAAGGCTTTGTCAAAAACCCTACTTCATGGTTTTTACACACCCTACTAAAATTTCTTTTTACTTACCTGTTGAACTTCTACCTAGATTCTGATTTCGATCGTTCAATGCAGAGCTATTTCAGATTGTGTGACGTACGGAAAAATGAACGGAAGTCATAGACATGACACCAATTTTTCTTTATTTCCTTTCGCTTACTTGTTTGTTTTTTTTAATAATATTTGAAAGACTGTTTATTGGGAATCATTTTTAAACTGAAATGTATGCCTTAAATTATTAGCGAGAAGACTTAAGCTTTTTAAATATGTTTCCGTTATTATTTATTTAAATCTTTTCATAGCTCGATTTTTGATGATAAATTTAAAAAGAAAAATGAAGTCGTTAAAACAGAATGGATCATTACCATTGATGGATAAAATTAGAGACGGGTGTAGATAATTCTTAATATAAACCTGTTCCAATTGTTTATTTTATTTGATTCGAATTTATATTTTCCTGCTTATTTAGTATTCAAGACGAATTCTGAGAATTAAAGGATATTGCAATTACGTTTCCGGTTGAAATTGACATCTATAAACTATATGAAAGAAATATATTAAATGAATGAAATAAAAGCAGAAATAATGAAGGGAAATGAATATCTGATCATTAAAGAAAAAAAAAATATTATTTTATTATTACAGTCGTGATCAAAATTTTAAGACCACATAAAAGTACAAAATACTAAATTGAAGGTAATAATCTTTTTTGTTAATTATGAATTATTAATATATTTATTAAAAATATTTATTTTATATTAATTCAGTTGTATTTGATTCTCTTGCTGATAAAACCTTTACATTTCGCTACAGAATATAAGAAGATTGGTGTTGTCTCTAAAACGCCATACTTAGTAGTATTCAGTATATCTTATATATATATATATATATATATATATATATATATATATATATATGTGTGTGTGTGTGTGTGTGTAAGCGTCTCTTGTAAAGGTTTAATAAATCCAGATATCAGATACATCTTTGTCTCACACTGCTTTATGTTCGCTCAATTCATTTCATCTCCGTATACAGGTAATCTAAGCCCAGTATAATATCTCAAAATAAG
The DNA here is from genome assembly GCA_963932145.1 of Acanthosepion lycidas. Classification (NCBI taxonomy): domain Eukaryota; kingdom Metazoa; phylum Mollusca; class Cephalopoda; order Sepiida; family Sepiidae; genus Acanthosepion; species Acanthosepion lycidas. The sequence goes on from OZ010579.1 coordinate 29,697,817, forward strand.
AAGTGTTCTCCTAGCAATTCTCATGGGTCATTGTGCAATATCTTGCTAAATGCTTTTGCGTAATCTATAAAACATAATGCTATGGCGATGAATGATAGCCTACCTTTCGAATCTGTATGGTATAGTGATCTGCTAAGCATAGATTGAACGTGACACATAATTAATGTACGGAACACAGTCCTTATCGATCTAGCGAGACAAGATTGCTATACCTTACCCCACGCCGAAGTATTCAATTTCCTGGTATATAAAATTGAAAGCTATAATTTATATCAAAGAATTATATTAAATGAGAGAAATGAAAGCTAAAATAATGAAGTGAAATAAATATATCATCATGCAAAAATATATTATGTTAATATTACAGTCATGGCTATAATTGTGAGAACATCACAAGTTTTAATAAAACAAAATAAAAGAACATAATAGTTTGTTTTTTTTTTTCAATTCATTACATTTATAAAAATGATTATTTTATATTAATTCAATTCATGCAATTTATTTTATATTACTTTCAATAGAGGACCATAATGTATTTATTATTAAATTACGTCTTTGGAATTGCATCAATATGGCGAGCTATGCTGGCTATGAGGATTTGGCAATATTTTGTTGAGATCCAAGTATTTCAGACACACTTGATAGCATCCACAAGAGCCCTGCTATTAGCTGACTCATTGTTTGCCACGTTAATATCCATGTAATTACAATAATTGACTATGGGACTGAAATAGAAATGTATTCCTGATCATCGTAGTTACCTGGATATTATTAAAATTGTTTATTCAAAAGCTCGTTGCCTCATAACGCAAAAATGTATTGCATCCGTGTATGTGAATGTGAATCTGTAGTTTATCTTCTAAAATTTCAAGATACTTTTGAACATTCACCGTTTTTTCCAGGGCCCAGGAAATATAAAACAGGTGTTCCAATCACAGTATCTTTCATAGTTTGTCTTTTATAGATGTTATCATATTTATTGCATCATGTGTATTTCCTGAAAATCAAACTGAGAAACTACTGCATTCTTTGTTGCACTGTTCAATGTTCATGATATTTTTAAATGCCAGGCACGTAAATTTAATTTCCTTTCTCTATCTTGCTTTCCTTCAGCGGTGTGTAACCTTATCTGATATTCACTGGCCTATCTATCTATCTATCTATCTATCTATCTATCTATCTATCTATCTATCTATCTATGCCTATTCCTTATCTAGCTAAAAGTTTTTCATTATCTATCTATCTATCTATCTATCTATATATCTATCTATCAGTTTGTTCATATCTAGCTATCTATTTATCTATCTATACGTTTGTTAATATCTATCTATCTATCTATCTATCTATCTATCTATCAGTTTGTTCATATCTAGCTATCTATTTATCTATCTATACGTTTGTTAATATCTATCTATCTATCTATCTATCTATCTATCTATCTATCATTATAAGACAGTTATTAGTCAGAGTGAAATTAGACCAGGAAACACTTCTATTAAAAAGTGCTCAATACACATATAAAAAAGTAAAAAAAATTACGTGCAGAGTTTTTTTTAAATTTAAACAAAAATTAAGAGATAATTCAATTACGCGACCTTGGTTTCAAAATATTTGTATCTTCAGGCAATATAGGCAAAATCTGGTCTATATCACCTGAGTATACATAAAGGTTGAAAACATATTAGCGTAATGATTGATCTCATATATATATATATATATATATATATATATATATATATATATATATATATATATATATATATATATATATATGTGTATATATGGTTGGATAGATGTGAGCTTGTGACCCTGGGTTTCACGCTTTAGCGATCGTCAGACAAACAAGAGTTTGTCTGACGATCGCTAAAGCGTGAAACCCAGGGTCACAAGAAACCCAGGGTCATAAGCTCACATCTATCCAACCATATATGTTAGCTCTATCTCTGATATTGAGCGCTTTCTAATAAGTACCGCGCATATAATATATAAATAATTATACATATATATATATATATATATATATATATATATATATATATATTTATATTTATATACACACACTTTTCACACACACACACACACACACACATACACACACACACACACACACACACACAAAAGCCGAATACTTCCTCCTTTTTTAAAACAAAATGAAACGGAATTAAAAGGACGGTTTTACTGTGATTAACCAATAAAATGTTACCAACGCTAAATTCAAACTAACCGAAAATAAATAAAAAAATATATTGGTAATAACATATAAATCCTAGACAATGTTATGTAATACAGATATAAATTGATGCATTATTTCACAAAATATATAAAATATGACGTTCAACTTTCACAATATGTTAAAGGGAAAGAAGCATAGAGGTAATTTAACATACCGTTTACTAGGTATATGCTCGTATTTGATAATTAAAATATCTCTTTATAAACTGATAAAAACTTAACCGTTTAAAAAAGGAAATTAGATCATAAATGCACACCTTGAAAATTAATATGAAACCGGTAAGTAAAGTGCATCCATATAAAATATTAATAATACTAACTAATCAAATTACAATGTTAATAATACTAACTAAACACACAAACGTCCATATAGGATGTTAATAATACTAACTAGACATCAATACAGAGCTATATTAAATCTAAATGTATCTTTCAATTAGAATAGTAATATAAAGTACACCTCAGTTCATCTACTAAATATTATCGGTGGAGGTATAACGTTGCTTTACTGAGGTTTCTGTTAAATATTTTACTAAGAGGATTACTTTGAGGGAAAAGTTTATAAATTACATGGAGGAATTTCTGGCTTATGTAAGTACTGATCAATTACGTAAAGGTAGCTGCGTACCAAATAATTTTCCTATTCCTTTTTCTTTTCCTTAAATCGCTATTATCGTGTTTTCTATACTTGATTTCAGCGTCCATGTTACCACTATTTTTAAAGCAGTATTATAAACACCGCTATCTTTATTAACATATTTTTGTAAGATGAGTTGTTGCTAATCCTTAATTCTATAAATGAGCGTAAATTTTGGATTACAGAGGGAGGGTGGTTGGAATTTTCGTGAATATATATTGGGTTAACAATAGCTAATATAACATCAAGAAAATCTACAGGTTTAAAATTAATAGTTAACTAAACGTTAAGGTTTAGGCTTTTTTTAATTCACTATGGATCATTCTCCTTAATCTGTAAACATTAATTTTAGTAGATCCTTTTACTACTATAACACCATCATCTCTGTATAATCCTATATTATCAACATTAACATCATCATAAGCGCTAATATTATATGTTATAAATAAACCCAACAAGTGACAAGACTCTGCAGAATCTAATGTCCCCATAAAAATATCAAAGCGATCATCAAAGTTTGTAACACACTGTGCATTGTTCTCAATAGGAACAGATCTTCTGAAGTTCATTATTATATTCGGTTCATCATTGAAAATATTAGGGCAAATTTCAAATCTAAGGTAAAGAGTTCCTTGGAAATTGTGGGGTAAAAATCCACGATATCAAAATTGATAAGAGCAGTTTTTTTTTATTGCTAATTCCTCTGAACCAATTAATGACATCTGCGGTACCAGTCAATTTTAAACGTTCAAGAGCTCGTTTAATTTGATTGTTGACTGTATCTAGCATAACTTTGCTCATCCTTCCGATTTGGGGCCTGGTAGGTTTGATAATCCTCATAGGAAGTTTGATGTCAAAGTCTGGTTTTGATCTTTAATTAGGGCATACGATACTTTGTTACAGAGTCTACAAACCTTATTGATTATTTTAAGTTTATCAATTATATTTTTACAGGCAGTGTTGCTACTATCATCTAAAATAATTCTGTTAATATTCTCCTTCTTATAATTTTTAGTTATTTTTTATTAAAGCATTATAACTTTTAGGATTAAATCTATAAAAAATATGCAGTTTTATCAGGTTTAACAATGATGTTCTTAGAATTATTAATATCTTTAACAATAGAATGTAAATGCCTCTGGAAATAATTTCTTATTTTTATGAAGAGATACCGTTAATAATGCTTATGAGATTGTTTTCAACACGTAGCAATAACTCAAATTATTCCAGAATTCAGGAAGTATAAACATTCTGATTCAGAATCATGTGGCTGGAAGGGTATTTCATAGTTTGTGTGGTATATTTTCCATTTGATCTCTTTCTCGGTGGCCTTCAAATGCAATGCTGACGCACAACTTATTGCTACAATGTTTATTCAACTGAGAATGTTTCTCACCTTTGTTATTTTGTCCAATGTTCTTGTTTTTTGGCATTTGCCAAGCTCTTCTTTTTCATTTTCACAATCTTGGTTTTCAGTCTGGTTTGCTGGATGTTAGTTGAAATGCTTTGATAAATATTGCAAGAAACATTCCTACAACACATATATGTTTGGGAAGCATGGAACTTTGTTTGTTTTGGCCTTAACTGATTTAATGATACGATCAACTTTATGTTATTTTTTCCTTCTAAATTATCCAGATTTCTTGCGATTAGAATAAGAGCCATCAGCCGTACCAAAGTATTACTCATAGTACTGGGAAATTCAGGCTGGATACTATACATTTTAAATTAAATTCCTCGCTCTTACTGGATATATCAGTGTAATATTGCGATTTTAACGTATTTCAATGTAAGAAATGACAATTGTCTGCCCAATTTAAAAATATGTCCGATTTAACGTTCTACTGATAGAAAGATTTCACAGCTACCCAACAAGTCAAAAGGATGGGTCACAGTCTTACAAAAATAAACGATGATGCATTTTTACAGGGAGTTTTTATTTAAAGTGGTTAGTGTGATGTCCTATAAAAATAGAGAAACTTTATTATCGTACCACGAATTCTTAGACCTTTGGACAAAAACGTAATTCAAAATGTACCGTCTTTGGCACAGAAACAATATTTTTTGAGTTTATTAAATTCTTGGCAATAAAATTACTAAAAAAAAAGTAGAATATGAAAGTGTTTCACTATTCGTAGAACTGTAGATATCTGACTAGATACATATGGAATTCTACAGAACACTAGCAATGTTAGCTACCCTCTGCAATACGGATCTTCATAATAATCTCTCCCATACACGTATTCGTAATAAATTCTGCCGGCGCTTATTCCTAAGATACTTTGCCATAGACGTATTCCGAATAACCTCCGCCACACGTATATTTCTAAGAACCTCTGAAATACGCATGTTTCTCGTAACCTCTAATATACGCATATTTCTAATAACCTCTGACACACGCATATACAAAATAGTCATCACTACATGCATGTTCGTAATAAATTCTCTCATATGCATATTACTAATAATCGCCTCAATATGCATATTCCTAATAACCTCTGCCATACAAATATTTTTATTAACGGTCGTAATACGCATATTCCTAATAAACACCGCCATGAACATATTCCTAATAACCTCTGCCATACTCATCTTTATAATAACCGCCACAATACGCACATTCCTAATAACATGATATATGCGTGTTCCTAACAATCACCACTATATTCATATTCTTAATAAACATTTTTACAATATTAGATTTCTGGGGGATGGTAATGCAATTTATATAATAGTATTATCCCTCAACTAACGTCCCCAGGGGGACACTGTATCAAAAGTATGTCTAGAAAATAAATATTAATTTTAATCTACTAAGCACGTTAGGCTATCTTGATAGATTTGATTTCACTTACTTGGTAATCGTAATCCCTTTTCATATAGAGAAATTCAACATTTATTTAGTGAAACTTTAGGAAGACGGGCTGTTGAAATTTATAAAATCATTGTATTAAAAATAGTTTTTAGGAAAATTGCTCAAGTCTTCTAAAATTTTTCACTATGACTAGTACTGATAGAAATGTCCGTCCTGACATTTGAGGTAATTTGGAAAGTCATATTTTGATTATATAATTCTAGTTTCATGTGCTATAGGTTTTAGTTGTTGCTGCTTTTGGAAGTCAAAAAGTCTTGTTCTTTTGTTATAGTATATTTGTGATTTTGTCGTCGTTAGCGGCGGCTTTATCTCGTATACTTGAATTTCATTTCTTCTTTACTGATTGCTTCTTTGTGACGATGGAGCTGATGTCTAAATTCACCGCCAACGTTCAGGTTTAGGACTAGGAGCTTCAAGTTTCAAGAATAGCTGCTCCCCTCATCCATTCCCTATAAGCGTGGGAATTTGCAAGTGTTGGATAAAAGTGAAAGAAAATGGCAGACGAAAGTAACCATCACTTGAATTTGCTTAAGGTGAATCTCAGTTTTTCAGAAATGACCAACCCACTTGTTTTTATGATATCACTCGTCGGCTTACACATGTAGAATCCAGTTATGAAACTGCCATTGACTGTTATAATTTGTAGTGTCGCCTTATGTAGCATGGCCATCGGGAGTAACCTTCTTTATCCGATGGCTCAAACCGTTGAAATCTGATTTAATTGTCATCTACTTGTTCCACAGTTGGGATCTTTGGGGTTGGTCGTGCTCAGTGATTTAGTTCCAATCTGAGAGAAGTGATGAAGCAAAATCTTATATAAAACCTAGGAGATTGATTCCCTTGAAGTAATTTAACGGAAAAAAAAAACAAAAAAAAAACAGTTGTATAAGGTTGAGAGCTTGGACTTTCTGATCAGGTCGGGAGACACCCACATAAAAGTCTCGATTAAACAAGGCTATTTAAGTACAAGCACTGCATTTTTACATTAATATTTTCACTTCCTTGCATCTATCGGTGTTAGATATTAGTACTAGCGATTAAATTTTGTTCAAAAATGAGCTCATATGAGCTCCAAATTCAAACTTCCGCATTACTTAATAGCCATCGCCGAGTTTATCTCAGCCTCCATTTGAGCTTTGAAAATGCAGACGATTATATCCGTGATGTTTCCTACAATTGAAACCTCGCCACAGAAAATGAATAACAAATTTTCCTTCTTAAAAATAGATTTAAAAAAATTGGTAATAACCGTAATGACCAAAAAAATTTGAGTTTAATAAGGCTAACTTATTAGCTTCATAGAGTTACATAAATTACCAAAAGCCAGTTTTCAAATTTTCGGTATACCATTTACCAGGAATGCAAACAATAATGATTACTCACCTTTTTCTATAATAATTGCGTTTAAATAGCTTAGAAATATATATTTTTTATATTTCCTATCAAACGAAAAACATAGGAGAGAGAGCATATATAAGCAAAAGAATATTAGTTGTAGTAGCGCATATTGAAAAGACCGGTGGCAATAAAACGCATACATAAATCAATGTAAATACGTGATTCTCGTGTTAAGTCGCATAAAACTTTTCACTGATTCTAAAGCAATTCTTTTCTATCGTTTTAAAAAAATTAAAAAAATATTAATCTTGAACATCGTTTGAAAGAATTTTGGAAACTCGTCTCTTTCAAATGGAAAAAAAAAACAACAAAGATTGCTTTTATAATCAATAATAAAATTTTTCAAATTCATAAAATTTTGTTTAGCACACGTATTCGTCCTTTCTCTCTCCCCTCCCCCTCTCTCTCTCTCTCTCTCTCTCTCTCTCTCTCTATATATATATATATATATATATATATATATATATATATATATCGAGACAGAGAGGGGAGGAGAGAGAGACACACACAAACAGACAGACAGAAAGGCAGATATATAAATGCAGACGCCGGGGTCAACACCGAGGACTGAATGCCGTTCGTTTCAGGTTAGGAGCAGGAAAGTGACTGCCACAGTGTTGCGTTGATCTAAGTACCTGCATTTGTATCTAAGTTCTAACACTGATATTGAGCATTTATACCCATAATAAAGCATACCTTAGGGATAAATATATGGACAATTTATTTTTAATTTAATTTCAATACTTCTTGAGTTTCTGAACTTTAGCTATAATTAATTAATGATGAACACGCAATTTTCGTTTATGATAGATTTCATCACGATTCTTCTGTTAAGCTTAGAGAGTAATTATACATACTTAGTGCTCAAAATAGAGTCTAATAGTGTTATCAATTCCTCGGAAAATTCTAGTAAGATATATTTAATCATTTCTAATATACTACGGTTCAGAGCTAAATATCACAATTGGACAATTTTACTGTTACACCCGTTAAATATCTGTGTGTTCCTGTGTGTATGTGTTTGTATGCGCGTACGTGTGCGTGTGTCTGCATGTGGTTGTGTGTAATTAATTTGATTAAATTTTGTTTCATAATTACTTTTTTTATTGATAAATAATGGTCAATATTGGAAATCGTATGTCGATGTAACAGAGAAGATTGCTGACCCCCCAAATTTTCTCCCATCGTCTTTCAATCAATGCTTTATATGAATATTCTTCCTACGAATATTTTCAGATATGCAGTCTTTAGTAAACACATATGCAGACGATAGCACGGTGTATATGTTCCCCTCCAAAAATTTGATTATATCAGAGCCTGGCAGCTGATCTCTCTAGTGAGCTAGCTCTATGATCTCTATAGGGGAATGATTGACAGGTGACAATCAACCCTACAAAAAAATATAATTAAGTTTCACCACTACCAAGCAGATCATAGATTTGCTCCCAACTTTGCTCCTCCATTAACGCCCTAAAAACTATTTTGTCCATATATATATATATATATATATATATATATATATATATATATATATATATATATATATATATATATATATATATATTCGATGAATCACTATATTAATTTTAAATTGTTGACCCAGTCACAATCTTTTCAACGCCGGTATTTTCACTAATTAACAACATCAAAGTTATGTCTTGTTTTTTATTGCCTTTACGGAAAGTAATTTCTTGCGGATAAAAAGTAAAGATGTATAAAATATAAAAAAAAGAAAGAAAATAAACATTCAGTTCGTCCCTGTGGAATTCACACTCTTATAGGTCAGGCAAAAATCATTAAATATTTGATTGAAGATATATTCTCACGAGATTATCCGGTAATTGTTCTTGTTATTTATGCAAGATCATTTATATATTTTACCTCGAGATGATAAAACATCACTCGGAAAGAATGTAAAGGGCAAGAGACGAAGAAAAAGTAAAGATCTGATTTCAAAGAGACTGCAATGAAACAAAAATATTTCATCTCATTCTCAGTCATATCTGGACATCAGTTTATGAATTTTGGGCAATTATAAACCAGTTTCAATAATTATTTTTAACAGAGCTCATATTAAAATTTTGTTGATATTATTATTTTTCTCTGGTATGTTCTCATATTGTATTAATTTCTACTTTTGTAACCTAGCATAAGCGCTCATGCTTAAGTTGTATTTTCCTGCTATGTTCTCAATTATATCAACCGGACGTCACATTGTGCAGTGATAGCCTCTTTCCTTCCATAATTGAGCAGCTATGCATGATTTTTCTATTTCCCCTCATGTTTACACTGTTCTTGCAGTCGTATCGCTTTGTTTTTGCTTTATATTTCTTACAACTGCTGCAGTGAATGGTGTACACACAGTCCTTAATCATGTTCATCTATATATGAGAGCAAATTTGTCTAAATCGTGTAACACATTTTTATCCATCCATGTATAATAACTAATGAACCACTAAACTAATTGAGTTCCTTTTTGCCACAATTTCAGATGAGACATTTAGCGATCGGGAATCCATTTATCGTAAGAATCAGTTTAAAACACTTTGAGTTATTCACCTAAAAATAGAGCTGGTTAAATTTGATTTGTGCCAGTTTCACTCTATTCCAATCTGAGCGATGATGAGAGGAAAAAGATCATTCAAACCTTAAGTAATGGCATCAACATTCATACTCTGTTTCCTATCTTCAGTGTCCCTTCAAGAACCATCAGGAGAAAGGTGGATAATTATAAAATGTAGGAACCATACAGACGAAACTGGATCAGAACGTCACAGCAGGAAGAGGGATCCTCATTTGAACTTCGAGCTAAAGAGATCAATTAAAAGATATACAAATCAATTTATAAGACATTTGGCACGTGAGAGAGGAGTTTCAGCAATGACAGTCCAAAAAACAGTGAAACAAGACTTGAAAATAAAACTATACGTGAAACTTGTGGAGAAACATTTTTTACTGTAAGAGAAAATGTTAGAATGTTAGAGAGAGCGAAGATCATCTTGAATAAGTTGGAAAATGATTCTGGAATATATATATATATATATATATATATATATATATATATATATATATATATATATATATATATATTAATTTCAATACTTCTTGAGTTTCTGAACTTTAGCTATAATTAATTAATGATGAACACGCAATTTTCGTTTATGATAGATTTCATCACGATTCTTCTGTTAAGCTTAGAGAGTTATTATACATACTTCGTGCTCAAAATAGAGTCTAATAGTGTTATCAATTCCTCGGAAAATTCCAGTAAGATATATTTAATCATTTCTAATATACTACGGTTCAGAGCTAAATATCACAATTGGACAATTTTACTGTTACACCCGTTAAATATCTGTGTGTTCCTGTGTGTATGTGTTTGTATGCGCGTACGTGTGCGTGTGTCTGCATGTGGTTGTGTGTAATTAATTTGATTAAATTTTGTTTCATAATTGCTTTTTTTATTGATAAATAATGGTCAATATTGGAAATCGTATGTCGATGTAACAGAGAAGATTGCTGACCCCCCACCAAATTTTCTACCCCGTCTTTCAATCAATGCTTTATATGAATATTCTTCCTACGAATATTTTCAGATATGCAGTCTTTAGTAAACACATATGCAGACGATAGCACGGTGTATATGTTCCCCTCCAAAAATTTGATTATATCAGAGCCTGGCAGCTGATCTCTCTACTGAGCTAGCTCTAAGATCTCTATAGGGGAATGATTGACAGGTGACAATCAACCCTACAAAAAAATATAATTAAGTTTCACCACTACCAAGCAGATCATAGATTTGCTCCCAACTTTGCTCCTCCATTAACGCCCTAAAAACTATTTTGTCCAGTAAACCTCTACCTTGACTGGCTATTCGGCCTTCTACAATAATTTAAAAGATTGTATCATAAACGGTGTCAAATTTTAATCGTTCCTCAATATCCAAACACCTTAAGAAGTATGTGTATATGAATTGGAGAATATGAACCGTGATAGTGAATATGCTTTTTTAGCGCTACGAAGGAAACGAAGCTGTGGCGAGCCATATTCACTTGCAGACAGAAGACAGCCCATAGATGATGATGATATGGTCTGATAAACACTTTCGGTGGTGTTGATTTTAATGTTCAAATTGTTCTCTATTTCTCTCACTCTCTCTCTCTCGCCGCCCCGCCACAAGATTTTGATTTCAAAACCGACTCTGTTCAATGATATTTTGCATTTTTCCTATTTTTGAATAATGTGTAGAGTATTGGGTTCGTAACTGGGGATACGCCCCGATGTTCATTTTTTTTTGTTACTATTTTCTTAATATACTCCCAACCATGTTATTCATTATCAAGAACCAATATATGTGTGCTAGTTAGACTTCCGTTCTTTACGTCCCAAAATGTAGACACGAAGATTCTAAGTACATATTTTTTATAGAAAATGTTTTTCTCCTAGCTTTTGGAAATCTCTTTTGAATTGCTGCTAATACGATCTTCAAAATTTTAAATGCATTGTCAATCATGATTTGTCTAATTATATCCTTCTCTATTATCGTCCTATTTCTTTCCTATCACTCGCAGTAACCTTTTGTGTCTTTGTATTATCTGTTGCTATTCTTGGGGCGCGATAACACTACATAATACGAACTCTGTATTCCAAAACATGGAGAATACAACGGGTAATATAGCAATATATTGTTAAATAATCTATAGAAACTTATACATGATAAAGTATGTGAGGTGACATGCTAGTGTCAGATTTGCAGCCGCGTGGCATTAAATAAAAACGAAAACAAAATCTTAGATTGAATCAGATTATATTTCCAATTATTTAAAAAAAATTATTGCAAATAATAAAATTCCAAATATTTTAGTGCCGTATTCTTCAATTTCAATAATCTGACAACCATAGCAAAATAAAATACGAGCTTCTGCAGAAAGAATCCGGTACAGTGACAGGTACCACCGGTTCTGAAAACAATCATTTGCTCAAATTTAAAATTCTAAGCAGAAAATTTATCATTAAAAATAAAATAAAGCCTGAGCTATATTAAAAAAAAGAAAAGAAATTATATCAATAAAATATTTAATTTATCACATCCAATCTGTTTGACTTCAGAATCGGGGATTTAAGTCTTTACCCAAGTAAGAATAACATGGCATTTCGATATGATTGTCCCATCAATACGGAGTATAATTTTATGTATATATATATATATATATATATATTTATTTCAAATTGTATAACAAAGCTTAACAACACATTAGGCTTAGGGCCGCATCAGGTTGAAACATTGGTTCCTGTACGATCACCGAAGTTAAGAAACTTCGAGCCTGGACAGTACCTAGACGGGTGTCAGCTTGTGAAAGCCAGGTGCTATAAGCTTGGCTTTGCGGGTGATGTAATGTGTAATGGCTCGCAATTGTTAACGTTAAACCTAGTTCCAAATTCGTTATAGACACATTCGTTCAAATTTAAGTGGGAATGGTATAATACCACTTCTTCTACCCTCTGCTGTTTTATGATTAGTAAGATCTGTATCACTAAACCATTATTCGTACAAATAAAAAATATTTTCTGACTTTAGATAACCTGAAAAGGATGATAAGCCGTAGAAAACGAATCAGGTAACATTAATTTACAGAACATCCAGCGGTAGTGATTTTCTAAGCATAGCTTAGATGTGGCACAAGCTCGAAATTAGGTGGCACCCAGTGAGAATCGAACTCACTACTCAGACGTAATTGTTCTAGCGAGACAAGCTTGCTAACCATTACACCACCTCGAGATGCCCCACATATATGTCTTCACTCTCTGATCATTGGTATGCGATCAAAGTAGAGTATCTGTTCTAATATTAATTAATATAGCCGTTTCCTTATAAGAAAATATGCAGCATACATTAACCGAACAATAAGTGCTGCACGAGTTACGCCTTTTTTCACTTTGGGGTCATCACTCTGGAATCATAATATAGTATCTGTTCTCATTTCTAATGGTATTAAAAATATTAACATTTTCCTTATAGCGAAATATTCGGCATTCATTGACTGTTAATCAGTTAAATTTTGTAAAATGTTTGTATTAAAACAATTTGTGAAGAAAATAATTTTATCCCACCGAATAAATGTTAATGTTTTTCCCAATACTAATAATAGTTAATTATATTATTATATATTAAGTTGAAAAGCAAATAACTTTCTTTTATGTCTACTAATTTTAATGACGAATCTAATATCCTAAATTAACTTTCCTTAAATATATCACATGTGACGAACAATGTGTTCTATATGTAAAGACAAAAAGGCATTAGATTGACAAGTGTAGATCTCAGAATCCGACCAAAAATTCTAACCTCCACGGAAGAAAGGTAATTTTGGGCGTCTGGTTTGAACGTTGGGGTATTATTCAATTAGATTTCTTAAAACCTTATGGAAAACTAAATTCACATTTTTATTTCAAGCAGATCCACAATGTTTTGATCGAATAGAACGCTACACTCCTGAAGACAAAGCTACGTTTTCTCTTATCTAGGAAAAGACAAGACGAATCCTAAGTGGGAGTCCCATAGTTTCGGTAATGTGCCACATTTAGACTAAACTTAGAATGTCATTCTGAAGACGCAAGGTCATATACAGCAGGAATATAATTAGAGAAAAATAGAATTTGTTTACTCTGTTCTAACTAACCGACCATATTGACCTTGCAACAACCATTTTCGATAGCTGAACTACGTTTTCCAGGGAAAACGTTCTCTAATGAAACTCAGATTTAATTTTTTTCACATAAAAAAACCCAAAAAAACTACAGAATTTTACTAAAGTCTATCGCTTGCTAACAATATGAATATATAATTAAAGATAAGATAATTGTACTTTATTTGCTGCAGAATAAACTTGATAAACAAAAACAAATTTATGACCCCACCTAATAGAAATATAATTTATAGATGAATGTGTCTGCATCAAACCATTTTATAAAAACATATAAATATATATACGAAGATATGATTCCCTGAGAATCTGTAGATGTTACGTCGCCATCACGCACATAAGTACACACACATACGCACGCACAAATATATATGTATACAAAAACAATATCATTGTCAAGATATATTTATTGTTTTTTTTTTATCTTCAATAAACTCCGTTTATCTAATGAGATTGTGTTAGTGATTAACTTCAGTTACGTCTTGATGGTTTTTCTACTCCAATCTCTTATGTCTGCGTTCGAAAGTTTGTGATTATTCAAGCAATCTATAATATACGTCAAGTTATTTTGCACTCAAGAAAATAGAATCCCCGCATTCTTCTTCATCTCATATTGTTTTTGTTTATCTTTATTTTATTTCTTCATTTTCTCTTTTCTTCATCGAATTTGATGAAGTAGTCTTCCTCTTCTTCATTATATTCTCCTTCTTTTATTACGTTTTTTTCTATTGTTATATTCTTCGGTGTATTCTCGGCTTTTCAATTTCAATGGAGATGCTATTATCCATTATGCAAATTGTTTAACAAATCAGTCGTCTTCGAAGTAACAAGATTCCCTGTCTCCTCACAGTTAAATAGTAGGCATAAATCGCAAGATACTTGAAAAAGTTCAAAGAAGGCTCTTTTTTTTTAAAGTAAGGTTCACCCCGTACAAGGGTTGGGGACCAATCGTTGTAAATGATTACGTTAAGGATTAGTGTTATATAGGAATAAAGTGTTGCTGCAGACACTTGTGTTTGAACGTAGATCGCTAGTGAGCAAAGAGAGGCGAACCCATTATTGAATTAAACAGAGAACGTGACCATAAGGAAACGCATGAGTAGAAAGTTGCGTGACGTCTAAATGATCGTTTTTCTAGTCTATCGTTCATTGTAATTCAGATCACTATTTCTAGTCTATCCTCTATACTATACGAATCGCTATTTATATTCACTACTCCACTATACTATGTCTCTATTCGGATCACTATGCAGATTACTATGCGAGCGAGTATTATCGAGTAAGTACTATTAGCGTGAGTGCTATTCGAAGGCGTCTGACACCAGAATTGTTCAACGACGTACTATAGCTGTATCCGCGATTAAATGTCTCTACTACAACGAGCATTACAAAAGTGGCAACGAGTATTCGTTGACATCACAAAAATGACAATGAGTATTCGATGACATCACAAGTGTTCGTTGACATCAGAAAAGGTAGGTTATATGAATAGAAGGGGAATATATCAGTTAATTCTAGATATGAACAGGTTAAGAAGACTGAAGTGATCGGAGAAGCATCCTCTTGGGAGCCTGTTTCACGGTTCGCGGGAAGAAACTCTTTGAGTGGAAGTTACTTCCTGCCAATGGAATATGGAAAAATGTATGTGCTGTGCTACTATATAGCATGGCGGGTCTTAGCCGTGAAGGTTAGAGTGACGAAACGAAGAAATGTAACAATTTCGTCCGAGGAATTTCCATAGAAGTAGCGATAGAGTACTGAGATATTCCGTACATTCCGCCTGCGAGAAATAGAATAGAATGTGAAAAATATTTTTTTTTTCTCCAACAAGGACGCGAAGACGCTTTTGAACTCCTTCAAGACGGGAAAATGAAGAACGCTCAGCTCCAAACCAAATATGACAACATTAAGCCATTTTCGGCCTGATCTGGCTTTTATAAAGGCAGAGGATAACATGAGGAGTCAGGTACTTACTGGAGAGATACAGGTGTCCAATCATCTTACCTACATCTTTTGTGATGGATCGTATATGAGTTCCACTTGATGTTGCGTGTGTGTTCGAGGCACCATATTCTTTCAAGACACGGCGCATCCACGCGAGACATCCGTTTATCGAGACTGGCGGTAGTTCGCGTTCGAATAGACGATGATGGAATGGAGCTAATTTCGATTTTGAGGCATGGGATCTAAATTGTAAATCCTGAGCTGACATCTCGACTTCAGTCACTCTCACACCGATGTGACGTGGCTTCCCTCTGTATTTCTTTACAAATATTTCATGGCGACTTTTCTGGACATCCTCTGAATTTAGTGTCTGTTACATACCGCACCTAATGCCACTAATGTCTATGTTTCAAACCTCATAAATACCTTAAACACTATTGTAATGGGGGTATTATGCTCTCTAAGCATTCCGCCACTAGCAGTGGTTTACCTACTTCACGCCGCTGGCGAGTATTGTATTTTGTTGATATTATAAAAACTACCGTTTCCAATTCCAATCTCCGTTTTGGTTAATTCCTCATTCAGTAACCTTTTCTAGGTTACAACAGTGTCTCGACTATATATATTTAGTCATGTTAATAGATTGGCAATTAGGTCTCACTGACTTACCTTTAAACCAGCTAGATGCAGCCGTCCCTTCTATTTTGATGGATTCTTTTCTCGCACTTCTCACCTGTGGAAATATATTGAGGTATCATGCTTCCCTGCCACCTACAACCTTAAAAACTTAAATGCAACGTCAACCGCCGTCTTACATAACCCCGTCCATTTATTTTCGCCTCACTTCTACTCATTAAGGTTGACTTTTTTTTTATTTCACTCGTCAAAAACCCTTGCGTCATAGTGACTTTATCACTCTACTAGAGCTGAATTTATGAAACAAATATTTTTAATTGGAAAGGATTTGTCAAGTATGAATCTATTAAAAGACCTGACTTTTAACTCTGCTCGAAACCTGACCAATGGCACAAATTTTCAGCCTGAATCAATTATAAATGATATTTATGGAGATTTAATGTCACTGCATGAGAGAATGTGATTATTATAGCATCCGTTATTTTTCGCTCAAAAATATTTTAGCATATTTACTGATTGGTAGCCTGACGAAGAGAGTTTTGTATTAATTTAGTTGCATTCGAGCGGATCTATTTTAAATAAGACATCCTATTAGCAATAAAAATAATATAACAGGTGATAGATTTATACCTTTGCAAAAGATTGTAGTTCTTATTAAACAATCATTATTTTTTGTTGTAACTTATTTCTTTCAAGTCTGTATTTAGATTGATATAGTTAATAGAAAAGTTTGATCTGAAATGTAGCATCTCAGTGATTAACTGAGAAGCTTACGTTTAACTTCATTGCTAAGAATACTAAAACATATTGTTGATTAAATTAAAAGGATTCAACATTTATTGTTTTTTCTCTGTGAAATAATTAATCATTGAATTTAATTTTTGCACGTATTGTATTGCAGATAAGACATAATTCAACTTCTAAAACACGATTTAAATATATCTTTTTCAAATTTACATATTATTTTCAGTATTCTGAAAAATACACAGACGTATATACCTCTAGAATAATGCGAAAAATGTCTGAGTTAAAATTCAGATGAAAACAAACAATATTTAATAAAGATCATTGAAGATAGAACTTATTACTTTACTTATTAGTTTATTTTGTTAAACATTAAAGTTAATATTCTGTAGAAACGCGGGAATTTTCAATAATTTTAACAGAACTTTAATATTCATGCGATTTAAAACAATATAATACAATAAAATATAACGGCGACATCATTCCATATCATATTGTTTTAAATGACATGAATATAAAACCTTATTATAATTATGCATTTACATCTAAATTATCTACTGTGAACTGGCTTATCATTTTAATAAAGCATTTGATTTAATAAAGAGAAAAATACATCTCACTATCGCAACATTTGATGCATCTGCCACATCTGATCTGGTGCTTCTTTTTTTCACATAATTTTTTTACTCCAAGCAAGGCGGGAGTGCCACCAGCACGCAAGGGGTTACAGTAAGTGGGACCAAGAGTAAAGAGGCGTGATAGAGGAAACGATTTTCGAGGTGGGCAGGGAATATATCAAGCCATATTTAGATGTCGATTGACATTGCTTGGAGATTATATCTATCAGGGAAGCAAGTAAGAGGAAGGGAGCTCCATAGCTGGGAAGTGCAAGACATAAAGCTATGGTAGTAGAAGAGACAGCTACATTTAACTGTTTCGACAAGGTAAGGGTGGGATTGAGAGGTCAACCTAGAGGCACATTTAAATTCGTGTAGTTTGGGAATTAGCAAACGTAGCTGCTATGCCTGTAGATATTCTTGACAAAATATAAAGAAAAACCGGCAATATTATTTATCCTGAGCTGGTACCCCAGAGTCAGTCACTTTCCAAATGCTGTAATAAGGCTTCCTTTTGCGTCTTCTGTACATATATGCATGGTAATTTTTCTGATGAACTTCCTGTATGTCACCTAAAATTTATGAATTTAAGATCAGTCCTAAATTTTCGGCAAGGTCTCATCGTTTTAAATTTGATATGCTTAGATGATAACTGTAAATTCTGTACCCAGAGTTTCATCTGCAGCAGTTAACGTGAGTTTCATAATTTACAATACAATTCGATTTTCAAAATTTAAACGCTGCTTGATATTGTTTTGTATTTTTTCTCAAATTTTATCACCGCTTGCTTCATAGTAGCCTTATAGTTGTCATAGAGGAAGAAAATAAGTAACTACCGACATCAAGGTTCAAGCGTGACACTCTGGACTTATGAATATATGTTTTTCGACAGTTGTATAAACATCAGTGTCAGGCTACTGATTGCAGTGATTATTGAGAGACTATTGTGGAAAAATATCCAGTCGAATTAGTGTGAATCATTGTTTGTCCATGATTTGGGTTTTGATTTCGATAAACCGTGCTACGCTATTAACAAGGTATTCACTAAAAAACCTCAAAAAAAAATTATATTTGAAATTTAATATATAAAATACAATATATTTAAAAAAAAAACAATTAAAATTGGAAAAAAATGAACGAAAAGTGCCTCAAGAATGAGATAATTAAAAGATACCTTTAGAATCAATAGATAATACTATATAAAAAAATAAATAATATATAAATATATTGATTAATTAATTAAATAATAGTGACAAAAATTTTAACATAAAATATAAAATATTACGAATATAAGTTAACTGAAATTGAATATCTAATATAAAACAAATATACCCCCCAAATATCTAAACCCCTTAAAATTTATAGTAAGATAAATGTTCAAGTACCACTTCGTCAAAAATTTATATACATTATATATTATTACAAAATAATTCACTACTCTATATTAATATTATCTATTAAGATATGAACCACATCTAAAATATAAAAGACCCATATATATATATATATATATATATATATATATATATATATATATATATATATATATATATATATATATATATATATAAAAACCAAGGTATGAAATAGAGCTTATAAAAACATATAGCTATGTATTATTATATAACAAAAAATTAGCTCAAATGTTATATTATGCTATATTATTATTAATATATAATATTTTGGTGAAAGTATAATACCTGTATGTAAAGACAATTCGGGATAATTCAATAAAGATAACTTAAGGTCAGAAAAAAAAGAAACTATTGCCAAAAAGTGTAATATTAAAGATACATATATGCGAGCCTGTGTGTGTGTGTTTGTGAGTGTGTGTGTTTGTGAGTGGGCAAGTTCGCTGCGTCATTATGACTGAATGAATGAATGTGTGTAGAAGTGAGAAATTAGGTTGAAATATTCTCGAGTCAAACCTTAACACAAAAACTGTTGAAATAACAATATATCAGATTTGGAGGAGAAGAGTTTATTGGTCGGATATACAACTTTTCAATTTCTCTCGTATATTCACTTAATATGTTATATGTAACGGTACATAGCGCGCGTAGTTACTCTGATTAGAAGTTTCGCTGCATAGCTAAATTAACCTTCCATTCTTTCTGGTATGACGCTATCCCAAATAATTTAACTACTTCGAAACAGAACGTTTGAGATAACTTGATCTGCAATTAAAATTACCTTTAGACTCGGTGGTTAAGTAGCAACGAAATTTCTATAGTGGAGTTCGCCATTGTTATAATGAAAAATTATATGCATTCCTGTTTCGACTATTCCTTATTCAATTAACGGCTCTGATAATATATACAATAGAAACCCCAAGAGAAATTTCAAGAGACAACGAACTGCAGACGAATTGATATGAACATGTTTAGGAAGAGGAAATTTAAGACGGAAACTTAATTCCTATTCATGGTAACCCTGATTCATGCTGTAAGATGAATAATCCATTCAGTCCGAGAAAGAAAAAAAAACATCAGATTTGCAACTCTAGATTTGGTCGAGAGATAAAATCACATTATTAAAGAATGCAAAATTAAGAAAAAAAAAACAACTTAAATATCAAGAAAATGTTTTAACAGAGGACGAACATACGACACCGAAATCCCAAGGCTCATTGTGATAGCGAAAGATGCCTTCCAAGAGATAAGCATTTTAACAGTTTAGAAAAAACGAAAACTTTGTTAGAAAAAAAGATTACTGAATTTTCTATAGAAACGGTCCGCCTTTATGGTTGAGTATGCATACTAATACCTTCAAAGATGGAGACGAGTCTTGAATCCAAATAAATGTGCTTCCGCAGAAGAACATTGAGGATACAATGAAATAAAAACTTGAGCAACAAATTCGTTATAAAAAATGAAATAGACAATTCTATTTCGAATCAGACGAAACAGGACACATAATGAGGAAACGGGGCTTAGAAAATTTGATACAAGTGATATAGGGAATATGGCGAGAGAGAAAATAGGAGGATAAACTGCAAAACGAGCCATTAGGTGAGAGAGCGAAAGGATAACATTTACTGAGAGCTATAAAGGAGAAGAAATGTAGAGATATGAATGTTCAAGTCCAGAATATTTTTGTTTTACTAGCATTCATCCAATACAATGTCAAAGAGCCACTCATGGTAGAGTATTTCCGTTTACAGTTTTATTAGTAAAGAAAAAAAAGCGTCAGAATGATAAAGTTAAAGTAGACTTTAGAAGGAACCAGAAAACCAATCCTAAACAGGAAACAAGAGATAAATCTTTAAGCCTGTACAAACAACTGAAATGTCAACGTGACGATAGGCGAACTGATCTACACTTATTTTTGGAGGAGATGAGAAATAATTAGACAATAAAAATTCAGAGCTCAAGAGTAGAGTGCTAAATCAGGCCTACTCCTAAACATGAAACAAGTGATAAACCTCTGCTCCTGTTGAAATGACGATGGAGGGTGTGAACAGGACGATAGGCGAATCTATCCCGTCCTACTGATATAAGAATAAGAACAGTTTTAAAGAAGCATATGGTGATGGACCATGAAAATGTTAATGAAAATTGAGGATTTTAAAAAATACAATAGAAATGCTATTCTTGTGGACACTCAGAAATAGTAATCTAGATTTTGCTGACACGTAAAAGAAGAGAGACTCGTGGAATTAAAACACACAATGCAATATCTAAAATAACAGCAAATAAAGCAGCATATAATCTAATTGAAAATTTGAGGAAATAAATGAAGATCTTCGTAAACAAAAACATAGAAAGGTCATTAACAACAATTATCAGTGAAAAATATTCCTGATGAATATTCATGGGCGTGCTTACATTTAGAAAAAATGAAATAGCTGACAAACATATGTGTGTTGCAAAATAAAGCAATCACGTTTGGTATTATAATATCTGTCAGGCGACGAAACGTGTCGACTAAAAAAAAAGTATAGTTTTCCTCTTGGCTTTTCATTTATTTTGTCAATTCTTCAGACATATTCCATCTGACGATATATATATATATATATATATACATATATATATATATATATATATATATATATTGTGTATTTAGGCAGCATCTTTTCATTCATACACGTTTCATTAAATAATAGAGACAAGTGTTGTCTATTTTAAAAATGAATAGAAAACACTTGTCTATATTATTTAATAAAACGTATATCTATCTATCTATCTATCTATCTATCTATCTATCTATATATATATATATATATATATATATATATATATATAAATATATATATATATATATATATATATGTGTGTGTGTGTGTGTGTGTATGTATGTATGTATAACGACATTGCAATTACTCGAAATTAATACATTTTCAAACCGCCATATGATTTATTTAACGTCCTACTCTTCTCAGAATATATATATTTCTCTCACTCTTTCTCTCTTTCTCTCTCTCTTTCACTATCTCTCTCTCTCTCTCTCTCTATATATATATATATATATATATATATATATATATATATATATATATATATATATATATATATTTATTTATTTGTGTGTGTGTGTGTGGCTGGATTTATGCGAGTGTGCGACCCTGGGTTCCACGCAATTTACGATCATCAGTGTTTGTCGATCGCAAATAGCGTGAAAAGCAGGGACACAAACTCATATGAATCTAAGTAAATATGTTAGCACTAACACTGATATTGAGGGCCTTGCAATAAGAACCACGCATAAATAATATACAAATAATATATATAAAATTTGCATATATATATATATATATATATATATATATATATATATATATATATATATATATGTTTGTGTGATGACACAAAGTGGAAAAGGCGGATTTCTCAGATAAGAATGAAAGACAAAATTGTGTGGAAAAAAAACCGTTGGGATTTTTGCGACAAGAGTGGCAAAGAATTACATTAACCTATCGGATATCGAATCTGCTCAGAAAGCACACACACGCACATACACACATACACACACATCTATCTATCTATCTATCTATCTATCTATATATATATATATATATATATATATATATATATATATGTATGTATATATATATATATATGTATATATATATGTGTGTGTGCATATATATGCATGTATATATATATATACATATATATATACATATATATATATGTATGTATATATATACATATATATATATATGTCTGTATATATATATATATATATATATATATATATATATATATATATATATATATAGTTATGCGTGCGTGTGTTTATATATGGTCAAAATAGCATCTGATCTAATAAAACATAAGCAAAGAATGACTTATTAATTTTAACGCCTTCAAAACAAAACTGCACTCTATCAATAATCTGAGAGAATATTTTCCGTTTTCCACGAGAATAGCTGATGCTTACCGCCAGGGAAGTAACTTATCGCGCTTTCTCGAACTATCGTTTGCCTTTGACATGAAATGGAAAGATATATATGGAACCAATTTGCTAGTTCTATAGTCAGGACGTTTGGATCACTGTGACGTGCTAGTCAATTTTTATTGCAAGAATCTAGTTTATATATTTATAATTTTACCATTTGTCCATGATTTTAATAGTACTGCCACATTTTGTCGTGTTCTACAGTTATGCTACAAGATTGTTGGTAAAATCCAACATAGAAGCTGCAATGTTATTGGTCCTGACGTGTCATATCTATTTCAGTTTCATTCCCCGGAACGTTACTTAGCTTCTCTATATAACATGATTTTTCTATAAATACTTTCACGATAATTGTTCTAATGACCTTTCCTCTATAGTAACTAGGTTTCATGAATTTCAGCGCAATACTCGATTGCCAGTAAGGTCTCATGTCTTTGAAATTGATATGGCTAATGGTAATCATAATTTCTCAGCTAACCTTCTAACTTATGGAAATTTCTTCTAGCTACTTGCTTCCCAGTCAACTTTGATTCTCAAAAATTTAAATGTAAGGATTATCGTTTTCTTCTGTCTTCTCAATTCCTGTTGTTTTATTGGTCTCTATTAAGATTTTTAAAATATTCACTAATGAATTAAATGCTTTTTTAAATAAACATCAGCAAAAACACCTGTATCACTTAAAATATGTTTTGAGTAATTAAAATATAGGATTAAAAATATTCTCTCTATCCATCCATGTATCTATCTATCTATCTATCTATCTATATATATATATATATATATATATATATATATATATATATATATATATATATATATACATATAACCGAAAATTAGGAAACATTTTCTTTTGTGTTCTCAATTCTTGTTTTATTGTTCTCTCTTAGTATTTTTAAAATATTCACTAATGAATTAAATTCGTTTTCATATAAACGGAACATGAACTGAAACACGCGTATCGGTTAAAATATGTTTTGAGTAATGAAAATATATGATTAGAAATATTCTCTCTTTCTATCTATCTATCTATCTATCTATATATATATATATATATATATATATATATATATATATATATATATATAACCGAAAATTAGAAAACATTTTAAAAATATATAAATGTGTGTTTTTCCAGATTGGCCGCTATATGCCCACATACGATAATTCACTTAATTTCTCTCTCCAAATTTATATTCACCTTTCTTTCTTTCTTTCTTTCTTTCTTTCTTTCTTTCAGATCCCTAAGTCCATCTCTTATTTCTTACATCTATACTGCTCTCACTTTTTTTTCTTTTCTTTCTCTATCCTTTCCTATGTGTAGACCTCTTAAATATTAGGTTGGTGCAAAAATAATTTCGTTTTCTAACATATGTTACTATGTGAGAAAACGAAATTATTTTTGCACCAACCTAATAGCTCAATGTCTGATCATTACACACTTCCTCACTATTAAGTATTGAAATAAAAATAAATTTGAAATAATTCCTATCTCGTCCTTCCCTCTCTAATTTTGACCATGTCTGTCACACTATCTCCCACCACTCTGTATATCCCCTTACATCAACTTAATTCTACCACCCAAAAGTGTAAAAAATTATATTTAAATTTAAATTCATTTTTCATCCTTGGAATTGAGGACTCATAAGCAAGGGAAAATGAAACTCAGTAGGGAAATATATTGTAACAATGGAATCTTAAAGTTGGCTGTTTTCTTTAAATTATATATATATATATATATATATATATATATATATATATATATATACATAGTGTTCGATAAAAGTGACCCTCCTGATTTTTTTACTAAATGTTCCCTTCTCCGATGAAACGAAAGTTGAGCTAAATTCAAAGGATAAGCGAACTAAAATCCGAAGAATAATCTTTGAATGCTCTTTGAATTTATCAGTAAGTACTGTCAAGCATCCGTTAAGTATAATGTTCTGGGGATGCTTTTCTTTTCATTGAAATGGTTTCTTAAAATCAATTGAAAGGCGCTCAGGAGCAAGCAGTATAAGAGAATTTTAGAGTCTTGTCTGCCCCCTTCTGCTGAAAGGGTGCAAATCGACCCCACCACCCTCATTTTTATGCAGGATAATGTTCCCTGTCACAAATCAAAATTGATGCAAGAATACTTTGATGAGAAGCAGGTAAGTATTATGACATGGCTGCCACAATCTCCTGACATCAACCCCATAGAAAACTTATGGATCATTATAAAGTACAGGCTCTTGAGAAAGCATTTGATCAACAAAGAGGATTTGATTGTGAATTTCATATCCGAATGGAATTCCATGCTTGGAGATGAGATTTCCCAGAACCTAATAAAGTCAATGTCAAAAAGTTTTGAAAAGGTTGTTCAAAATAAAGGAGGACCCATAGATTATTAAATATTTCGAACTATATTACCTATTATAAATAAATTATACCTCTGTTATTATTTATTTAAAGCTGTTCGGTTATGTTTCTATTGATTACAAGTTGCAGGAAATAAGTGAGTCATTTTTCTTGCACAGAGTTTTTTTCCCTAAATCTCATTTATATCCAAAATTATAATTATCAATAGAATACCTTGGGGTAAGTAAACTTTTTTTAATAGTTGGTCGGGAAGGGTATTTTATATTAGTAAAATTAAAAATTAGTTTGACCTCCAATAACCATAGGCGAAGAAATTTTAAAGTAAAAAGAAATCAGGTGAGTCACTTTTATCGAACATCACTGTATATATATATATATATATATATATATATATATATATATATATATATAGAGAGAGAGAGAGAGAGAGAGAGAGAGAGTTAGATAATTAACCGTCTTACGTCCATCTTTCAGTACATATTTAAGGTTTTTTAAAAACATGCCACGGATTGTCCCAAACCTTGTGAATGAAATTAAGAGACGGAATTGTTCATCATCTAGCACTTTGATACAAGTCATTGTGACGGAATGTGTGAGCGTACTTGTTGTCTTAAAATGGTTGATAAAGTAAGTTCATGTGCTGTCTTCCAAAAACTATTGCTCGCTCTGCATAACTGCAGTATAAACCACACGAGGGCTCTGTGGATGTTACATAAACATAAATGCGTCAGAACAGGTGTCTGCATTAGGGATTGATTAGCCACCTTGACACACAGGCATATTCGGTTACAACCCGCCAGCCATTATTATGTCACTTGAACAAAATATACCATACCAATGAACAGAATACATTTTGGAGTATAAATTTGGACAACTACTCATAACAGTTAAACATGTCTAAAGAATTCTGCAAATAGTTTGGAAATGTTAATATCTGAAGAAGTAAATAGAAATATTTATCGGTAAATGTACTCCAATATAAATTACCAGAACCTACTGATTGGGAAACCTAGATCTGTATAAATAATCAGATTCGGGTATAAAAATGGCGTCCATGTCCATATAATAAGCAAGCTTTCAAATAATAAGTATTTACGCTGCAGGTTCGTCATACATACTGATTTTGTTTCTGTGGGGGTGAATAAGAAGAGAGAATAAGAAAAAGAAAATAAGGAAAAATTAGAAAGAAAATAAAATTATAATTTCTCAAAGAATTATGTAAGCATTTCTCCAGTAACCATGAAAAGTGATTCCAGGACAACACACATAGGACGTAACAGCGGCCTGTATCCTGATGTAGTCAACTGAAGAATTAATGCCGATATTTGGAATCTTAAATCCTGGTTATCTCTACTTAATTTGAAACTACTGTTACTATGATATATTCCTATGAATCACTGTTATCAGGGCCATAAAATGACTGATATTATGCATACATTTGACGAGATAATCAACACGGAAAGTGAACAAAAGGAGATGCAAAAGCCTTTTTAGAAACCGAAAAAATTAATCAGTAGTCTAACTTGTAACCAAAACAAAATATTTCATGTTATTTTACCCAATAAATTTACGAAAAGAAAAATGCAAAAAAGTATTTGAGGGAAATGATTTAGAATTTTCTAGATAATTACATCAATAAATCCGTTGCTTAATGTAAAAAAATATATATGTATTTATTTGGCATAATCAATGTTTGTTTTTCGCCATAACCACCTTCCTTGTTATTTAAGGAAAGCCGTGTTTCTTATTGGGCCAATAACATTGGAAGTATAGAGAAAAACCGCGGATAAATTTCAGAATCAAGATAAAAAGTATTTAAGATTTCCTTATATTCAACGGATACCTGATAAATAAGTTGAGAAAATCAAATTAAAGTAATCATTTTAGACTTGCGCTATGGTTATAATTGATTGGACAATATATTTTGTGGAGGAAGAAAAAAATAACTTACAAAGCCTTATAGGCGAATGCAATAAATCAGACGCAATGCAATCACAAAAGAAACAATTGGATAAATCTAATTCTCCACGAACTATATAGACTTATGAAAATCCTCGAGAGAAAGAAAGGCTAAGGAGTAAACCCTACACAAATCCGGAGTGGAGCCCCTAAGGCGGATGGACGGCATTCTGTTCTACCTCCGGCAGTTCCTGCAACCGCACTGGTACCAAACTGTATTCGTTCATCCTTTCCTTTCGACTTTGCTAGCAAGGCCGAGAGGGGGAACTAGACGTCAGGGAAGCCCTAGTTCTCCATACATTCCGCCCAGGCTCGTAGCGCACTGGAGAGGACACTCCAGCGACGTCGCAGGACATCGGCACTACACGGGAAGTGACAGTTACCGGTCGAAAGACAAACTCGATTGGCGTAGGCTACGGGCGCCTGGGGTCACATCCGTCAGTGGGAGAGATCATTGCGTCTCGCTGGACAGCTACTGCCCACCTCAAGCTGGGCAGCACCCAGCCAGTAATGTGCTGTTCCGCCACAGTTTGCATGCTCTACAGTATGCAGAGACTGATCCTCCTGACAAGCTGTAAATCCCGCACCAAGAAGAAAAGAAAGAAACACGAAGGATCCAGCTCTTCGATTTTTCTTTAAAAAAAAAAAGAAAAAAGAAGCTCTACTCCATCGTCTCCCAAAACGGATGGATGCCGATAATATAGACTCATCCAATCAAATAAAGTTCAAACAAGTC
The DNA here is from genome assembly GCA_963932145.1 of Acanthosepion lycidas. Taxonomy (NCBI): domain Eukaryota; kingdom Metazoa; phylum Mollusca; class Cephalopoda; order Sepiida; family Sepiidae; genus Acanthosepion; species Acanthosepion lycidas. The sequence goes on from OZ010579.1 coordinate 29,726,055, forward strand.
GGTATTATTGAACATATGAAATACAAGATATTATTTGACACTGAGAGTAATGTTGGAATATATGTTAACTAAACATAGATAATATTAAGTATATGAAATAATATAAATAGTTGTAATAAAGATAAAATATGGGTTTATAGGGTGTTTTTTTTTTATAGAGTTCTTATGCGAATTACTAAAAGAAATTATGCAAGTACAAATATTTAAATATATATGAAAAGTTTTAACAAAGGACGGATATTGCAACACCGAAACTCGAACGCGCAATGGAATAGAAAATTATGATAAAATGACTTGAAATGATGATATATAAAAAAAGGGCAGGGCAGTAAGATCATTAATCAAAACCTCAGTACTTAGTGTCATTAACTTTTACCTGAATGACTCAAGCAATATATAGTATTGTATAGTCGTGCAAGAGAAACTCACCTTTACGATTTATATAATGTCATATTCAGTGTTTAAAGTTTTGTGTTTAAAGTTTTGTGTTTAAAATTGAAAAGACATCTCCGAATTAAATGTTTCATTTCGGTGGAGCACTCCATGATAGACAAAACATTTTCTTTCTCCCCAATATCTGACACTTTGTCTCTTTCCATTGCCGTTACAGTTGGATTTGATTTGTGTACGTTGTTTTGCGCCAAAACACATCTAATATGGATGGAATATTGCTTTTAAGAAAGAAACGGATAATCTCAGTTCGGTGTGACCCATATATATATATATATATATATATATATATATATATATATATATATATATATATATGAGGTTGGTGCAAAAAGTAATATGTTACTATGTGAGAAAACGACATTATTTTTACACCAACCTAATATATACGTTCATGAGAGTATTATGATTCGAAAAAATATCCGATAATATATTATATATTCATGAACATTTTTTCTACTTGTCATTAAGGTATAGCTCTGTCGGGATTATTTACCCAAATTTTTAACATTTGGATTTACAATTTTTTGATCATTAGCCTCTAATATAAGTCGAAACGCAACTGTTTTCATCAGTACAGTACCCCTTAGGATGCACTATTGACAATACGATATAAATAGTAAACTTATAGCTCATAGCAGAATCCTGAAGATTGCTTCCAAGCATGAAACAGACTGTCGCTATGTGTTGAAAACTTATATATATATATATATATATATATATATATATATATATATATATATATATATATATATATATATATATATATATGCTTCACACACATACGCGCGCACACACATACGCACACACACATATATATATATATATATATGTATATAGTGTAACCCGGATATAAGAGAGTTGTCGGAGAAGAAGTATCTTATATCCGGGTTTCTCATATATCCGGGTTCGGTCTATTTTGTTTAGGTAAGTATGGCTCAAATTTGGGGCCAGAGAAAATCTCTCTTATATCCGCATTTCTCTTATATCCGGGTTGCACTGTATATATATATATATATATATATATATATATATATATATATATATACCTTATATATATATATATATATATATATATATATATATATATATATATATATATATATATATACCTTTTATATATATATATATATATATATATATATATATTTGGGTGTGAGTTTTGCAGAAGGCCTGTTATAGGGCAAGATACTTTTTGGCGTTTGTTTTATTTGTGTCTGGTAAATTTTGGCTAAAAAACGATGAATGATTTTTCCTTAAGCAAGGATATATATATATATATATATATATATATATATATATATATATATATATATATATATATGTTCTGATATAGAGTATATCTGTAGAAAAGACAAAAGAAAATTATACTTAGTCTTAGCTGACACGTTTCGTTATTTAGTATACTCGTCAATGAATGCGTTTATAAAAATATTAGATTTTAGATTTTAACACATGTATTGCATCTGTTGGCTTAGTAAAGTAATCATTGCATTCGTTAAACCGTCATTTCCAAAATCACTTTTGTGTTCATAGCGATGTTGTGTTTTTTTTTATATATGCATGTTTCCCGGTACATTGTTAGCAAGAGACTAGACAGTATATTCTGAAATATTATTTTTATGGATGTTTTTAGATCTGATGATATCCATAAAGAAATATTCCAAAGTAGAAGACCTGTCATTCCTGACAACCGCAACTAATCCCGCCACAAAATATGTCATTCTACCGACTAAATCTATCACAAACGCAACCAAACAGCATTTATCTGAACTCAGTATAAGATGTATGACAAATATATATAAACAATCAAATACACAATCAATAAAAAATGAACAAGCTAGAAATTGAAGGAATAATTTCATCTATCAAGTGTAGGAATTGCCAGAATGAATAAATTGCAGAAACCTCAAGAAGTTTAAACAAAAGACTATAAGAACACAGAAAGGCTATGTTTTTTTAAATAACACACAAAACGCATTGGCTGTTCACCCTAACGAAACTGACCACAATTTTAAAATAGGAAATTTTGATTAAACGCGTCACAAATATTTTCCCTATTTGTTATACTATCTATCTATCTATCTATCTATCTATCTATCTGTATATATATATATATATATATATATATATATATATATATATATATATATATATATATATATATAACGTATAACGTATACAATTCACACACACATACACACACACACATATATATATATACATATATATATATATATGTATATATATATATATATATATATATATATATATATATATATATATATATATTTATATATATATATATATATATATATATATTTATATATATATATATATAAATATATATATATATATATATATATATAAATATATATATATATATATATATATATATATATATATATATATATATATATATATATATATATATATATATATATATAAAATTGTTACTGCATATATTTGGCTTTCGGATTCTTATCATTGAATACACAAAAACACATTGGTTTTGTTGTAATATGTATGCGGCATTGAGGTTTCTAATTACAGGTATTTAATGAAACCTGTGTAAACTAGCTCAGAAGTTATATTCATACTGATTACGACTCCGCCATTATCAGAATATTATTACCGTTTTTGGTAATTGTAATGTTATAAACATTGCATATTTGTAATATAAATATAATTAGCATAATAAAAATTGTATACTGCCATTGATACAAGAATGAAGTGATATCTATTGTGGATACTCTCAACAAAACAATATCAATGCTGATATTATGTGTGTTATGAATATTTTTAAAAACATATTATTTTACATATTAACGCTGCACACGGTATCATGAACGCATCCGTTATAATTTGGCAATAAAATATTTTAGCTCGAAGATGTGTGTTATTAAAAAAAAAAAAAATTAATTCCTTACGAAGAATTGAAAAAGTATGAAAGGTCACATTCGCAACATTCCGGAAATTATTATTCATTTATTTTCTCATCTTCCGGTATGACATATTCTCTATTATGATTATCACGGTTTATAAAGAATCCATATTTTCAACTTTCCGTTTCTTACTTCCTCTTCCGGAAAAAGAAAACAATTCATTTTTCTTTTGCTGAATTAAAAGGCAGACATTTCATTGAAAATGATTACAACTTTGAAATGTGGTTCCGTATTTACACCAATTTTCTGTTACGTGGGAACTGAATAAAAATGATATAGTTCAACATATGATCTATTTTCAAAAAAGGATTTACAGAGAGCACCTCGCATTATTCGTTACTTTCATTTTTCCTATCTTTTAGAAAATTAATAAAGGGATTCAGAGAAGTTTTTGAACTATTAATATTCCTAATATATTTTATATTATATATGTATATATATTATGTATATATATATATATATATATATATACATATATATATATATATATATATATATATATAAAATATATAAAATATATAATATATTATCTCTCTCTCTCTCTCTTTATGTATATATATATATATATATATATATATATATATATATATATATATATTGTAGCAAGAGATTAGTCAGTAATAAGTTATGAAAATAGTTTTATGTCTGTGTTTAGGATTTTGCATCTGTCAATGTTCGCAAAAGATATACAACAATGAAGAAGCCTTAGACAAAATACCTTCTTACCGTCATAATCTTTATTAAATCTTGAATATTTCTTAAGTGACATACACTGTGGTTAGTAAAAAGACTCTTGACATTATATGTTCTGAGTGAAAATGATGGAAGAAAACTTGTTGCAGCATGATGTGCACCAAGTAAAAGATTATGCAATCAAATTATTAACTCTGTTAGTAAGATCTGAAATATGTGACGAAAAGGTTCATTCGCAAGGTAATGGTTTATTTACTTCTGGACTGCGTTAAATTCATGTCTCTCCAATCAACGATATCTAGTTTCTGGTCTTTTTTAGAACGTTCGATCTTCTTGCGATTGTATTAAACATTCGATCTCTTACCGTCTGGATCAGGCATACTGCAGTTGGTGTCTTGGAAAATACCATCCCGTTTGACTCTTGACGTTCAGTGTCTTTGTTTTTTATTTTATTCTGACATTACACAAAGCACCAAATCTAATTTCTATTCTCTTAGGCTGAATCCAAAAAATACTGGTGCCGCAACAGAACAGATAGTCTTATATAAGATTCTGATGGGCATTAAATTCAATTCAGACAGTAAACATTACCTGGCATGAATCACTTACAGCCTATAATTATTTTTTAAGTTACCACAAGAAAAGTTCAATATTTACTACACTGTAATTAAAGTCGCTATTACACGCCACGTTCAAAGATTAAAACAAATTATTTGAACAAATTATTTAAAAGGAAGCCAAGGATTAAATTCAAAAAGTACCAGAAGTTGTATCCATATTAGTATCAGAAATCAAATTTCACAAATTAAATGTTAATACAAAATATGTTTGTACGGGGTTTAGAAATTATCACACCTCATGTTTTTAATTTAAAAAAAATGAACTTGAATTCATGCATTTTGATAGTCATAAAGAATAAACGTCTTTAGACACAAAATGGTTGGAGTTTGTAGCACTAAGTTCATTTATTCGTTTTTACGTAACAACATTTAGAGTATTTCAACATCCAGATATAGTTATATTGTTATATTTTTAATATATATTGAAGCAGTTAGAGTCGGCACAGGGGTCCGTAAAGCGGTGAAAATTTGCCATACCAGAAGGTGTAAGTTTTGCGTGTTCTTTCTTTCTTTCTTTCTTTCTTTTTTTTCTTTCTTTTTTTCTTTCTTTCTTTTTTTCTTTCTTTTTTTTTCTTTCTTTCTTAAGCATCCACGTTCAGCTAGTTTTCATTCTCATGATAAGACCACTAAGGAAATTGGGAATTCCTATCAAGATGATTGATTAAATTCAGTCGAATTATCGCATTGTTTTGCTTTCAGCTAAACGACCTAATCTCAGTCATAAATCGCCGGTTCTCTTTCGATCATTGAAGTTAAGCAATGTCTAGCCAGGTCATTACTTAGACCTGGATCCACTTTAGAAAGCCGGGTACTATATGCAAACCCTTATAATCCGAAATATGTTTCGGGTTGAAATAACGCAAAACGTGTTTAGAGGCCTTTAAAAAAAAACATTCGATCAAAAAACATAATTTTTCATTATTGCGATTATAAGGTTTTACCTTAATTGGAATTATATCTGTTTAGCATTAAAAACGATAAGTCCATTTTACGATCCACTAGATATCTGACCCAACCTTTCTTCTATCTTTACAATAGCCAGATAAAATGTGTATTGCTGCCATGTCAGGGCTAGAGTTTCCCAGTCATCACTTACCTGTTCAACGTCTACCCGTCAGGTTAGTGTTTGATCATTTCCCACAGTACAACCCAGTTTCCACCGACGAGTTGTCGCAAGACTCTTCTATCATTGTTTCAATGGAAAATGTTTATGACGAGTTACATCCTTTGGTTCCAGGAACCGTCACTTTTGCATCTGTGAAACTCCAGACTACGTATAGTGTGATAAATTAACCTCATTCACTTTGTATTCTATTATTAAGTTCCATTCGGACAGATTCTTCCCAGGAACAGTTGTTTGATGTTATTAGGTTGGTGCAAAAGTAATGACGTAATAATGTGGTTTTCTGACGTTAAAAAATACGTCAATAAAACGACATTATTACGTCATTATTTTTGCACCAACCTAATACAAAAACCCGATGAAAGGCCTTCCCGGTCTTTACAATATTATTGTCTTCAAACCTATGGTAACCGTTATCTTTCCTAAATAACATCATTAATTGCACTTTTTGCCTTCTCTTGAGTTCATACAAAGCCACAAAGTATCCTTTTATCATGAGTAGCTATTTGTTCTCCTATTGGTTGAACATTAGTATAGAAAATTCCGAATATATACACATGTAAAAGGGATGTACATCGAGATAATATTAAGAGGATTTGAAGTCTAATCCTTAGTCTTATTTTTTTGCATAGAGTTCAGTCACCTTTCTTTTTATGTGCTGTTTCCATTCAGGACATAGGTTATCATGGCTCTCCACTTCTCCCAATTCTTTGTAGCTCTCAATAAGTTTTGTTTCTTTGCTACTTCCTCCAGGCCGCCTTCTGTCATTTATTTGCTTAATCCCACTAGGTATGCCATACGTTGTTTTCTTTGTCCCTTTTTCCCTATATTCGACCTGTAAGTATCAGATTCTCCAAGCCCTCTTTTCTCATTACGTCTTCCAGAAATTTCTACTGCCTCTTCCTATTGTTAAGTACAAGCTTCCTCCTTGTTCCCATCATCTCCAAAACTTCATCGTTGCTCACACGCTTGGTCCATGATACCCTCAGCATCTTTCTGCATAGAGTCTTACGTAACTTTAAATATATACTCTTAGCAAATGTTTATCAGAACAATACAAAACTGCATGATACTGTATTCCCTCGGATACCTTCGCTTAGTGGGTTTAATTAAAAATTTAACCTTAGGGAGGGTCGCTATTTCATGGTTGCTTGGTAGTTAATAACAAAAAAATCGCACAAAAACGATACATTTGGTACAGTTGCCATTTAAAATTTGTAATTGTTGCATTGATATTTTAAAATTAAAAACAAAATAAATACAAAACATTTTAATTAAGAGTCGCAAGGCATATTGCAGTAACATAAATATATGAAACCATTAAAGAATATCATGGTCCATGAACACTTACCACAAATTGTCGTAAGGAAACCAGACGTTAACAATCGTGATCTTTTTCTTCTTTCTACCGTGACCCTTCATGAAGCTGGCTATCATTTTCCAAGCCTACTTTCCTCATTTTGTTCCCTAGAAATTTGAACTTTATCTATTTCTGATTTAAGCATATGTCTCATTTTGGTTTCCATTTCTCTAAAAAAAAAAAAAAAACATCGTTGCTCACAAGTTCGATCCATCTCATTCCCATCATCCTTCTGTAGAACCACATTTATGTTTATTCAAGTTTCTATTTCATCTAAGAGACAGTCCATCATTCAGTTGCAATATCGTATTACTGATATTACATGACATCACAGTAACTTTTTTCTTTGTTTCTAACGACTTTGTTTGCATTCCTTAATACTAAGCTTAGTCTTTGGAAGGGATATTTCGCTACCCAAATCACTATCCGTATTTCAGTGTTACTCAAGTCGTTTTCTCTCAAAGCACTTTCCATATATTTAAATTTTTAAGCGTGTTTGATTTCAGCATTTCCAGTTAGAAAATTGTATGTTGAAATTTTCATTTTCCTGACAAACATGCTATCAATGGGCGTTTAGTTTTTAGTTGCAACTTACCTTCATTAGCATGTAACAATTAATTATAGACAGACTGTTGATATACACTGATATTAAGCACATTCAATAAAATTTTGAATAATTATTATAACAGTTTTTTTTTTTTTAATTTTTATTTTAAATATAACATATTTTCAAACAGCATCGATTAAATAACAGTTTTTTTTTCCTAGATTTTTTTTAGCTAGAAATGAAGTTTTGGTAAATATGAATGCATAGTGTGGACTAAAAAGAAAAGAGTTTTTAGTGATATTAATAGAAACAGGTTAAATTAAAATAAAACGTTTTTGTTTCTCTTTAGTAGAAATATTTACGATCAGACATTTTCTCATTCTTCAAATAAAGAACTAAAAATTAAACGTTGCTTTTACTCTATCTCGCCATAATTAATTAATATAAGTAAATTTTATACACATTTGGAAGGGATACATATCTGAAATAAAAGGCACAGATTTCCATATTAAACACCCCGCTTTTCGACGGTACAATTATCCGAAAGGTGACGCTTATTTGAGTGAAGACGTTTAATAGAGGATAGACGACATATTATTCAGGCGGGTCAGGGAAATGAAGAAGAAAGGCCCAGCCATTACCGGCAAGAAAGCAGAATGTATGGGTCTCTTTCAAAGAGACTTCGGGACGTTCGAAATGTTATTCAAGCATGTGCGGAAATTTGACTAACGACCTTAGTTACATACAATAGAAAATTTGACAATTACATACAATAGAAAATTTGACACAGATATCTAATTACGAATATGAGTAGCAAAAGATGCCTTTCCGAAAATGAGCAATGCAATATGTTCAGAAATATATCTAGAAACATAAATATATATTTTGATAGCCATGTAGCCCCTATCTCTTATATAACAGTTAATTCTGGACACTTTACTCAGAGACTCAGATTTTTATAATAACAAACGTTTGGTAGCAGTTATTTTTTAAATCAATAACTAAAAAGTTCTCATTCTGTGGCAGTGTCTCTCGTGCTATTCAACGCATATCATTCGTGGGAGGGCGCCTCGACTTGGTATAATGGTTATCAAGCTTGTCTCGCTAAATTAATTACAAATAATTAGTGAGTTCAATCCTCAATTGATGCTCCATACTTTCGGCTTAGCGTGTCTATTAAAGTAACTGATATAGAGATTTGCTGAATTATTAAGATATAAACGTGCGATATTATGGCGCTGGGATTTTTTTTATATACACAAAAGAACAAACACATACGTGAACACAAAATATAGACAAATAGATAATCCAATCTCTAATAAACATAAGTCAGTAAATGCTGTTGACATATACTTTGCCAATGTATTTCAGTTTAGCAATTAATAAATGTATTGTATATTTTAAATAATGGAAGGATATAAATTTAATTTTCTATTCATTATTTTTACATTTTGATACGTTTTTATAGATATTTGCTTGGGAATGCAGTAATTCTTTCAGGAACAGATATATTTGAAAAATACAGGAGGCAGCATTATATTTTGCTAACATTTTGTAGCAGTAGACCCAGAATAAAGTCCATTAGAGGACAAAATCTTTGGCTAAGGTAAGTATTACTTTTCTCTTTACTAATAGTGTTCATTTACATACATACATACTTACATACACACACACACATATATATAAATATATATATATATAAATATATATATATATATATAAATATATATATATATTAATATATATATATATATATATATATATATATATATATATATATATATATATATATATATATATATATATATATATTAGTTATATAGTTGTATGTGAAATTTTACATCTATCTATCTATATATATATATATATATATACATACAAGGTGGGGGGTTCTCAGCGTGTGTTCAAACGAAGTAGTTGTGAGAAACATTGAAATGAAGCAAATAGAATTATCCTTTTGTTACGTTGTTTTTGCTGTTTGCTATTGTTTTTCTAACGAATAAATTGTCTGCTTTTCAACATTTTCAAAGAATAAATTGACTGCTCTTTTATTTCACTTAAACTTGCCGAATGACAGCTCCATCTGTCGGCAATTTTAGAAAACCTGAATTAGGCAATTCGTCGTTTCCATTTATTTTCCTGAAAACAAATTCTGACGTGTTTTTCTCTATTTTCCCTTCGCCCCCAATCACACATTTTATCTCTCGTCTTTAAATCTATCACTGGAAAAAAGAAAAAAAATTCCATTCGTCATGTCTTACTTCACATTTACTTTCCTCTTTGATTAAGGTCTATTCTTTTAGTTGGTATTACAATGGACAAAAAAAAGATAAAGGTAATATTTATGGCTTGAAAATTAGTAGAAAACTGTTCGTAGAAGAAACATTGTAGAGTTAGAAGCTTAAAATGTGTTCTAAGAAACCAACATTTTTTTTTTCTTTTTATAATAGTAGAGGTTTGATAGCAGTTATTTGAAACTAATAACTAAAAAGTTCTCATTCAGTGGCCTTTTCATCTATCTCGATTCATTGTATATGTATAGCATTTAAAATATAAGTATTTCCAAAGGATAGTCTATGCATGTGGCACAAAGACAAAAGTATAGAACACCCAGAAAGGATTGAACTCATTATTTACTTGTAACTGATGTGACAAGACAATCTTGTTGAACATTATTACACGTTGAACTGTCCGACATTTACATATATTAAGAAGAATTGATATAAAATAATATAGACACTTGGCAGCGTTTTATATAAACTCTTCTGAAAAAAATATTTTGCTATTGTCATATGTTTCTAATCTCTTGTAATCCATTTCATTTAAGACATATATTGACTTCTGATCTACACACTGATGCGGTTACCGATTATTCTAGTTAACTGTTTCTCTTTTAAATAGTAAAGTCTTTTCTAATTTATTAATGTAAAATAAATGTACCGCATCAACTAAATTAGTCTTAAGAAACCTTTTTGCAACTTTATCATTTTCATCACCAAAGACTCAAATTTTTCTGTTAAGCCGCCAAATGTTACCAGATATACCTATGGAATGCATTCGGGCACCTTGATGGTTAGCAAGCTTGTCTCGCTTGAATAATTACGACTGAGTAGTTAGTTCAATGCTCGCTGAGTGCCTCCTATTTCAGCCTTATGCCATTTTAAAGCTACGCTTGGAAAATCACTATACCTATAGAATGCATTTATCTGATTCTTCATGAAATCCGTTCGATGAACAGATATAGAATATCGCAAACATTGTAACATAATAAAACAATAAAAGCCTTGATTAGTGATGGCATCGGTAGGCCAAACCTCCGTAACGATATTTCTAAGTAAGTGTAGAAACAACCACCCAGAGCCACTTGAGAGAAATTGATAATGGTTATTTTGTACAAATTCGAAAAGGAATGAGTGGCAGTGTGATTCTATTGCAGTCGATGTTACTTATTTTGTTTTGGTGTTGTTTTCTAAAGATGTTTTGAATAAATATAAACATTCCAAATACTTTTGTTAGAATGGAGATTAATTTCTTCAGAAAATATGGATAGCAACAGAGGAAAAGATGAATGCGATCGTTACATACATACTTACTTACATACATACACACACACACATGCACACAACCACACACGCATGCCCACGGACCCACGCATATGTGTGTGTGTTTAAACAGAGATATATAATGAAAAAGCAGAAAAAACATGGAGAAGTTGCAAATTGTCATCTGTCAAATGAATAATGAAAATGGACAAAAAAAAAATAGTCATAATCACCAGGAATATTTATGACAAATAATTGGGCAATTCAATCGATTGACAACACTAAACAAGCTTTCAATAGAACCTTCGTTTCAAAGGGAGATTCTAATTATATTTCTCAAGAGATTCCTGCCAAGAGGATTATAAATTGTTTAGAAAATCAAAATTAAAGTAATCTGTTTTCCACCTTCCAATGATATCTCCACCACTTTTTTGATGGAAAAGGATACAAAATTTGGCTGGATGCTGTAATCATTGTTGTGAAATGAATTGCTGATTGTGTAAAGTATTTACAAAACCTTGTAAGAGAAGTTAAATTCTATACAAATGAAAAAAAATGAAAGTAATACCCATAAAATTATTTAGCGCGAATATATTTAGGTCTATGTGAATGTGTGTATATACATACTTAATATAGTTGTTTATATATAAATCACACACAAACACATACACACACTCTCAATCACAGAGGCACACACACACACACACACTCACATATATATATATATATATATATATATATATATATATATATATATATATATTATTTACATTATTCGGACATTTGTCCTCATATTTTTCGCCATATTTATTACAACTTTTCGGCCGTTGTACGCTCCGACCTTCTTCAGGTGGTTGGAATGTTCGACTGAATCCTTTATTTCGCTCACTGGCCATGTTTTAATGGGTGTCAGTTATCAGTTATCTCCTGTTAATTTCCCTCTGAAATTTCTCCACTGACTTAACCGGGTATTGAACTCACACTCTTTGGGTCCTGTCACTGGATGGCACAGTGGATAAAGGCGTTGGTTAGATCCAGTGACAGGACCCAAAGAGTGTGAGTTCAATACCCGATTGAGGCAGTGGGGAACATTCAGAGGGAAATTAACAGGAGATAACTGATAACTGACATCCATTAAACATGGCACATGGAACTAGAAATGTATGCCCCAGTGAGCGAAATACAGGTTCAGTTTGACAACGGCCGAAAATTTGTAATAAATATGGCGAAAAAATGAGGATAATAGTCCGAATAATGTAAATAATGTACATAATACCTCATCTCAGAAAAATAGACATATCGACACACACATATATATATATATATATATATATATATATATATAGAGAGAGAGAGAGAGAGAGATAGATACCTTCAAAGATTCATTGAAAATGAGCTTACCTGAGGATATAACCTGATGAAAAAGAAACAGAGTTTTATTTGTTATGAGTAGGAAATACCAAAGGATTTAATTTGTGTTTGAAGATCTATGCAATAATCAAAAATTTGGTTAAAAATTTTGTTTATCTTGCGTCAGTAGGTGATCATGGATTAGTCTAGGAAAATCTAGCGTCTTTCTGTGGTGAAGAAAAAAAACATTGATATACGAAATTCTTGCAAAAGTGTTTTTATTTAAATTTTCAGGACTTATTTAAAAATTAATTAAATTAGTTTAGAAACATTTCATATTTAGAAAAAAAAAAAAACTTGATAACAATATTTATTTCCATAATTCATTTTTGTAGCGAATAATGTTGACGAAATAAATCATGAAATATTTTATATCAAACAGGACAATCAATTACAGAATATTTGCTCTTAATTTTAAAATAAGAAGATTCAATATAACAACGGCATTTTTTAATGAAAAAATTGTTTTTATGAATAAGTTATATTATGGATACTATTGTCTTAAGAGAAAAGTATTCAAAGAATAATGTATGTTTCTAGTGCCTTTATTTTTTCATTTCAATTATAATAATTTAGGAAATTTTAGATCTTTGGGAATTATGTATTAAAATGTTGCGGTAAGCTTATGTTGATATTAAGTAAAAATGATATACATTAGTCACAAATGGCTAAACTTATTAAAATTCAGCGGCATTAGTATTTAAAAAGAATTTTGAATTTTTTGTGTATATATAAATATGTCTATTTTTGTAAATACGGGCATCCATACATGACATTTTTAGTAATGGGCCTCATCTTAATTAAATTATGAAGCAAATGATGTACCTAAATTTACAAATAATAGTAAGATTAATGGGTAGTATATATATATATATATATATATATATATATATATATATATATATATATATATATATATATATACATACATATATATATATTTATGTATATTTGTATATATATATATATATATATATATATATATATATATATATATATATACAGGCATACACACAACTATACGTTTATGTGTGTGATTTAGATTTTCATATAGAAATAAGATATCTTTTTAAAATGTCTATAAGTAGAGACAAAAAATTGAACTTTTCGATGTTTATCGAACTTTGATTCAATTTATCAAGGAAATAATTGATAAAGCCTATTAATTGCCGAAATCCGCCTGTAAAAGAAATATTTCCTTTTGCATAGTTCATATATACACACAAACACACGCACACACACACACACACATATATATATATATATATATATATATATATATATATATATATATATATATATATATATATATAGATAGATAGATCGATAGATATAATAATAATAATGATAATAATAATAATAATAATAATATAATATTAGGTTGGTGCAAAAATAATGACGTAATAATGTCGTTTTTGACGTATTTTTTAACGTCAAAAATCGACATTATTACGTCAGTTTTTTTACACCAACCTAATAATAATAATAATAATAATAATAATAATAATAATAATAATAATAATAATAATGGACTCTCCCGTCGGTTTCGACGTATAAGGATCTGACAGCTTATTGATTCAGTTATGAATGCTTGTGCGATAATCTTACGCGGCATTTAAGAACCGCTAGTGATTTACAAAGGAGGGCACATATGGAGGAAGAGTGAGGATTGTAGGAACAGATCACTGTTAGATTGGCTGACCTTTTAGATTTTGCTTTAGCTTCTTGAAGATGATTCAGACAAGCAGTTTGATAATTACTGTGTCCACCAAATCAAGTTGATCTCCATTCTCCCCTCTCCAAGGCTAAGCGCTCAAGGGTGTTATGTGGTATATTGGCTGCTGCCTAGTTGCTTTTCAGCTTGTCTTTGTATCTTAGCCATGGGCGTCCTACATTACTGTAGGCCTGATCTAACTGGCTGTACATTAGGATCTTCGGTATCCTGTCATCAGACATTCTCATGACATGACCAGTCCACCGTAACTGAGACTGTATGATAAAAGTCTATATTCCTCCAATATTACACCTTTTAAACAGGTCTACGTTAGATGTCCTATCTTGAAGCTTAACTCCAGATTGCACGCACACTGCTTTTATGGAAAACATCTGGCTGGCGTATATAGTACCTGTATGTAGTCCACGACTCAGCGCCATACAAAAAGATGACAAGTACAACAGATCTGTAAACCCGAATTTTCGTATCCAGTCGAATACCCCACTCATTCCACAAGCGATGACGAATGCTTGCCAAAGAAATGGTAGCATTAGCAATCCGATGCATGATTTCATCATCTAGAGTTCGAAAGTAATTGACTTTGCTACCAAGATAGGTGAAAGACTTTACATAGTTCAGGGGTTTGTCTTCTACTTTCACTGGTCTCTGTGGAAATTTGTAGACTGGTGATTTTTTTTTCTCACCAAGCAATTGCTCCGGAGTAGGACAAGGTTGGTACACAACTTCAGTTTTCTTTATGCTAAGTGTAAGACCAAATGATTTACATGCAGCACAGAGAAACTATTTATCAGATGTTGAGCCTCCTCAAAGGATGTCGCTACAAGAGCAGCATCCAACATATATATATATATATATATATATATATATATATATATATATATATATATATATATATATATATATATTGTTATATTACGTTGTATTGTAGAAGAGTAGTGGAGATCAAAGTAGAGTGGAGTATATTATAGTTATTTATAGGTTTTATTGAACGGTAAACTGTAACAAGCCATATTAACATTATACAAAGAAGACACTAATTTATGAGAGGAAATTAATTACCAAGATGTCCTAATTCTCTCTATATCCCCATCTTTCTCTTACTCTACATTTATACCTACACGCACACACACATATACTCACACACACACATATACATATGTTATATATATATATATATATGTATATATATATATATATATATATATATATATATATATATATATATATATATAATCATCGACGCAAGGTTTTTCATGTATACAATAGTAGTATGTGAATCATTTTAATTAAAGGTCGTTTATAATTAAATTTTTTGACGCTTTTAGTATGTTGTGAATATTTTTAGATGAGGTCTGAGCAAATAGAAATATCGTATGACAATTTTTATGCCAATAATGATTCTTACACTGTTTTCTGTTTGTTTATTCTTGACCAAACAATTTTTTCCTTTCAATAAATTTAAGTCGGTCGAAAGAACGCTAGTAATCAACTCTGTAGTCCTCTAAAGTTATAATATGAATTTCCATAGGATTCTTCTTTTTAAAAAAAATGATCTTATCTTTTAGTCTTATATGCTTCATTCTTCCTGAAACCAAACATATCCTCACCATCTATATTGGTACACCCTAATTTTATTTCTTCTTTTTTTCTTTCTTTTTTTATACTTTATTAATTTTTGTCTCAGTATTTCTTACTTTCTTTTTCTCTTTCTTTCTTTTTGATTTCTTCTTCCTTACTGTCCTTTAATTATATATATATATATATATATATATATATATATATATATATATATATATATGGCATATTGATATATTGTTGGCCGCATCCTTTTCGCGACAGCGGCACATGATCATATGAATACTTGTATAATTATCTGAATATTATTTGAAGACATATTTTTTAAAAATATTCTATCAAGAAAAACGTACATTATAATAAAATTTGTGGGATTTTCTTATTAGATTATGCTATGAATCCGCCTTCAAATTCGATGCCGCAAACTTTGACATGTTAGCAAGACATGTCCCTTAAATTGGGGCATTACCTTAACAATAGTTAAATTCAATGATTTTATGAAGCTGTGTTCATGTAATTTAGTATCCCTTTCGATAGAACTACAAGCTTATTAATCTATTCGATTTAATTCTTTTATGTTTGGAGGCCTCAAGTAATGTGCTACATGGACATCAATATCTATTTTTGTTTTATGAGTTTTTGTGTGTAGCTGATGAATCTTGGAATACGAAGATGACCATACATTACGTAATTCATCCATACAAGCATTAAAAATATTTTCTACACCAGATCATATCCAGTAGCATATTTTCTAAAATCGTTTGTCCAGACGTATGCCTTATTTTTTTTTTTTAATCACTATCAGATTTGCTAAAAAAATTGTGAATATCCCTGTAAGAACATCAGAAGGTTATACACATAAAAATTTCATGTGTCGTAAGTTTTTTGTTTGCTTACCTTTAGCATTCGAAAGTAAATAGTTGTACTAAGAAATAATTTAATAGAAAATACACGGATTTCAACTGATTGAAACTAAACGTATGATTAATGGGCTAATTAAAGAACTGTGGTGATAAAGTCATGATTGTATGAAAATTTCTGAGTAGAAAATGTTGAAAATCTCCAAAATGGTTGGGATTGCAGCCAAGACGAAAGAGAAAAAATCACAATAATTGATTTTGGACCTCATTCTATTTAATGCCACATAGAATCGAAACAGTTAAGACAAAAAAAAAGCAATAGTAATTGATAAATCCATAGATTGACGCTTTGTGTTTTTCTGTAATATTAATAAACATCAGGTTTTGCAAATAAAGAATGTTTATACAGAAGAAAATAACTTCGAATGATATTTTTAGTGTATACTCAGTGTACATATATGGCCTTATTTCAGCATCAATATGCTTAAGAAGCTCTAACGTCCAAGATTTAGCCTTAACAAAAATGCAGTTACTAGGTTTTCTGGCCCTTAAACGTCATATATGGCATATTTCATTTATTATGTCTTTTCGTCTGAGCAGGCCGCTTATTTAAATAGACACAGTTTAGATAAATGGAAATACGTCCATTCATTAGAAATACCGTATTAAGTAATAAAAAAAATAATTCTCTAGAAATTGCTTTTGTCTATCTTTCGGAAATGATAAATATACAAATGTGGCCTCCAAGTAAAATCTGAAAGAATGAATGTGCTTGAAAACATGGAGAAACTTACTTGATTCCGAAGCACGCTGAAGACGAGCGCTTAAAATACACCGTATCAGACGGTGTTTTCTACTGCTAAGGAAGACACATGTTCAAATCCTGTCGGATGGCATTTTCTTCATTATTTTTTCTTGAGTACGCAGGCCAGTATATGTAATTAACATGGTATAATTAAAAGAAACGTCTAATAAAATAAGGGTAACCTCTAAAAATGATGTTAGAAGGAATAAAATAATATGGTGGATTATGAAAGCGACTAAAGTTAATGTCGCATGTAAACCAAAATAGAATATAATGACAATGTCAATATGTTCTAATTAGACACGAATTTCAAATAAAAGGTTAGGAAGTAAACGCCAATCAATACCGTAAAGTGCGATAGCAGCTACTAGATTTATGAAAACATTTTTTTTGGTAAAAAGTTTGTTTTAATAGAAATATTTGATGAATTTCAACCAGAAGCAGTATTGCCGATTCAATCAATATCAAAAATTATTTTCTCGGCGCGCTCAAGCTTGTATGTGTGTGCATGCGCACGCGCGCTTATGTCTGCTTATACAGGGGGGCCGAAACTATTTTTCAGGCACTTTATTTTTTCAAGTTTTAGGTAGCACAGGCAGTCTGTACTGTTTTAGTGAAATGGCAATAACATTTAAAAACTGTTTCAATACTACAAATGGAAAAGCAGAATTCAAATTAGAAGTATTTTTATTTTTTTACAAATTTCCACATTACACAGGCAACAGTATTTTTCGGACATTGCCGAAACAATGCTAATAGTTTTTGGCAGCACCCTTTTTTTCAATGACTGCTATCAGTCTATCTTTATAATGTTCTTACATATTGATAATAACGTCTCTTCGTGTTTCTATCAGTCTATTTTTAGCATCTTGTATGCGCTGCCACAGTTCAGCCTCTCTGGTTATTTCTGGCCCTCTCGTTAACAAGCTCTGCAAGCATTTCCCATATGTTTTCAATTAAATTTAATTCTGGACTTCTTGCAGGCCATTCCAGAGTAGTTATATTTGCTTCACACATCCAATTTTTCACTGATTTGGCCACATGGATGCTGCAGTTATCTTGCTGCAAAATAAAATTACACCCCATTTCTTTTTCTATGAGTTGTAGGGCTCTTTTTTCCAAAGGTTCTCTGTAGCTCAAGCTATTTTGACGGTTTTTTTAACCACTCGAGCCACAAGTTTCTCTTCGGAAATACAATACCCCACACCATGACTCCTCTTCCTCCCATCTGTCTCTTGTTGAGAATAACAGGGTCACCTTTCCTCGACCATGTACACCACCCGTCAAGGATATCGAACTTAAAACGTTTTTTATCAGTAAATATCACTTTCTTGAAGTCGACATGATTTGTTATCCATCTTTTGGCACTTCCCAGTCTTGCCACCTTGTGTTTTCTCGTTAGTGTAATTCTTTTCTTGATTTAAGATACTTAAGTCCAATTTTGTGTAGTTTTCTTTGTACAGTTTGAACACAGACGTCAACGTCACACTTCTCCTTTACTTTCTTCGCTGTCACCTTTTTTCCAGATGATAACAACCACGTATCACTCTTCTTCATTTTTCTTTCTGTTCTCTTGGAAAT
>OZ010579.1:29752800-29780300 GCA_963932145.1 Acanthosepion lycidas
CGTTTGTCAAAAAGAAAAGTTAGCTATAATAATATTTCCAGACACGAAAATCAATTTTAAATAAAATATCAGAGAAATTAAAATATCCCTCTTGAGTTCCTATGAAGTAGCATGAAAAGCAAGTATGTATATTTCGTTTATACACCACCAATACACATGTTTTGCAATCTTTCTATTCTCCATCCTCCTCATCTTCTACCACATTTCCAGTCTTGCATTTATGACTGGAATATTTTTTAAATCAAAAGCAAGTCGAGCTTATTCCAATTGTTGTGGATTTTAGGAAGAACAGAAGCTCAGAATAATTATCATATGCTTCTTCATTAGAGGCAGGTTATGTGTAGGCATGAATATAAATGCTTATCATGATAGCTCCTGGATAAAAAGGATCATGGGAAACATCTTAAATATAAAGGCGCTATGCTTGAACATAACTCTCTCTCTCTCTCTCTCTCTCTCTCTCTCTCTATATATATATATATATATATATATATATATATATATATATATATATATATATATATATATATATACTACCAGCATGGCCCGGTGTTGCCCGTGCTTGAGTCAAAAATTGTACGATTCATACAGCAATCGCTATCACTTGACTTAAAATATCTTAGCCCTTCCTTGCCTTTAAAGGAGTGCCCTTTGCCGTTCTGATGTTGCTACATCCCTTATTTCTTGCCTATCTCACACTGCGAATTTTTTCTAAGCCCTATACTAAATATTAAATCTGTTACGAAAAAAGAACTAAAAAAAATGAACACAAAACTATCAGCTTTAAAAAAGGACTCGTAACAGGAAAAACCGAATGAAAAAAGAATGTTAACAACAAATACTTTTTCACACCCAACCCAGTTCTGCGGAATTAGAATCAACGTTGTGTTTAAGCAAGTGAATGAGCCAATTGGAGTAAAGCGCCATGCAGATTTAAATTTTTCACACTTGTGACAAATGCGGCTATAGAATTCTTTTGCATGCTAGGATGCTAGTTAACATTCGTGTCAGTCAGCTGTTGGCTCTCACGCTGGACAAGAGAAAATTCCTGCCTATTAGTGGCAGCCAGCTACAGGTCCTCACTGTGGCCAGTACAAACTACATGAAAACTGCCGGAGAAGCAATAAAAAATCGATTATTTCCACTATCGGTTGGAGTTGGGAAATGCAAAGTTGGTCCTGGCCTTCCAGCTAACTTGGAGCATGTGCATGTAAATTTTGGTGCAAATCCGTCGAAAATTGCGGCCGTGCATTCGTTACACACACACACGCACACACACACACACATCCTGCCTCATATATATATATATATATATATATATATATATATACACGCACACACACATAAACACACACACACACACATATATATATATATATATATATATATATATATATATATATATATATATATATATATATAATGCTTGCACAGTTGCATTAGAACATGTACATATGCACTAAAAACTCTATATCGTTTTTCAACTTTAGAAGTATCGTTGCTTCAGGTGGAAAATCACGATTGTTCCCTACCGTCGTAGAAAGCTTAGAGAGTAATTATAAATACATATACCTCAAAGTAGAATACAATAGTATTATAAACCACTCAGAGATTTCCAGTATCGTATCTTTAATCATTTTCAAGATAAAACGATTCATATCTTAATCTAACAAATTAACACTTTTACTGTTTTACGATTTGGACAATTTTGCAGTTAACCCTTTTTATGTTTATGTTTGTTTGTATTTGTGTTTGTTTCTGTGTATTTATGTACCTATTTATGTGTGTGCATGTGTTCTGACGCCTGTCTTTCTTTGAAGATTTAACAGAAATATTTCAAATTAAAAAAAACGTTATGTCTCTTGACTGAATTGTAAGCTGCTATCGTAACGTGTCATTTTGTTAACTTAACACACCTTGTCAAAATAAAACGTAAGTGTCACACAAATTAACACTTTCAAGTTTGTAGACAAAGAGATATTGATCAGAGAAAGAAAAAAAAGTAACAGTGTCATTAATCAAAATTTCTTCTTTGTCCGTTGTTTTTATTCATATATATATATATATACATTATGTTTTATTTAAAAATATGATTCCAACACGCTACATAAGAGTTCTCACTTTCTAGATTTTCAGTGCAGCTGTAACTCAATTTTAGTGTGTTCTTATTAAATATATTACTAAGCCTACTACTTCCCTACCAATAGTAGGCTTACTAATATATTTAATAAGAACACTCTAAAATTGAGTTACAGCCGCTCTGAAAATCTAGGAAGGATAATAAAAAAACATAATAATAAAATCCTGAACAAACCCCCATGCCTGAATAGTATTAATAAAAACCCCACACTTAAATTACACAAAAACAGTGAAAAATTATGTGATTGTAAAAACCCAGAAGACTGCCCATTAGAAAAATAAATGCCGCCTCAAATCGGTGGTATACCAATGTACTATCTCATTCACTGAGAGTCCTAATACTAATATGATATACATTGGGTCTACGAAGAATGATTTTAAAGCCAGATGGAGGCAGCATAAGTGCCATTTCAACAATATAAATAAAAGAAATCAGACATCTCTATCTAAATATTTTTGGCATTTGAAAGAAATGAATAAAACACCAAATGTAAAATGAAAAATTATAAAGAAAAGTAGAACTTGTAAAAGTTGGGATGACCCATGCCCTTTATGCCTACATGAGAAACTACACATTATTAAGTTTCTAAATAATAAAAATCTATTAAACAATAAACATGAGTTGACGGTTTTTATCGACATCATCAAATCTTTGCATTGAATAATTAGCATATAATTTTTTTAAATCCATAGTCCTAATAAACTGCTTAAATACCCGACAAAAAAAGATAACCCTTTATGAAGTCGTCAAAAAACAAATCTTACGGCTGTTTTTTTTTTTTTTTATATACACAAAACCCTTTCAGAAAAAAATAAAAAATAAAATAGATAAATGAATAAATCTCCATAGACACGTAAACCAGAGTAGACGAAAACATCTTCCGTTTTAAATTTAGACACCCCAAACTTACCCTGACTTGACATCTATGAATGTAACTCTATACTGATACAAATTATTAACACCCTGCGCCCCTTTCTATATGAACAATCGCGCTGGCCGTTAACATAGAAATTTTGATTTCAATAATGAATATGCTATTAAAACACGTAAATTTCAGAAATAAGTTATTCCCAAAAAATTTCGCTTGAAGATGGAACAGAGCTTACTTTAATTCAATTTAATTCAAATAATTATAATCATGTTTTTGGCTCTTGTTTTGAAACATGAGAATTCTTATGTAGCGTGTTGGAATCATATTTTTAAATAAATAATTATATTTACTTTTGTATCGAGCACAATTTTTTTTATTTTTTTTTAAAATAATAACAAAAATACTAAAGAACTTTGGATTATTTACTTAAACAGTTCTTTCCTATTTTCTATATATTTCACACACACATATATATATATATATATATATATATATATATATATATATATATATATATATATATATATATATATATATATATATATATATATATATATATATATATATATATATATATATATATATATATATATATATATATATATATATATGTTTGTGTGTGTATGTATATATGTACATGTCTCTTTTTTACTCTTGTAGACATGCCGTCTTGTCATATATAGATCAGGCTTACTTCTGAGGACGTTTACATAGACAGTAACGGCTTTCCACATTATAATTTTATTTTTTGGTTTGTAACATGTGCATCTCTAATCCGGCTTACAGCCATATCACTTTGAAAAACAGTTCTCATACCATCAACTAAGTTAAGCAACTTTACCTTGATCATTACGTAGATGGGTGACCACTTATGCTGCAATATTAGATGTGCGTGTGGCGTAATAAGTACCGACTCTGAATTGGAAAACAGAGCCGAATTCCATTTCAATCCGTGTCCATTATATTCAATTATGCGCAGACTCGGGAAACATAAATCATCCTCTTTTCCCCCGAGCTCTGGGTTAATTATTAAGAAATATATAAATAAATAATTACTATCTTCAAACAATTAAATGCATCAGTAAATCTCTATTATCTAAAAAAAAAAGTGTTAGAATCTAAAAGATATATTCTGGTTATACTTTTCTGACTACAAACTTCAAGCAAATGGTTGATAAACCGTAAAAGTCAATCTCTATGCATTGTTATTAGGAAACGAATTTAAGACTTTTGTCGTACCTCGATTTAGTATTTCAAATTAAGAGATATCCTCGAAGAATTCTTGCTGTAAGAAGATTTACCAATATTATTTCGCATATAGCTAGAAGTTTATCATTCGTTCGTATATCGAATATTGCTGCTATATCTGGTGTGGTGCTTCTTTTATCTATCAAGATATTACCAACAAAATACATAGCAACGTTATCGGTCTGACCTGGCATTCTCGCTTTCCCAACGTTAGGAGTCCTTTGCATCTTCTATAAATATTTTTCTGAGAAATTGTTATGATCAGCTTTCTTTGTTCGTATCACACTTTCAAGAATTTAATAGCAGTACTAGATTTGCAGATAGGTTTTATGATTTCACTGTTGAAATTAATAGTTTTAAAAGCAAGTTCTACATTAATTACTGCTTTTCGCTCGTGGAACGCTTCCCTATTACTGTTTTCCAGCCAACTACATGCAAAGCAATAAAGCCACCAATTCGCATAATTTGTTTGAAAGTATATAAGAAAAACAATATTTTGTGTACTTTCTAGCACCAGATATCCAATATATTCAAATATAAAAACAATTAATTACAATCGACGTTAAAGTTATTTTTAAAAAAAAATAAAGATTCGACTCATCTATTAGGTTTTTTCTTTTTATTTATCTAATCAAATACCAAATTTATATCGTCGTTAATGGTACATATCACTTATTTGTTTGCTGGGGAGTGGAAGTATTTACATAAATATGGGCTTTTCACAGATGAAGATGATACTCGAAGCAGCAGAAATGTGCTTCTACGGAAGATTTTGAGAATACAATGGACCGTACATGTGAACATCGAAGAGGTTTTCGAGAAAATGGAAACAAAAAGAATGATGCATTTCAGATATTTAGGGCGTATAATGATGAGTGTTGAAATATTTAGATCATACAATGAGGAAAAATGTCTTGGAAAATCTGACACGCACACACACATTTGGTCACCTCACGGTGATGTAATGGTTAGAAAAACTCTCGCTAGAACTATTACGACTGAGTAGTGAATTCGATCCTCACTGGGAGCCCCACACTTTCGGGCTTTTGCAACATCTGAGCTACGCTTGGAAAATCACTATACACAGGCAACATTAAGGGAAAGGGTACAGCTAAAAGCAGTGGGTAACATGAATGATAGACTTGATTAAATGTATGTTAGTACAGGTTTGGGGAAAATAGCAAAAATATATAATTTATTGGGAACTATAATAAATAGGACGATGTAGAGAACCATGAACGCCTACGTCCTAATGGGACACGGCATATAAAGAAAAAATGTCAACAGGAATTTATGTGCCATGGAAGTTGATATTAATCACCTATGTCCGAGGTACTGGCGGAAATCCTATTTTGAATTCTGCTTTCTCGCATATCACCTTCAAGAGAACAAATACCGTGTAAAAACTCATATAATTATTGTCTAATTCTATATATTTTTACCTGGTACTACATTAACTTCCAATCGGCTTATGTTTAAATACCATAAAACACACAATAATTCTACTATTCTGAGACAGATATTCAGTTGGACGTGCATAGAGAAAGAAAATGTGAATAGATGTATAGCGGAACAGATTTCAAGGGAGATAACATAATGGAAATTAAAATAAGAGCTACAAAGCAAAGTCCTTTGAGTAGAGCCATGATCATGTCTTGCAAGATTTTCGCTGATATTCTTTTAAATTATTTTCGTTTCCTATTAATTAATGCTTATTTAAATTTAATGATATTAAAATAATTTTATATATATATATATATATATATATATATATATATATATATATATATATATATATATATATATATATAATTATTGAATTAATTATTCGAAAATTATAGTATAAATATGGTATAAAATTAGTACAAACATTTTGTTTCAAGACTTCTGGTGTTTTATCATGTGATAAGCTATATTTTGTAGGGATTTTATAACACATTTATACTATAATTTTCGAATAAATTATTATATTTTCTTTACTCTGTATTGAGAAATATTTTGAGAATAGTATTTGTTGGTTATTGGATTTTATTCGGTATACACCAATATATATATATATATATATATATATATATATATATATATATATATATATATATATATAGATACACACACACACACGCACACACACACACATATATATATATATATATATATATATATATATATATATATATATATATATATATATAATAAATTAATTGATTTAAAATATGTTTTTCGCTACACATTTCTAACCATGTATCAAAAATGGAAGCTAAAAGCCCCGAATTTAATTTTGTAATTAAATTCAAGACATTAGTTCCATTTCATCCTCAAGCGAATTTCGGAGAAACTTGTAAAATTACTGGGTTTTAAATGAAATTTATGACAATGACTACAAAAATAACTACTTAATTTCACTGTTTTAGTAAACTTTTTTTAAATAAACCTAGTAATATATTGTTTCTCATGTAAGTACAAAGGATATGAGTCATTCAAAAGCTTACATCTTCTAGCATTACATATTAATTTAATTTTTCTATAGTTGTTTTATTGGATTCTTTTAATTGCGTGTAGTGCTAAGAGGGAGATCTTTAGGTTAGAAAACGTTTTATTTAATTACAATTTAAAAGAAGTTTAGGTTAGAATTCATTTTATTTAACTACAATTTTAATTACAACTTTAAAATATTTTCATTGTTAGTTTTAATAGACTATATTTCTTTTAATAGAAGTAAATGCATTAGAATCATTTACAGTAAGTAAAATTATTTTTCCATATCAAGTATATGTATATTACTATTTTTAAAATTTTATATTTCAATATTATTTAAGTAAAATTTATGGCATTTACGGCAAAAATAACTAATTCATTTCTCTGATTTAGTTTAATTTATTTATTTATTTTTATAAATAAACTTAGTAATATATAGTTTCACATGTATGTACAAAGGACATGGGTCATTCAATGGCCTACATCTTCTAGCTTTTGGTCATAATTTCATTTTTCAGTAGGTGTTTTATTGGATTCATTTAAGTGCCGGTAGTACTTTTTGAGAGGTGTTTAGGTTAGAATACGTTTTATTTAACTACAATTTTAAAAGATGTTTAGGTTAGAATTCGTTTTAACTACAATTTTAAATACAACTTTAAAATATTTTCACTGTTATTTTAATAGACTTAGGCCTTGGATGCGGTTAAAATTATTAAATTAAGTCAAAATAATATGACAATCAGCGGATATCTGTTCATCTGTTTACATTCTGATTGGTATTTGATTCAAAAAATAAGACTTCGACTGCTTACATTTAAGCACAATATACAAGTACAACATTTTATTTTTACTTATTTAGTCTCGTAGCGCGTTAAGTTAATTTAAGAAAAAACAGTAGTTTTCAAAATTACAAAAGAAAATAGTCCAAGTTTTGGATCGGTTTAGCTACAATACATCTCGTACAATTAATGCCAAAATGTTTTTAAGAGCTTTCTGCTCATATAATACCCCCCACACACACACACCCCACACACACACACTCACACACACACACCCGAAAAAAAGACACCTTCCACTGCCCCTTAACTACTTTAATATTAGTTTGGTGCAAAATAATGACGTAATAATGTCGTTTTTTGACGTTAAAAATACATCAAAACCCGACATTATTACGTCATTATTTTTGCACCAACCAAATAACTAGTATTTCATTGATTGGGTTCCGAATCATAACGGTTTCTTTTATTACTTATACGCTTCTTGTATCGCACTTCTCGTCTGTGGAACTCTCTTCCGGCCTCTTGCTGCACACTCGATGTTGATCTCTTAAAAACAATAAATACCAATCCTTACATTCTGTCTTAATTTATGTTCTTTTGTCGTTCCCTCTGCTTATTATTTTTTCATACATTATTTATCCTTCAGAAACACCATTATGCCTTCGTGTCTTTATTGTCTTGTCTGGCTGAAATTAAAGAATAGTTACCCTGCTTCTGTAGAATAAATGGACAGAGAGCCTAATGTCGAATAGAAAGAATTAACAGACTGAAATATCCCTTAAAATAAAAAAGAGATAAATCTACCTCGTGGATTGATCATCGTCTTCGGTTGGATAGTTTGAGCAAATTACCGTGTATGCTAAATGATATCTGAAGAAGCCGACTGTTCCATAGACCAAAGAGCACTGAATATGAAGACAAAGCTGAGCAAGCTGATTGGAATAGGAAGGTATATATGAATAATGAGAGAAGAATAATTCTCGTGGAACACAAGAATTTCAAAAGAGAATCCAAATGACCAAAGACAATTGGGTACATCGATTAATTCGGTTTAATGAGAGTTAACTTCATAGTCGTAGAAGGATGCAGTATGTGTCATAAAGTAAAAGAAATTCTTGAAATATTTGATATGTTGAAGATTATTAGAACCGTATTATATTGGAGAGGTGGAAAGGGAAATAATTTTTGGAGGTGAATTAATTTTATAGAAAATTATCAGCAGCGATATTCCTCTTCTATTGTTATTTGTTATATACATCAAAACCACAGAATACAAATTTAAATTGTGGAGGATGATGTATAATTACGAAAAAGACGTCAACCACATAATATACAGGTATATGCATTACTTTAATTTATTGCCAAAGATTCTAAAGAATGAGAAGCTTTAGAAAGATCTTTGAGAAATTTCCAGGAAGTGACAGGAATTCAATTCACGGTATTATATGCGCAGTTTTAGTGATGCACGAAATAAAACTTGCGATAGGAGATGGAATTGAAATGCCACATAAGGAGTCAGATCATTAAATAAAATGAGTTGGTGTATCTGAACGTGACTCCACAACGCAGGAAGAAATGGAGAAATAAATGAAAATAAATAAATATCTCCAGAGAAAACGAAATAATTAAAAAAAAACAAAAAAAAAACTGTAAAAACATATTGAACACTTTGGCATTATTAAGAATGATGTACCCGAAACCGTAACAAGAGTGGACAAACGAGGGATTTAAATCGATGGATCGACAGACCAAGAAATTAATCATGGCACAGTGTGCTCTACACTCTAGAGATTACACCGACAGGCTATATTTGAAAAGAGGAGATGAAGACTCGTCAGTATTTTAGAATTTATTGTTAGTTATGATGGAATTTCAAAAAAAAAAAAAGTTTAGGAAAGCGATGAGACAGAAATAAATACGTAAAAACGGGAAAAAAATAATAGTACTTCATTGCTATGTCGGCCTATCCTCTTATAAGGCAGTGAATGTTAGACAATTTACCTAAAGATACGGGTAAAAAAAACTAGAAGTAATACAGTTCTACAGAAAGGTAGAGATGGAACATGGGTTCTATAGACTGAGCGAGTAACCGGCCTACAGCAAGTAACTTTAGGATGTAGTTCTGACACTCTGTCTGATAACAAGACCCTGCAACATGCCATGCAAGCAGAATAAATCAGTCATGGCTGTCAGAAATTTTCTGCAACCACAGGACCCCTTGCATCTTGCGACCTAACTCCCCAGACTTAAACCTCTTGATTATTTTTTGTGAGGTCCAGCTGAGTGAGAGACCAACAAAACTCCTGCTACCAAAGATGAACTGAAGGTAAGGATTATGACAGCATTCACCAACTTAAGCAAGGAGACCGTCCAGAGTAGTTGCAGGAGATTCCGAAATCGTCTGGGGGACGTGGTTGAAGGCAAAGGCTAATATACTGAGTGCATTTACTCTTTAGTATCTCATGATATTTTTGTGCAATTTTGGTAAATATAACTGTTAAAATACGATGTCAGTATTATTAGACGACTATATATCCATCGCATCAAGTATAATGGAGAGAAAAGTAAAATAACCACAATGAAAAGCCCTTTTTTCCAATGATGCTTTAAAAAAAATAAAATTATTATGCACAAAACTAATGGCTATATTTACGCAAAGGACAGAAATAAAGATTAAGTTAAACTTTTATTAATGCAACCATGGCAAAGTCATCAATATCAAGTATGTTAGATGATATCAAATATCCTTTTGAAAAGAAAAAGCAGCAAACTCTCATATCGTTCATCAGCGCCACATACAGGATAAAAAGAAATATAATATTGTTGCCATAAAATTTTACCATTGCATAAACGAATGATAACATTCAAAAAAGAAATCTGCTCCAGAAATTAAATGAATTATTTTTAGAGTGACCAAGTACTAAAATATTAAGACCGATTATTATTATTATTATGAACGTGAAGTGAATATCTATAACTGTGGCAACAGACCAGACGGTGAATATTTGAAAACAGAAAAAAATATGAGAAAAAGGCAGCTAAAGAATATGATGTTCAAGTTTGCAGTCATAATAACGAAAACATTATTGATGGCAAAAAATATTTTGGAGGCGTGACTGGAAGAAATGTACATTTAAAAATGGATTGGACTGATAAGTTTACAACATTGCTCGTACTAACATATAACTACTGCGGAAAGTACCCGAAATTTGAGTTGTTTCAACTTATTTCCTGGCTATATAAGGCCATTAAATTCTTTAAGTGTATATAATAAAAAATACCTCTTTCGGGAACTGGAGAAATGTTTATAATACATGTGACTTTTGTACTGGTAGTTGTAGACGTACTGGTAACGATCTAAAATTTAGTGAAAAGTCTGAAAGAACAGAAATTTTGAAGATTAATCGAGATTATCATGACAAGGGTATTTTTGAAAATTTACTATTCGTCTGTAGCGATTTTCCAAGCGTAGTTTAGATGTGGCACCGAGTGAGGATCGAATTCACTACTCATTCGTAATTGGGCTAGCGAAACAAGCTCGCTAGCCAATACACTGCCTCAAGGTGCCCGACCATTCGTCTGTACACTGAATACTGTTGGAATATCCGATCTGGTTCTCCTGCTCTTCCGCGATCCTTAACAGGCATCTCTACTTCAGTGAATTTATTCACAGACTTGACTTTTGAGAATAATTAAATACAAATTCTACTCTAACTTTTTTCTCGCACTTCCTACCAGTGGAATTCCTTTCTGTTTACTTGCTTCGCTCATAACTACAACCTTCTTGAATCCCATTTATCTTTTGTAGTTTCCTAAATCCGCCATGTTCTTAGTCTTTCACTCCTTGTAATCCCCTCCGTACTAGTGATATTCCCACCTTGAATAAGGTGTAATGATAAAAAAAAGAGTTATACTGAGGTTGCAGAAATGTTTATGAAGTTTAACACTGAACACTGAAAAATGACTTAATACTCAGCAACCAGTTGAACGGTGGGTAAACACTTGTGTTTTGAACGGTGGGTAAACACTCGTGTTTTGCTACTCTTTTGCATCAAGAGAGGCAGAAACTGCTGAGTAGACTGGCACAAAAAGAAAGAATTCTAGTGATAACGGGTAGGTAGATTTTTTTCCCCAATAAATAAACGTGAAGGTGATGACGTGAGAATCATATTCTCTACTTGCTAAGTATAATGCTAATAATATTTGTAACTCCTTTTATATCTGCCGTGAAACATTACATACACATTATTTGCGAATTTTGACTCAGGAGCTGAGGCAGAATATTTTAAAATGTTCAGGAACGCAGATATCAAATAATTTATGTTAACCAGTGTTTTTTTTTTTTGTTTTTTTGTTTTGTTTTTTTTTATAATACCTAAAATAAACTAAAAATAGCAAAAAAAAAAAAAAAAAAAAAAAAAAAAAAAAAAACACCGATAAAACATCGGAATACAGAGTGAAAATATTGTCTTCCACGGTGTATAATATTTAATATTATTGAGCGGGGGGAAAAACTTCTTTTACGTGCCTTGACATTCAGGACGTGGATGTTCCTGACACACTACATTTTCGTGTCTATTTTAGCTCAAAGAAATATTTATTCTATCATCTTTTCCAGTCCCTGATCTGCGATCGATTTATAAATAGTTTTTTTAAATAAATTATTTGTATGTATCTGTCTATATTACTTCCAGTGTGTCTTGTGAAGGTCAAATTCTCCAAGCTTTCTTCCCTCGTTATATATTCTAAAATATTGAGGTTTAACTTATTGTAATTTTTATTTCCATGTTTCTCTTTAGTCCTTTTTGCATTTCTTAGGAAATGAACGAAGATCTAAACGAAGAAAAACTAATTATAGAGATATCATTTTAAATAAATGAAAAATAAGAAAACCTACAAAAAGAAATTACCTGAATGTGACAAAATCTATACACTATTAATAATAGACGCACTTATGGCAGATTCAAGTCAGCCTTGGGGCTTATATTAAGAAAATATAAGGATACACGTCATTGTTTGAAATTATACGATTCAGCACATAGAAAATTTGTTGTTGTTGTTGTTGTTGTTGTTCTTCTTCTTCTTCTTCTTCTTCTTCTTATTATTATTATTATTATTATTATTATTATAATTATTATTATTTTTATTTTCTTTGCTTTCTGGCGTTTACACATTTCTTTCCGGGTCCCACCCAGGGACCTAAGGTTAGAAATGGCATCATGACACATTTCACTGACAAAAAAAAAAAAAAAAAAAAATTACATAGATAGAGCCCTTCGTAAAGTGTGGGCTGTACTTGTCAGAACAATTTTTTGTATCTCCTTGAGGCATGGGCTTCCAGGAATCCCTGCAATTAGTCTACTGCAATCTTTTCCAACCAGTCCTAGGGCTCCAACTACAACAGGGATTGTTGATGTTCCCATATGCCACATTTTCGAGACCTCTATTTCAAGGTCCTTGTATTTTGACAGATTTTTAAATATCTTCAAAGATACATTGCAGTCAGCAGGGACTGCCATATCAATAAGGAGGCACCGTTTTTGTTTGTGGTCTTTAATAACAATATCTGGGCGGTTGGCCTTGATTGTTCTGTCAGTGTGAATTGTGTAGTCCCATAGAATTGTAACAGGTCCTATCTCCGTAACTGGGTCTGGGTGGTGTTGGTACCAGTTTCTTTCAGTTTCCTTCCCGTAGAAGTTGCAGATTTTCCAGTGCAGATATTGGCCCACTCTGTCATGTCGGGTTTTATATTCAGTGGGTGCCAACATCGTGCAACCTGATACAAGATGATCAATCGTTTCTGGATATTTATCACAGAATCTGCATTTTGGGCTGACACAATATTTTAGTATATGTGCTTGATAATTCCTAGTTAGCAAGCATTGGTCCTGCGCAGCAAGGATAAAACCTTCAGTTTCCGCTTTCAACCCTGCACTGCGTAGCCACTGATGGGTACGGGTTTTGTCTACATCAGCTTGGTTGATACGGGCAGAGTATTGGCCATGAAGCGGTTTATCTTGCCATCGCTTCTGTATCTGGTCGGTTGCATTCGTCTTTGCTGTCTTTTTCAAGTATTTTGCAGTTTCAGCCGGTGTATTGTGCTGTAGTTGCATCTCTACGCCCATTTGAAGCTCCACTTTGAATTTGTTGGCTTCTTTCATTACGGAGTAAAGACGCTTACTACTTTCATGTTCCTTGACGCATACCATCATCCAGTCTTCTGTAGTTTCCAAGTATTTTTGGAGGCCAATTGTTGTAGTTTTGTAGGACAGTTCTAGTTGAACTAATCCTCTGCCTCCTTCGGATCTGGGCACATACAGACGATCAACATCAGCTTTGGGATGATGCATGCGATAGCAAGTGAGAAGCTTTCTCGTTTTGGCGTCCATTCGCTTAATTTCAGCTATGGTCCAGTTAAGGACATTAAAGCTGTAATGCACCACTGGGACAGCCAATGTGTTTATAGCTGATATTCTATTTTTTGAGTTTAGTTCAGTATTTAGTATCAGACGTACACGCCTGTAGTACTCTTTTCTTATTTTTTTCTTTCATTTGGGTGTGTTGTATGCCATCTCCTTCGCTAATTCCTAGGTACTTATAAGCTTCTTCATGCTCCAATTCCCTAATCTTTGTGACAAAATCTAAATCTATTGAGGGTGTTTCTGTAATTCTACCTTTCTTGAATGTTACTTTTGCACATTTATCTAATCCGAAGTCCATACCTATGTCGTCACTAAAGTATTTTACAATATTGAGGAGGCCTTTCAACTCATTGTCGTATTTGGCAAAGAGTTTGAGATCATCCATGTATAGTAGGTGATTGAAAATTTTCTTATTTATTTTGTAACCATAGCTACTGTTGTTCAGTTCATGTGTAAGAGGGGTTAAGGATAAACAAAACAGAAGGGGTGACAGAGAGTCTCCTTGAAAAATTCCACGTCGGATATTCAGACGGTTGGATATGGCAGTGCCCCCGGTGTGCCTAAGGTATAGTTTTGTGTTCCACATCCCCATGCTGTGCTTAAGAAAGTTTAATACCACAGGGGAGACTTTGTACATTTCCAAAGCCTTAAGGATCCAAGAATGTGGAACACTATCAAAGGCTTTACGATAATCAATCCACGCTGCACTGAGATTTCTGCGTCGTCTCCTGCAATTTTCCAGGATCATTTTATTTATCAGAAGTTGATCTTTGCAGCCATATGAACCTCTACTGCATCCCTTCTGTTCCAGCGGGAGAATGCTGTTTGTTTCGAAGAAGGAGTAAGTACGGTTCGTCAGTACAGACGTGATCAACTTATACGTTGTGGAAAGACATGTTATCGGTCTATAATTTTTCGGGTCGTCTGTTTCAGTTGTTTTTGGTATGAGGTATGTAATACCTTCAGTAACCCATTCCGGGATTTTATTGGGATTATTTACAAGCGTTGATAATGTTTTCGCAAGTATGCCATGGGTAGATGAGAGATGATACAGCCAGAAATTGGGCACCTTGTCATTTCCTGGGGATTTCCATTTTTGGGATTTCGTTAGTGCTTGCCTAACATCATCTGTGGATATATTTACCCATTCTTGCAGAGGTGTATCCAGCAGTCGTTCTTCTTCACGCCGTATCCATTCTGCATTTGGGTTACATTCCTTTGGGTTGCTCCAAATATTTTCCCAAAATGTCTGTACATTATCAATCGATGGTGGCGTTTCGACATGTATAGGCGTTTTTCCAATTTCCCTATAAAATTTCTTAAGATCTGTTCGGAATGTTTTATTTTGGCGATAGAATCTACAACGTTTCTCGTATCGTCTTGTTCTCTGTGCTTTTAGCTGAAGTTTCTGTTTCAGCATTTCCTTAATCGATGGAATATCAATTAGGGATTTAATGCTATATTTCCGTTTGATCTTTTTGGATTTACGTGTGGAAATATTAGGGTTTCTGGTGAGCTCATCTAATATAGACAGCTCACATCTGATTTGTTTTATTTCTCGTATCAGTTTGGTTTTCCAAGCTGGTTCTCTGTGTCTGTTAATTCTATTTATTGTCTTGACACCAAGCTTCCGAGTTATTATTATTATTATTATTATTATTATTATTATTATTACTACTATTATTATTATTCTTTCTTCTTTTCTTTTTCTTCTTCGTTTTCTTTTTATTATGTTCTTCTTTTTCCGCTTCTTTTTTTCTTTTTTTCTTTTCCTCTTCTTAATTTCTTCTTCTTCTTCATTTCTTCTTCTTCATTTCTTCTTTTAATTCTTCTTCCACTTCTTCTTCTACTTCTTTTCTTCTTTTTTCTTGTTCTGTTCCGTATTCTTTTTCTTTATCTTTTTCTTCTTCTTTTTCTTCTTTTTGTATTCTTCTTTTTTTCGTCTTCTTTTTCTTCTTCCTCTTCTTTTTCTACTTCTTCTTTTCTTCTTTTTTCTTCATATTTTCCGCCTTCTTCTTTTTCTTAAACTTTTCACTTCTTCTTCAATTTGCCCAAGACGTATAATCACCGCAATATATATTTTTTTTAAGTAAGATATATTGACCATCACACCCCCGAACTCTTCTGCCATCCATTTACAAAAGGAACTTAGAAAGGTTAACTACTGTTTCCGTCAGTCCCTCTTGTCTTCACTCTATACTTTTAATGTCAAATTTTCCAAGCCCCCGTTTTCTCATTATGTGTTCTTGAAATTTCCGTTGTCTCTTTCTAATTGTAAGCATAAGGGTTAACTTTGTTTCCTATTTTCCTGAAAACATCCTATTTACTCTCATGTTCTGTCCGTGTTATTCTTAACAACGTTTTATAGAACATCTCTTTTTGCCCGAATACTTGCTTTTATTTGTGAGGAATTTATCCAACATTCTTTGCCATAGGGAAGGACCGATACTATATATCAGTTCAGCACTCAGTTCGTTGTTTCTACAGAAACCTTCCTGTTTCTTAATACACTGATTATCTTTTAAAGGGCATCTTTCTCTATTCTAATGCGTCTTCGGATTTCCATGCCATGTTTACCGTCGTTTGTTCGGACACTTCCCTGATTTAAAATTGTTCTTTATATTTGAATTTGTCATCTCTAATTCGTAGTTTTCATATTTGGATTTTCCTCTCGCTGACGACCATACTGTTTATTTTCATTTGATGTTAATCCGTTTTCCCTTTCTTTTACTACCATCTCTCCGAGTTCTTGCAGGTTCCTTTCTGTGCCTGATATCAAAACTGCATATCTTGTTTTATTGAAACTCTAGCCGGCAATAATAAGACTTCTAGTTCTCTCCGTAATCGATTCACTCTGAAATTTTAATAACATGTGATGACACATATATTTGTCTTACTCGCCTTTTTTTAACTTTGTGCATTCATTGAATTCATTTTCTATACGTATTGATGCCAGTATAATTTCTAAATTATTATAATGATCATTCTAATTTTGCTAGTAAAGGGTGTTCCAATAAATTGGACGGATTTTAAATGTGAATTAAGTTTAAGCGTCTAAAGAGTTTTCTTTTCCTTTTTATTTCAGATTTAACATCTGAAATGATTGGCAACTTCAATCATGAAAAGATTAACAAACAACGTGTTAAAGTTATCGAAGCCAATTACGAAAATGGACATTCAAACAGATATACAATTAGACGTCCCTATGATGCATCATCTCTCGAAAGAAGGAAGTCAATTAGCCTCCACTTTCGTGCGAATTGACGCCTTTAGATATATTTTTTTGGGTCATCTCGAAAATAAGGTCTATGCCAACAAGCCAACAAAATTTCAACAGCTGAAGGATGAGATAATAAGTCCCATTAGTGATATCGAGCAGCAGCTATGCAGAGACGTCATCAAAAATTTTGACCATCGAGTGGAGGTGTGCCTGTTGGAATTTTTGGATATACTGGTGTACTAGCGAGCCAGCCAAAATGAGCTGACTCATTTTATAGTTCACCAATATAAGGCGTAACCAATCGGAAGGCTCAAAATATTCAATGCGATCTGTATAAAGGCGGCCATGATTTTATTCCGAATATTCACAGCCAACCTCAGATATCGAAGACTGAAGAATTACGGAACAGCTGCTGGTAGTATTAGCAAAATAGTCAGATCTAGTAGAGTGTCTGACTCGTGAGTGTTAATCTTTAACGTTGTTTCATTGAACAGATTACGTACTGCGCTGTATTTTATATTCATAGACTTGGCGAACATGGTCAACAGTGCCGCCGTAGCCTTGGCGGATATTTGGGCGATATTATTTACCACAGATAATTGCCATGACGTAAATAACATGATCTAATAGCGAAATAAATAGATTTTCACCAATAACACTGATTTATTTACTGCTGACTTTGATCCGACTTAATAAAACATCCTTTAGGTCAACAATTTTTGTGTCATACCATATCAAGATCGTTTTCATAATGTACAAAAAATAGTATACATCATTCTGCATTTATAAAGCTGTTTTTTATCGTTTTGAAAATAGATATACCCTTTTCTCCTTAGCTATTTTTACGGAAGCTACACTCTTATTTTTCTGTTTTTGGTCTCATTCATTACACGGTCTATTTTATAGAAATCGGAATATAATGTTTGTTTTCTGATTAATTAAACTCATTGTAGGATAGAGATCACATTTTTTGCATGTAGCTTCTTTGACATTGATACGTTCTCTGGTATGTCAACATTTTGGTGTATCCCATTTATTATTTCCGTAATCTTATCAATGCCGAATTCGTGTATGGCTGTTAATATATCTATTACAATCCCGCCTGGCCATGTTGCTTAGTTGCTGATCATCTTGGACTTTTCTGATTTCACACCGGATTTTTGTCTTTCATGTCCTTCAATATTTTTACTCATATTATGCTTCCGTCTTTTGTCATGAAAGTGTTCCCTGACGTATTCTTTTTTTAAAGTTATTTTTCACTTTTATCAGTTTTCCTCCTTTTGCTTTTATGCAGTCTGTCGACGATAACACATTTTGCCCGATATTTCTCTTACTAATTTATGTAAATCTATCTTAGCTTTAATCTTTCCATCTCGAGACAATTTTCATAGTCATTACGTTTTTGTCTACTTCCATTTTTTTCTAATTTCTCTGTGCAAATGTCTATATTCAGTACCATATCTTGGCATTGTTTATTGCCTCTTTTCATCACGTTGAAAATTTAATTTTTCCTTCACTGCTTTGTTGTTTTATTTAGTTTTGCTTGGCTTAATCTCGTTGGTTGATGTCCGTAATCCTTATCTTGATAGGTCCCACTTTTTTATTTTCTTCGCATTTAATTTATTGTAGTTTCATTTACAGCAGTCCATATATAGTTTCTTGTATTTCGTTCATTCAAAATTCTGTCTTATTGTAATATGAAAGCTGCATTGATATTTTGATTTTCGTAGATTTATTGTGAGACTACTTTCCATTGAAAGGTAACTGCTGCTATAGTCGGCACTTGGATATATTAACAGTGTACAACTGAAATCCTGAATATCTTATTGATCATTATGTAATCGACCTGATTGTTCGTTTCGCATTCTGGGCTTCTATATTCCATAAATGTATTTGTTATTCTTGAAACTATGTGTTTTTATCAACCTGGTTCAATGCTTCCCTACTCGGAATTTGCTATGTCTTTAACCATCTCACTCCATCCATAATTTGGCAGTTAACATTAGTCTGGATTGATCTTTGTCTTTGTCCTGTGTGCTTTTCAAATTCTACCTCGGTAATTTGTGTTGTCGGAGCATAAATATAACTACAATGGACATATTAAGAAGCTTCCAGTTTAACTCCAAAAATACACTATTAATTAACAATCATCAACCAATTAATTCATGAAGCCAAATACAAATACTTGCTAAATAGTAAAATACCAGTATTTGTGCACTTTAATGTCTCTAATTCACAGTTCCTCGTGTTATTTCCTTGGAAATTACTTCATAATATCTCTTTGCTCTCTTGAGAAATTACTGTATAAATGGTTGTCTCTCCTGTCGTATTTTACCTATGAGGATCAATCAGCTCAGTTCCTTGGAACCGAGAGCCAGACACTATCACATATGATCTGATTATAGCAGTGAAGAATTTGTGCAGAACCATCCACACTTTTTGAAGGGCCGAATAAAGAGACAGGGTGCACGACGTGCCACAAATTCCCTAAACGACCCTATGCAGGTTTTGCATTCAGACTTGTCCTTTTCTTAGATCACTTTTCATCCAAAGCTATAGAACCCAGTATGGTGTGCTATTTACATATAGCGGGTGGGAGAAGAAGGGGATTAATATCTTTCGCAAGGTTATTAGCACCTAAATGAAAGTAATGGATTCGACTGGAATTCGAACTCGGCTCTCTGATTGCTCAATCTGAGCAGCTATCTATTACTCCACTTGCATCTATATACGTTAAAAAATGGAATAAAACCGTAGAGAATTCTGAACTGAATATTTAAAAAATATTACAGAAATATAGTGTATATCTGAATAAATATGTTGAGAAGAACGTACATATTTAAATAATTAATAGAAATCAAATATATTAGTAGCACAGTTAATAATATGAGGTAAACTTGTAAAATACAAAGGAGAAGCCAGTAATCCTATGGATGGCTGAATTTAACATAATTAAACGAAGGATTAATTGAGGGAAAAGAAAATACAATGAAAAGTAATCATAATATTGATTAAACGAAATATAAAGGAAAAGAAAAATGAGGAAATATATGATTGTGCGGAGAGAAATTAAGAAAGAAGGAAATAGAAGAACAGAAAAAAATCATGGAAGAAAGAAACAGAAAAAAGGTAAATAGAAGGACATGAAGAAAAAAAAAAGACAATAAGTCTATTAAATTAAAGAAAGAACGAAAGAATGATACAGAAGAATACAATGAAAATGTCAGAGAGAAAAACCAGTAAAGAAAAGATAGAGAATAAAAGAAAGAAAGAAATAAAGAAAGCGAGACGGAAAGAAAAAAGTACAGAAATAAAGAAAAAAACAAAGACTAAGACTAGTAAAGATAGGAAAAAGAATTAAAGAATGAAAGAAAGAAAGAGAGAAGGATAGCAACAAAATAGAAAGGAAGAAAAAAGACAGAGAATAAGATTAGTAATGAAAAGATAAAGAAAGAAGGAAAGAAAGATGAAATAAGCCAGAGAAAAAGAAATAAATATAAGAATAGAAAGAAAGAAAAAGACAGTGAATAAGATTTATAAAGACAAGGAAGAGACTGAAAGAAAGAAAGAAAGAAAGAAAGAAAGAAAGAATGAATGAAATAATGAATGAAATCAAAGACAACAGAAAAATGAGTCGGACAAAATAATGACAAATCTCTGTTAACGTCAAAATTATAAAGGTGATTGTATTGTGCTTTTTCCTTAATCCGTAAAACAAACATTCTCCGAGGGAAATTGTGTTATTTTCTTATCCGCAGTATTGATATTTTCAGCATTGAATTAAGAGGCTCTTGGCAGAATGTATTGAATGAAATAGCGGATAAAACAATGGAAGACACTTAAAGCATATTTTATGTAGAAGCGAAGGGCTCGTTGCCATCATTCATGAAGTTGATTTTCAATGTGATTTGGATTTTGCTTTGAACTAACACAAAAGTCCTTCATTTACTTTTTACTAGGTTATTATATTCCAGTAACCAAGCTCTTCCCTTTGATATAAAGGATAATGCCTGGAGATCTGATGAAAAGACGTATTGTTAACATCCGTTAAAAGTGATAACGACGTTAGAGATATTTCTTTAACTTGTGTATTTTAATTTTATATATTTCTAATTTTTCTAAAAGTAACCCAAGCACAAGGCACAAGAGCCTCTGAAGGTAGAAGTTTAATGAATGAACCGTGTGATGAGAATGTAAGAGACGATAGTAGGAAGTGTGTATATTAAGAATAAGGAAGATAGCAGTTTTCTTTTGGCCTTACTGTGTTAATAGTGCAGAGTTCAGGAGAACCTCAACTCGGGAGTGTGTTTCTCATCGTAGAGATTCTTGAAGGGCTGGGGAAGGGAGCTGTCTTGGGGGAAATTTCAACGTACAATTAGAATATGAATGAAATGTGACGTAGGATATCGCGTCCTAACTGTAAACGTCGGAACTGGTGGAATTAAGAATGAAACTCTCATCTGAACATTTGTAATTGAAACAGCAACAGGCTAGCGACGTTGCGTCTGTGGGACTGAGGCTGCAGAATGAAAAGGAATAATTCTCCCCTATTATCACCTAAACGACTTTGGATTCTATCAAGAATGGATTGAGAGGTTTGAGCAGCTACATCAGAGATAACACACAATTTCTGGTCAAATCGGAATCTGGCAAAGTTTTAGAGAATGAGTCAGATACTTATGGGACAGGAAGAGTGTTAATATTTTAAATATGTTCTGAATCGTCATCATTTTAAACAAAAATATCTCAATGGTGTAATTTATTTAAGCAAATTTTGGAACATAAAAAATGGTTAAAAAATGTCCTTTGTAACACGCCTACATTGAGAACATCTATATTTTTGTAATCGGGAATGAATTGAATCGATTTTATTCAGATTTCTGTTACCTAATAGAATAGAGACTTCAATTTTTAGAAAAGGTTTAATAATTATATTTTAAAATAACAGCTGCCGATTAAGTACAGGCGTCGATAAATAAAATACCGCATGTCATATGCATTTTCAAGTACTCTAATGGCGTTTGGCAAGGTATAATGAATCCCTCAATT
Organism: Acanthosepion lycidas; assembly: GCA_963932145.1. Taxonomy (NCBI): domain Eukaryota; kingdom Metazoa; phylum Mollusca; class Cephalopoda; order Sepiida; family Sepiidae; genus Acanthosepion; species Acanthosepion lycidas. The sequence goes on from OZ010579.1 coordinate 29,775,005, forward strand.
ATACTGAAAGTTGCATGTTTTCAACAGGTTCCTTAGTTTTCCATCCTGTCAACGATATATATATATATGTGTGTGTGTGTGTGTGTGTGTGTGTATGCGCACGTACACATTGTATGAAACTTCGGGGAATGGTAACACAACAAAACTAGAACAAAAGTCCACATAATCATATATCCATAAATTTTTGAGTTTTGAAGCTTAAAATTACGTTAGACGCTCTTAAATATACAGTACAAGATAAAATCCAAAAATGCTTTTGCAAACATTGCGGGCGGATTCCCGACACCAAAACAAGGTAAAATGTCCATACAAATATACGTTCAAAAGGCCATCGAGAACCTCAACACAGCAAATCATTTACAAATATTCAAAACATTCCACGCTTGCTTCTACACACACATTTAAAATACTTTCACACGGTATCGAATGGTTTCGCATGACCCGTTGATGAAACTTCTTTGAATTATTAATGTCTACTGCATAAAGGAATTAATTTAGGTGTCAACACAGATGAAGATCTAAAATTTTAGGGCGGAGGAACTTGCAAGCCATGACATCAGTCCTCTTCTACTTATCCATCTTTCATGGTAGATGTCAGACAATGTGACTAATATGTTTTTAACCTCCATCATGCACGAACCAGATTCCTCTCCGTATTAGCTAGGGTGCATCCTCTCGCAGGACTGGAAGTGTGTTCTGTAGAAAGCTCTTGTAAGATGTGCTGAGAGAACATATTGGCATACCACATAGTCACATACAATTCCAGATCCTAAATTAATTCCATCACTGACAATAGTTTACTTATGCGTAATCCGCACTGATGAGAAGAACAAACCATCAGACGTCTGGCAATAAATCAACGGCAAAGTTCTATCGTGGTCAATGATGGATTCGTGGGCGAAAGACACTGCACACGTTGAAAATGAAACGTACGAGCGGGTCTCGATCTATGCAACTCTACAATAAACAGAAGCAAAGGTTAGATGACTGGGCTGCCTTCGGTCTGGAAACGCAAATTGATACAGCCGTGCAGCCTCGCGTCCATTACCAAATTCACAGCCATAATTAAAATTCATAAAAGAGCTCAGAAAGAAGCATTTGCGGGCATATGTTTATATGAACTTTTGTCCTTGATTTGGTGTATGAACCCGCCCGCAAATTTAGTAAGAATATTTTGCAATATTTTATATTTAAAATATATATATATATATATATATATATATATATATATATATATATATATATATATATATATATATATATGCTTTCGTTATGATTTTTTGTAACCGTCTGTTTTTGTGTCAAAAATTCGATGATTTTCTGTTCAAAAGTCAAGAAGAAATTATAATTTGTTTTAGTTCGTGAAAAAATTTCATCCCCCAAATAGAAAATACGACTTTTCTACTTTTCTATATACGCAATATGGATGAAATCAAAATATTTTAAAAGCATCATTTGTCAATTTGATAATTATTTTACTGACTAGTATTTTAACGCATTTAAAAGCATATCATACACGCTTAAAATTTAAAAAAAATGCGCCAGCATGTTTTAGAAGGCTCCAGAAATCTCTGCTAGAGAGATAGAAATATTTAAACATATATATATATATATATATATATATATATATATATATATATATATATATATATATATATATATATCTTGAAAGAATTCTTGTTGGTACGTCACAGAGCCCGGTTGGTTAAACATTCATGCTTTATAAAGGCGATTGAATTCAAGCTTCATCGGCCGACTTTATAGATGCTGGAGACATTTTTTCCTTCTCTGTGTCCCATGTCCCATGCTTCGGTTGTGAGTTCATTTTGGTTTTCATTTTTATACTCATTTAGATCTTATTTGCATGAATTTGTTGTTTTAGCAATAAATATACTTATCTGTGTGTCTGCATTTAAGATCCTCTTGCAATTTTTTTCAATTTCGTTGTTTTTTCATATGTTTTTTTCTTTCCAATGTTGGAGGAAAAAGGATTATAAATTAACTGATTTAAAAACATGGTTTCGTCCCTACACAGGAATTACCGGGTTTCAAAAACAGAAACTAAAAAGTTCAAATTCAATTTTATAATTAAATGAAAAGCATTAGTTCATCTTCAAGCGAATTTTAGAATAACTTTTTTTGAAATTTACTTAGTTTTAATAGCAAATACATTTATAATTGTTGTTTCCAAGGATACCGAAAATCCAATTATGTTGACATGGGCGATAGAGTATTCTTTTTTATTAAGTATTATTGTATCAGTTATGAGTTATGTTCGAAAAGAAGTCAAGTCTTGGTAGCGTAGGGTAGCTGTTTTATCTACGGCAAAATGTTTGGCATTTTATTCGTTAAATTCGTACTTGTAAAAATAAAAATATCAATAAGAACACCGGATTATATTTCTTAATGTTCGTTCTTTTTTAATATATATATATATATATATATATATATATATATATATATATATATATATATATATGTGTGTGTGTGTGTGTGTGTGTGTGTGTGTGTGTATGTGTGTGTTTGTGTGTATGTGTCTGTGTATCTGTGTGTATGTCTGTGTGTTCTGCCAGGATGTTTACATAAAACTTTTATAAATCAATAAATTTAGATTGTTTTATATTCATATAATTCTTGCAAGCTGCAGCCTGATTCTTTGAAATAATCGATTTATTTATTTTTAATTTTACATCGAGAAATGATCTAATGTTGATATCACGACAAACAGGCACAGACATATGAATGTTTTTTTTTCCGGTTGACTTGACACTGATGTCATCTTTGAAGAGCGAGAAATATATTAGTTTAATAACAACAACCATAACAACGAAGGCTGAATCAATACCCGAAATGAATCAAAATATATAGATGCATTAACTTGTAATGGAAATAGACAATTTAACAACCGTTGTATATTGTTCATCTTCGATTTACGCCATTTGGCTTCAATAGAAACAGCCAAACCGAGATATTCATGAATAAATATGTCTCCTGTATATCCTTAACAGAGTATGTATAGCGTCGAAAGCGTATCTTTGGACGTGTGCGTAGGTTAAAGTTTATCCAGCGGAGGAATTTTAATTGCATGGCATATTCAGATTCCTAACGGTTTTTTTTTTCTCACTAATAACCTTGGAAAAAGCATATCTTTCTCCAGATATGTGTTAAATAGCAGAGCAGACAAGATTCTCTTGTCTTGAATGAATTAAAAAGGAAAATCTGAATTGAATCTAGGGTACAAAATAAGGCAAATTGGTCTCTTTGGCCTTTCTATTAACCAGTCTATGATCATGTGAAATATTCGCTCAAAGCAAACAGGAAGTAGGACGTGCCTCATCTATCTACCTTACCCTAGTCACAGCCATTGTTTCTACGTCTATTTATATATACGGTCCCCTTCCGATTGTAACTAATTATAGGGGGCGTGTTCGAGTTATCAAAATTCACAGGATTTACAAATAATTAGCAACAAATGACCATGTGAAATATTCGCTCAAAGCAAACAGGAAGTAGGACGCGCCTTATCTATCTACCTTACCCTAGTCACAGCCATTGTTTCTACGTCTATTTATATATGCAGGCCCCTTCCGATTGTAACTAATTATAGGGGAAGTGTTCGAGATATCAAAATTCACAGGATTTACATATAATTAAACCTGGAAAGAGTTTAGTAATACTTTTTAGAATATTTCTTCTTTCTTCTCTATTGGATTTGCTAGAAATCTCACCAGGCGTGTCCTCTATTTCGCCTTCTCCCTCTTTCTTTTTTACGCGTAACTGTGGGTAAGTCATTCTCATGATAATTTCAAGAGGCTCCATCTGGCTCTGTAAATCATAGCTTGACTGATATCCAAGCTTGTTATTTTTCAAATCGGATTGATTCAACTCGTTGTTTCTTTAAATGATTTCACTGCAGTCAAGACAATAACATCCACTAGAATAAAATATATTACTGAGAGTGAAAGACAGAAAAAATAAAATAATATTTTTCACATAGATAGAATATGATGAGTGACATTGGATATAAATTCTTCAAGATCTTAGTTGACATGAAAGAGGAAAGCTGCTAGTGATTTCAATGAGCGAAAGTGAGAGAGAAGAAACTATTAAGATAAAACATACGGTTGCTTCTCATGGGTTCAGCAATGAATTTCTGCTTTCCAACTAGTACTGAGCCAAAATACATGGGGCCGTACAGAACAATGAAGTAATCTCATAAGAATAATAACTATAAGAATATTTATGGAAAAGTAGAAGGGAAGCTAGTTAGTTTACGGCGGTGGACTAGTAACCGAAGCTCTAGATTCCATGTCAGGACAGATAACGTCGCAAGAGCTATTAAAACCTATTACCAGATTGAACGTTGCTTTTTTTTTTTTTTTTTTTTAGCGCTATATCACTTTATTTTGGGTCATTTAATGACGAAATTGAATTTTCTTGAAATCATCAGTAATTTTCTTTATAAAGTTATATCACGTATAACTTTTTATTTGAAAAAATGTATTGCTGTTTGTCACAATTTTGTAAGGGGTTCTGTAATAATATGGACAACAGAGTTTAGTCGGTTTACTTTTCTGCCGGTAGAAGTGATAATACTGTTTTATATTCACAAATAAAAGTATGGGCGACATGGAACAATGGCTGAAACGGTGCTTCCGTTTTCTTAGGTCTTCATTACAACACTGTTAATTTTTTCTTTCTTTCTTTTTTTTTACAAAATACATTCCTGGAAATTTTTCTTACTATGAATATGTATTGAGCGTATTTTTACGATAAAAAAGTATTTTTCATACGTTCAGAGGGTTTTGAACCGAGATCGGTCGTTAAATATTTGCTTATAGTTGGGACCATAAAGGTACTAGCACACCGGATAAATGTGAAACTTGTAACAACAGCAATTACGACGATTCAACTTTGCGTGCTGTTAAATTTTAGGTCATCTATAAATCCTTAGATATGGATCATCAATAAAAATTTTATAAACATTTCTATATGTTAACTTGTATTAGGTTGGTGCAAAAATAATGTTGTTTTCTCACATATGTTATTATGTGAAAAAACGACATTTTTTGCCCCAACCTAATAAATATTTATCGGAATGATTATACAGCACTTAGATACATCATTTTTTAAAAATAAAATAAGTTTACAGGGTAAAAATTGCAGACCAGAAAGTTAGATTTTGTTATTTATACACTGATAACCGTTAAGATTGATGTTTTAATTTACTTTTGTTTTTGTGAGAGGAGATTTATATTTGGAAAATAATGGAGGTCATAATGTCATAGGGAATTTT
>OZ010579.1:29785300-29787800 GCA_963932145.1 Acanthosepion lycidas
CCTGCAATCACACAATTTTTTTTACTGTTATTGTCTGATTTAAGTGTAGGGTTTTTATTAATACTATTCAGGCATGGGGGTTTGTTCAGGATTTTATTATTGTGTTTTTTTATTATACTTTCTAGATTTCCAGTGCAGCTGTAACTCTATTTTAGTGTGTTCTTATTAAATATATTACTAAGCCTTCTATTGGTGGGGAAGTGTTTATCAATTAAAGCCAATAATTTCTGTCCTAGTTTAATACTAACCATTTGGTTGAACGGATGGGTATGCCAAATGATTTTTCTTTTCCTGTTTTTTTTTTTTCTTCTGGCTAGTGCAAATGTTTCTGTAGTTAATGTTAGCTTTTTTATAACCACTATTTTTTAGGTCAGCGTTATAGAAGCCATTGTGTTGTTGGAATATTTCTTCGTTAGCGGAGTTAATGCTAACTCTATTTTCCAGTTGCACCATTCAACAAACAGCTTCGAATTTGAAAAGGACCTACTCAACATTATCAACAGCATCTCCTTTCAAAAAAAGAAAAGCCACTTCCAAAAACATCCAGACCAAATAGTTAAAAGCATAAATGATTGTGATAAAATACTAGTTAAGTCTGACAAAACCGGCAACTTCTACAAATTGGCTGTTGATGACTACAACAACTTAATTAAAAAAAAAACTTAACCAGGACTTATAAAAAAAGCTTGCAACAACATAAATATGGTTAATAGCATAAACAGAGCAAGTAAAAAAATAACTGATAAATTAAAAATTAGCGATAGAGTAGGCAAACTTGCTGAAAAGGAATGTTACATAACTCTTAAGGAACATAAACATGATTTTTTGGAAAACCCTACTACTAGAAGAATTAACCCTACCCAATCCGACATAGGAAAGATCAGTAAAATGATCCTGGAAAAAATTACTTGCCAAATAAAGAAACAGCTCGGATTAAAATTATGGATCAATACTAAAGATGTTATCAATTGGTTTAACAATATTGATAATAAACCGAATTGCACCCTAATACAGTTCGATATCGCGGATTACTACCCATCAATTTCGAAGGATCTATTTACGACTGCCCCGGACTTTGCTGCTGTGCATTCTAACCTGACAAAGGAAGAAACAGATATAATACTTAGTGCAAAAATAAATCTGTCCTCATTCATAATGGGGACCAATGGATGAAAAAAAATAACGACCTGTTTGACATCACTATGGGATCATTAGAGTCTGCAGAGTCTTCTGATCTTGTTGGTCTTTTAATACTTGATAACTTAACCGCACACCACGAAATTGATATTAAGGACATCGGACTGTATAGAGATGACGGGCTCATGGTGGTGATGAGTTCTACTATTTTTAATATAGAGAAAATCAGAAAAATTATATTTAGTGAATTTAAACATCTAAACTTAAAGATAACAGTCTCTTCTAAACTGAAAAGGGTAAACTTCCTCGACTTAACTCTAGATTTAGCAAGCAAAACATACCAAACTTATAGAAAACCAAATGCTAACCCCTTATATTTACACCCGAAGTCAAGCCACCCTCCATCCATAATTAAACATACACCCCCATCATAGAATTAGCATTAACTCCGCTAATGAAGAAATATTCCACCAACACAATGGTTTATAAAACGCTGCCCTAAAAAATGGTGGTTATAAAAATGCAAGCATTAACTATAGAGACATTTGCACTAGCCAGAGGAAAAAAACAGGAAAAGAAAAATTAATTTGGCATACCCCTCCGTTCAACCAAATGGTTAGTATTAAACTAGGACAGAAATTATTAGCTTTAATTGATAAACACTTCCCCACAATAGTAGGCTTAGTAATATATTTAATAAGAACACCCTAAAATTGAGTTACAACTGCACTGAAAATCTAGAAAGTATAAAAAAAAAACACAATAATAAAATCCTGAACAAACCCCCATGCCTGAATCGTATTAATAAAAAGCGTACACTTAAATCAGACAATAACAGTGAAAAATTGTGTGATTGTAGGAACCCAGAAGACTGCCCATTAGAAAATAAATGCTGCATCAAATCTGTGGTATACCAATGTACTATCTCATCCATTGAGAGTCCTAATACTAATATGATATACATTGGGTCCACGAAGAATGAATTTAAAGCCAGATGGAGGCAGCATAAGTGTCCTTTCAACATTATAAATAAAAGAAATCAGATTTATCTATGTAAATATTTTTAGCATCTGAAGGAAATAAACAGGACACCTAAAGTAAAATAGAAAATTATAAATAGGACTAGAACTTGTAAAACTTGGGATGACCCATGCCCTTTGTGCCCCAATGAGAAACTGCACATTATTAAGTTTCTAAATAATAAAAATATATTAAACAATAGACATCGGTTAACGGTTTTTTGCCGACATCATCAGATTTATGCACTGAATAATTAGCTAAAAACAAGCATACAATAATATAACTTTTATAATCTATAGCCCAAATAAATAGTTTAAATACCCTACAAAAAAGATAACCCTTT